>CM053404.1:49862113-50038331 GCA_028644305.1 Xerus rutilus
CAATTCACAATAGCTAAACTGTGGAACCAACCTAGATGCCCTTCAATAGATGACTGGATAAAGAAACTGTGGTATATATACACAATGGAATATTACTCAGCAATAAGAGAGAATAAAATTATGGCATTTGCAGGTAAATGGATGGAGTTGGAGAATATCATGCTAAGTGAAGTAAGCCAATCTCAGAAAACCAAATGCCAAATGTATTCGTTGATAAGTGTATGCTGATCCATAATGTGGGGAAGGATATGGGAACAATGGTGGATCTCTGTTCACAGGGGTGTAAGGGAGGAGGGGGCATGGGGACAGCAAAGGTGGTGGAATATGATGGAGGCATGGATGTACATGACACAGTTATAGTGTGTATTAGTCATAATAACCCTAATTTTATATATGACTGCATATATGTTGTGATTCTATACAACTTACAACTAGAGAATTGATATGTTATCCTCTATCTATGTACAATGAATCAATTTACACTGTTAACATGTAAGCCTAAATAAAACAAAACAAAACAAAACAAAAGAAATAAATATTACTTAAATATTTTTGAAATAAAACCCCTTCTATTAAATTGTAAAATAAAGTAAGAAATTCTATGGGTTATGCAAGATCAAATGGATTTCTGATATTCTTGCAAGTGAATTTTGCCTACAAGTACATTGCAGACTATTGAGCACTTGGGAATACAGTGGATAAAGTTTTAAGCCACAAATTTTTTTCCCCTTGTAGAAATCACAAGTTAAGTGATGCATGTCAAAGAGGTTCAAAAATAGTATTTTCTTTCTTATATTTGAACTGCTTTGAAAAATTTAGATTAGAATTCAGACTTATGCTTCAGATATTCCTCAGCTTCTAAATGAAAAAATACTTTCTCTTTAGATTGCTTTTGCAATAAATTTCCCCAATTGTCAAATTATCTATGAAACAGAATGTTGATTTCATTGAAGTAAACATAGAAAGTAGTTTCTACTCTTTCATGATTAACCTGTACTATTGAGTTGGCATACATAAAACTCAGTCATATTGACTGTCAGCAAGAACAAAGCACAATATAAATTATTAATGAAAAGACTGATTTCTTCCACCTGTGCTTCTGTGTGCCTCTATCAGTTGCTGTTCCTCTAGAGGGGAATCTAGATGCTTAGTTTTCAGTTTATTTAGCTTCTTCATGTCTTAAGCCAAATATGTTCAAATTTGTCCCAAGAAGCACAGTTAAACTCTACAGTCCATTCTCCTTTACCTCTTAACATACATTCCCATAGGAACTAAGGTTCTTAACTCCAATTTATTCTTTAACCACTGAAAACCGGTGCCACAGCCTTCTTTATTTCTGAATCCAAAAAAACACTACATTCTTATAACCTTCCTTATAGCACTTGAATTTGATGACCACTTTTCTTTTCCTTTGATGTTTTCTTGCTTTTTACCTTCCCCGGGCCTACTTGCCCTTTCCTTCATTCCTTCTCTTCCATGACTTCTTTTGTCCTCTCAGCTTCTGTTAGTACTGAGTATTCCTCGGGGCCTTGCTCTTCACCTTTTCTCTCTTTATATGTTCTTGAAACTATCTGATTCATGGCCACACTATAACTGTGTCTTGTACATCCATGCCTCCAAATCCTTCTCTAGCCGAGCTTCACACTAAAAATCTAGAAGACATGGGAAACTCAACTTAAGTCACATGATATTCTTTTTACTTCCCAGTGACAATGCCATCCAATTGCTTTCTCAAGCCATGAACTTGGGCATCAAATATGTTTTTCATTCATATCTCATGTCCATCATGTCCACCTGATAGTTCTGTTCATTCTGCTTCTTAAAAGCAGTCCTCTCCAATTCTTTACCACAGGGCTTCCCTGTTTGGTTCAGGCCCTGATTGCTTCTTACTTAAACTATTAGCATCATCCTGTAATTGACCTCCCAACACTCAAGTTTGTTGTTCTTAAAATGCATTGTTGTGAAATCCTTTCTTGTTCTCCTTTCATAGTTTCTTCCTGTTTGTGTAGGAGTCTAAATTCTTTTTAGCACATAAGCCTTTTTGTCTCTCAATCTCATCTCACTACATCTCTTGTGGCTTCACATGTACTCTAACGTCACCTTCATCCTTATCCAACTACTGTGTTTACAAAAGATATCTTCTTGTGTCACCCTCACAAACATGTTGTCCTCTAGCAGAAGCATTATCTCCATGACCTGACCCTGATGCTGATGGGGAGAAATAATCATTCTAATTTTATCTCCATGGGCTTCTATTAGTTATGGCACTTTACTGTGATTCTCTGGTTGTCTTTCTCTCCTTACTAGATTCTAAACTTTAGGAGGGTACAATATTATCTTACTTACCTATGAGTCATCAAGGCCTATCACACATTATGAACTCAGTTATTGAGTGGAATGAAAGAATTATTGAATAAATTGATACATGCAAGTTTAATAGCTCTGGCATTTAATCTCCATAGGTTTTATGATTCGTTAAGTTTCTATCCTTACTTTCTAAAATATGTCAGAAACTATTTCATGAATGAAGAAAGAGGGAACCAGGAGAAAGTTTAAGAATACAGGAATTGATGGTGATTAATTTTTCCATGTACTTTTTGGTGATATATGTAAAATAAGTAAACAATAAATACTATCACATGTTCAGATAACTTTTGGCGTTCGTGAAGGAACGTCTTTTATTTACAATAACAACACAGGTAGCATTAAGTCTCCTTGGGCAGCCTGGGGAGTCTTAACTTGCCATAAAGCCACTTCAGGCTCACATTCAAGTGCTACCTCATCACATTTCATCAATTCTTCGACTCACTTCTGTGCTGTCTATTTGTTCTGGCAGAACATACTCAGGGACCATTTTTGGCTAAATTCCTTAATTTTCATTCAGTCAGACTTGCAAAATTGTGTACTGTCATTTTCTATTTATTTCAAACCATCCAACTAACACACTTTGAGTGTATCTATGGCCCAAGTAGCACTTATCCTTAGCATTAGTATGAATTAAGTGCTTTCATTGTGAGTATAGAAATATCTACTTCTCCTAGTAAAAATGAAAAAGTATAAAATTTTTATATTATTTTCTTTTTGTGGTTTATATATTTGTCTCTTCAGAAGGATTGGAAGCTCCCTGAAGGCTCAATCTAGGTCATCTCATCTTTTTCTCTTTTGGTATATGTCCCAGTTGTTCAACAATTATGTGGCATATTATATGATGGAGCATGAATTCTACTTTTACTTTGAACTTCCAGGATGCATTTTTCTTACCATCTTGGTCAATACTCATATCACTCCATCTACTAAAACTTCTTAAGGATCTTAAATTTACATCACCATCAATGCTATCATTTTAATGATGTCAACATACCGTTTCTTTAGTCAATCTGGGAAAATAATTCCATCTGGTGTTATCAGAAGAATTCATAAAAATAAGGGAGAGGGGATGGGAGAATGTGAAAGTCACAGAGGGGCAGAAACATGCTGGATTATCATTTTCATGGTAATCCCAAATCAACTTTATGATGGTAAGCGGAACACCTTGCCTTCAAAGTGTTTGACATTTGTGCATTGCCTTCCATTATCAACTGGGGAACCAGCACAGTATTTCCAAGTTGCTAATAATGGTTTTTCATCCCACAATTTTATGCTATTTATTCTAAGAAAATGTGTGAGGACTTTAAAACATCTCATGGGAAATCCTTAGGATCAGATGGGGACCAAGAAAATGTCAAGTTCACAGAGAACACTTGTGTCTTCAGAACACTAAAGGGCACTATTAGAGCTTGTTTCCCTTCATTTAACATTCACATTTTTGGCATGAGGTAGGGCTGAATGATATTATTGCTATAACATACACTGTTAAAATGATTGCTGAACTTATTATACTACTTAAAAAATGATGAATGGGCAAAGAGTATTACCAGCCCTCTGCTTGAATAGCACATGAGAACAGGGTGACATTCCTGATGCACTGGCAATTTCTGGCAGCTAGGATGATAGAGGTGTGATGGCAGTCTTAAAGGTTCTAGGACATAGCTATTTATAGACCACAGGTATTCAAATTAACCTATAATATTCATATATATATAAACAAAGTAGTGGTGATTTCTGAAGCAGTAGACTGACCACTACTTGCTCATTTAAGATTTGCAGGTGCATTTTTTTTTTCTTTTTGGTTCTGGGGATGGAACCCAGGAGTGCTTAAGCACTTAAGCACATCTGTTCTCAAGACAGAGCCTCACTAAGTTGTTGAGGCTGGCTTTGAACTTTTGATCTTCCTGCCTCAGCCGCCCAAGTTGCTGGGATTACAGGGTTGCGCCACCACACCTGGCTTAGCTTCTTTATTCTGATTTACTTGACTGTTTACATTTTACCAGTATTTTTACATGATTGTTAATTTTTCTGGACTTCTTACTAATAGTTACTTCTAACAAATATCATGTATCAAAAAGTCTTCTAATAATTATTATGCTTCACTCTTGGTGAACAGAGACATAATTTTTTAGTTACTATATACAATTCATTTGATGTTCTGAATATTCAAATGTACTTGTAGGAGCAGGATTTTCTAATGCAAGGCTCTATGAAAGAATAACTTGTTTTAGCATTTATGTTAACTGGAAATATAATTTCATAAGGTATAATATTCAGGATTTCTAACAGCTGCTACACTCTTCTATACATCTGCTACACTCAGTATAACCTGTAATTTTCCTCTAGTTGTAATTTGCAAAGTTGTAATTTTGGTTATAATGTTAAGTATGGCAATACTATAGCTTGTGGTTTCATAATAACCTCAGTGTGAGCCATTTGTTCATGTGTTATTGTACAGCAAATGACAGGTAGAAACTTTGTAACAATGAAGGAGAACATATCTGCTGATCTAGCAACCTCTTAAATCCTTTCTATCCAAAATTTTCCATTTCTGAGATCTCAATTCTTTATTATACCTGAAAAATTAGTTTTGTTTTCCATATTCTCAAAAGGATATTTAGGATTCATGTTGTAAGTTATCAGGACTTACCTAGGCAATTGTTTCCATTCTACTAAATTCACATATATTAAAGCATTACATAGTATATGAAGAAATACTGATATTTAATTTTATACATTTACTTTTGGGGGGAGGTACTAGGGATTGAACTCAGGGGCTCTCAACCACTGAGCCCCATCCCCAACCCTATTTTGTGTTTTATTTAGAGACAGGGTCTCACTAAGTTGCTTAGCGCCTCACTGTTGCTGAAGCTTGCTTTGAACTTGCAATCCTCCTGCCTTAGCCTCCTGATACATTTAAAATCTTTAAATATCAGAGAATATAGACATTAAAAATATCTAGTATTGAAACCTTGGTTCTGCCAATGAACTGGCTAATGATTTTGGACAATTTACCTTTTTAAAGTTTTTGTCACCTTATAAAATAATATAGAACTTTCCTAAGCAATTCTTGGTTGTCAAGTACTTTGTGAAAGATGTGATAATAAAAACATACTAGTTACTATTTATATATGCATATGTGTTCTTTAAAGCATTGATCTTCTATTAGTTTTATAATCTATTTAAATCTTCATGATGTCACAATGTATACTAACATTATTTTCATAAAAAATTTGTGTTTTCAGAGCTGACACAGTAGACTGGGATTTTCTCATTGCTGAGCACATGAGTTTATTTTTTTGTGACAGGGATTTCATTTATTTTTATTTTTATTTTTTGTAGAACTGCTGTTTCTCTCTCTAGGAAGTAATATTGATATGTGGTTACTTGTTTTAGTCAACTAAAACATTCAGAGTATATTCAAGTGACTACATTTAAAGTATTAAAAGAAATAATTCACAATATATTTTAATTCTAGGAGGTTTTCTTTTTAGGATAACTAATTAGCAACAATCAAATATACATGTACTGTATTTATTTTGAATTCAGAATTATTTAGTCTCAGAAATCTCTATATATTTAATAATTTACTATGAAAGTTTATTCTTATATGCTTAGTATAAATAATGTTATTAGGGTTGGGGTTGTGGCTCAGTGGTAGAGTGCTTTCTTCGCATGTGTGAGGTACTGGGTTCAATCCTCAGCACCACATAAAAATAAAGATATTGTGTCCATCTACAACTAAAATTTTTTTAAATAAATAAATAATGTTATTAAAGCTAACTAATCCTATTGATTTTGTCATAATAAGTAGACATTGCCAATAATATCGTAAGATATAAAATCTTTTATGGCTTTCATGAATTTCCTTTCTGTTTATTCATTTTAATTTCCTTTAAGAGTAACTCTCTGTTAACCACTCAAATGTTGGTATCCCCGGGGTTCTGTCATTTGACCTTTTTAAAAATATCTTACCATGCCCTCTGGATTTCTATAATATCTGCTAGCAGCTTATTATAGTTTGTATTTCAAGTTGTTCTAAAGTGAACTCACTAACTGTAACCACCATCCATGTAGTTGTTTAAGTTATAAAACTGGCAGTTATTTTTGATTCCTCCCCCTTTCACACCACCCACACCTGTTTAGTCATAAAGTCCTATCAATACTCCATTCTAAAAATGGATTATAACTTTCTACTTAGTTCTTCACCCTCTGTTATTGTCTTAGTTCAGGTTTTCATCATTTTTCACAGCTTTCTAGTTCAGATATATTCAATTATGCTTCATTCACATCTTCTTTTACGCATTGTTCTAGCTGAAATGCAGATGTGATTCTCTCTCTCCTGTCTAAATATCTTATATAGTTTCCATACCTAAAATACACAGAAAAGTTATGTTAATAACTAATAAGTATGTCTCCTACTTCAAAGATGTTTGAGAGTATGGGTCACATTTTTGCTTTTTCTATATATATTTTTTTGTTTTACATTACCATGACTGGTACATTGTATGTGCTTAAATAAGGTTTTGCTGTGTAAATGAATGAAGAAAAAGAATGTCATAAAAGTAGGCAATCACATATCTTTAAAGCACCAATTTTTGCTAACATTTATTGGCAAGTACATTATTTGCAAATAAATGTCATTGAAAAATCACCAGTAATCATCAGTTTAAATGTGTAAACATCTCTACTTGTTTAATGAGTCAAATCAGACCTTACCATAGGCTCTTCATCCAATCAACTGCCTTACTTCCTCTCTCACTACCCTCCAGCCATTCCATCGCCTCTCCTGCTGTACCATAAACATCCAAGACCTTGAGGTTTTGCATTTGATGACTTTATCCTCTTCCTGGGGTATCTTCCCTCACTGAATGGCTCACTCCCTTTGGGTCTTTTATCAGATATCATCTCCTACTTAAAATTATAACCTTTCCTCCTCTTTTCTACTTTATGTTTTCCATAGTCCTATTTCTATCCAAAATCTAATATATTGTGACTTTATCTTACATTAAATACATTCTTTCTATTCATTCTTTTATATCCAGAATTTAAAACAGATAATAAATACTTGTTGAATAAAGGAATCAGTGAATAAGTATAGCCTCTATATTTACTCTTCAAATAGAATGCTCTTAAATATAAAACACCCAAATAATACAAAGCAATTTACAGTGAAGAATATCTCTAATAAGATTAATAAAATAGAAATAAGGTCATGACTGAAGAGGAGAAAGAAGCAAGCATGATTGCTCTACTAATGTGCGAGTGCTCTAATTCTGTATCAAAGTTTTCTTTGAGCTTTCTTTTCTTCAAAAAAGAACAGCAAAAGAAATTACTTAGTTCTAGGTTTCAGAAAAGAAGAAAGTAGAGAAAATTTTAAAGAAAATTCTGTCAAAGATTAAATAGGAAATACAGGAAATTTGAATAGTTTCTTTGTAAAATACTGATGTCCATTTCTGTTTTTTTTTTTCTTTACTTTTTCTTTTTCTTTTTTTTTTCCTATTTGGTACCAGGAATTGAACTGGAGCACTTAAACACTGACTAAGCCATATCCCCAGCCTTTTGTAAAATTTTGAGTCAGGATCTTACCAAGTTGCTTAGGGTCTTGCTAAGTTGCTGATGCTGGCTTTGAACTTGCAATCTTCCTGCCTCAGCCTCGTGAGCTGCTGGAATTATAGGCATGCAATACCATGCCCAGCTATGAATTTAAAAAAAAAAAAACTGATAAAAGCTAAAAGAATAAATTTAAAGCTCAATATAGTGAAAAAAATTCTGTGATGGACTCAGCTAATGTGGTTCAGGTCTGTAGCCTAATTTGGTAAAAGTTGCACTGAATTGAATTATGAGTACTTGAGAGAAGTGGATCTATAGCGAATATATTTGGCCTTTTTTTTTTCTTTACTTTCTTCTTATATCACCACTTCTCTTGTCAAAGCTTCCAATAGGAGCTTAGGAATTACATGTAAAAAACTACTCCCATTGGAATTTACTGATTCATACTAGAAAATAAGTGAAATTCCCTCCATATTCTTTAATTTCTCCCTGACCTCCAAATTTCAAATTAAAAATACTTACCAAGAGCAACAAAAACTTTAAATCAAGTAAATATTTATTCTGAACCCAACCTTAAATCAAACAAATATTTATTCTGAACTCCTTAGCTTCAGTTTTGCTATTCTATTCTCCACAAGACATTTTTTGCAACAGAAAATATGATAATGTGATACCTACTCATATATTTGAAAAAATATACTTATGGCCTGAACGTCTTCTTTTAAATCATGGTTTTGTTTATTTGGGCAATATTTAATAGACACTCTACGAGCAAGGCATTACGTTATCCACATCTATACACCCTTGCTATCAGCAAGAGGAAATATGCATAGCTAAATCCATACAGGTGAGTATCAGATGGGAGGGACAAAGGGATTATGTGCATTCAGAGGATGAAGAGAACACTTCTAACTGGTGGCCTCAGTTAGAGTTTCTTGAAGTAGGTGGCATCTGGACTGGGCCTTACAAGCTTTCCTAATGCAAACATGAGTGGGAATATTTTAGGCAGCAAGAATACCAAGAGAAATGGCACTGTTGAATGATATGTTAACTTGAGCAAACAGTGAGCAGGGAACTTCACATGGACCTGTTTATTAGACTGGGGTACATATATAGCAAATGGTAGGAGACAAGATTGGTCCAAGTAGTTGGGGATCAGATTGTAAAGAGCATTTAGTACTTACATGAAGGAATTTAACCTTATTAGAAGTCAGTTTTTGTGACTAAGCAGGAGGATGGTGATGTGGCTAAATAGGTGCTTTAGAGCCTGCTTTAGAGATAAATCAGGTATAGGGAGAACAAAATAAATGGCCATTAAAAATAACTTCATTGTGGATTATTGATGAAGTCCTGACTTTGGGTGATAGAGTTGGAGGAGTTCAAAAGATAATCAAAACATATTAGTGAGGGGTGGGTGATTGAAATGATGCCTATACCCAGGAAGCAGAAAGGGAGGGCATAGGACACTATCAGGCAAAGACACAGGACACTAGAAAATGCAATAGATTATCAACCAACACAGAAGTGAGAGAAGAAATAATATCTGCTTCTTGAGGTTAACATGAATCTATCTTGCATTACAGTAACCTTATCATTTAGAACAGTGTGAGGCATATAATAGGCATTCAGTTTGTGCTTGTTGAATGACTTAAATGATTGCCTGGCAAATGATTACATAAAGTAATTACATTTCACTGTGGGTAAAGAGAGTGATCTCATTTGCCCTAGAGTTGACTTTACAGGTAAAGGATAGAACCAATGGCATTAGTTATATAATTAAAAATACTGGTTTGAGTGCAGGTCTAATTTTTCCTTTTAGGAATCAATGTGCAGTATAGAGTAAAAGTCATTTATGCATATTCTATATGCATACTACCACTACCACTAGGGTTTGAATCCCACCACTTAGGATCTTGGGCAATTCATTTAACCCATCTGTGCCTCAGTTTTATTATCTTTAAAATAGGGATAACAATAGTACCTACTTCATAAGCTTTTTGTGAAAATTAATTGACTGTAACAATTAATTCTAACTAGAACGTACCTGGCACATATTAGTCACTATGTATATTATGCATAGTAAAAGCGAAGTATGTCTTTTTTCACTGAACTTTTATATACATCATATGTTAGTGCAGTGCAGCTTTGGTTTTCTGGTACATTTTTCTTACTAAGGGTTAATGAACAGATGATAATCTGATTTGGGAAAACTCTCAAAAACCTCTACCGATAGGAGAGAAACATCATTAATATTTGTGTTGTGTAACTGTGTTATAAGTCACAGTGATGGAAGATTTGCACAAATGGAAACGTGGGTAAGACCTAAGGCCTAATGCTTTTGAAAACTGGAATGCACCCTCACATGAAACACTTGAACTCCTCAGAGAGAAAGCCCTATACAAATAGAACTTAATTTATAAAACAGCTCAAAAGTCAAGAGAACTTGAAGAGTATATCTTTGAAATAAATGATCTCTAAAATTAAATTCAGTCTAAAGTTTCTTTCCATTTGTGTTTGCTAAAATACTTCTTTTAAAAATTGTGGGTTTATGGAAGCCTCCTGGGAAAAATAGCTCTCCTCTTTGTTACTCTATACATAGATGAAAATACTGTAAAAATAATCTAGGTAAAAATCAAGGTGCTTTAGTTCAAAGGTATTTCAAGAGCCAGCTGTTGTAAATCACTTAAAATTCTGCAGTGTACTGAAAATTAAATAGGAAAGGTCATTCTTGAGTAACAAAGCCTTGCTTGTTGTAACGTACAGCTAAAAGGCTTAGATTTTAGTAACTGAGTCTCCAGGATTCAATGTGGTCTGACAAGTGAGCTGATTGAACTGAGAACATATAAAAAGTGAAGCAGATCACTTTTGCTAGTTTATATGTATAAGACATTTTTTGCACAGGCTTTTTATTTTCTGCATAGTATATAGTATTAGGTATCCATGAGCCTTAAAAATTATGTATATGCAATTTGAATAATGGTCTACTAACTGACTTTGGATTTTAATGCATAAAGTTATAATTGTAGATAAAACATCAATAGCACACATTTGATGCTTAATACCTGGAAGTGTGAGGCAATAGAAAAAGGAATCTGTAGATATTTTTGCCTGATTCATATGCTTTTATTAACAATAGAAGATCCCTCAAATAGACATATTTCTTTTATTAAATTTGTAAAATGAACTAATATTTAGGAAATTGATCCATCAAATATGATTTTGTTAGACATTAAAATGAGATTTTGAGGAAAGTAAGCAAATTTTCCAGGTATCAGTTACCTCTACATAGGTCACACCATTGTTCACAAAAGAAAAAATAAAAGCAGTGTAGCCTAGTATGTAACAATGCTATTTGTAAGGTCAAAGTAATAGGACTTAAATAACTTTGACAAGTTATAAGGCCAAAGTAATAGGATTATCTTGACTAGTAATCACTTGCTGATTGAGGGTCCATAGGCAAATCAAGTATTTTTCTCTAGGCCTAAGCTTCTTTGTGTTTAAAATGGACACAGACTTCATGGGGCAATGTTGTGGATTTCATGGAAAGTACATGATATATACCTCATTTTACTGGAAAAGAACTCAGACAAGTTATGTATTTCTATTAACAATTTATATATATGGCTTTCACTACAACTCAGAATCATAATTCCATTGTTAAAGTAATTGTTACTATTGGTAAATACTGCAATTAAAATGCCATTATTACAGAGGGATAAGTACGAAAAAACTGTTCACTGTGTTTTGTGGTATAGTAAAACAGGATTCCTCAAAATAACCTCAGATCTTCCCTTCCTATTATATAATTCTGTGATCTTCGGATATAGTAGAATTCCTAGAGGGAGATCACACTAATTTCTGGATTGTTGTCACAAGAATTATATTATCTTCAATACGAAACTAAGGTCCTAACCCTCTCAAAGTTCATATTTTAGTTTGCTAGTTCTCACAGTTGTTACCAGGTTGACCAGCATATTCTAAACCTCTGACACTTAAATTCCAATAACGACCTTTCTGAAATGCTAATAATTATGTCCTCTGAAAGGTTCTAATTAGTCTCTGGTAGTCTTTCATAACTTTACCTAAGAGTATTTTCTTATTATCAGCAAAATTATAATTTTACTTGAAAAATCTTCAAAGATAGTTTATGTTTTGATGTTAATTTAATATATCTATATTAAGCACAATGTATGGAAAGGGAATATGTAGCCAGGAGTGAATATGAAGAATAATATTTCTAGATCCGATTTGTTTTCTATCATCTTCTGTAAAACACCTGACTTCTTATTTTTTTCCTTTGTCATTGAAAAATTTAAAACCTAGATATTGATTTGTCTTACTAGGGAAGAATTTAGACAAATAATTTATTGATATACACCAATTTTTATAAACCTTAGGGTTTTATTTATACTACTTGAGTTAATAGAATTTCATAAGTAAAGGTCACCTTAGAAGTTGTGTAGTTTAAACTCTTCGTGAAATGAAAATACAGAAACTGAGTGGGATGTGTAAAAAGTGTGTTCAGAGGCCAAGCTAAATCACTGATTTTATGGGTAACTGAGATTAAATTATCCCTTCTTCTAGTTAAGCTTTATGATCTTTATGGAAAATAAAAATAGGGATAAATTAATATTTTAAACATTCCATTTATCATGAAAATATATAAAACTATTCAGTTATTCTCTCGTTTTTGGCACTTTAGTATTTATATATGTGTATTTACATATCTATTAACTACAGATATATAGTTTAAGACTAATTCCTTAATTCACAGAGCCCCTATTTTTAGCTATTGAGCTATTTAAATACTTTGAATTTTGTAATTGAGAGGAATTTTAAAAGTGCTTCAAGTAAGTGATAACATATGTAGAGCTACTTTAAACTCCTCCTTCAAATGTTTCTTAACCTTAAACATTGTTTAACAGAATGCTATCCTGTAAAGAAAAGTGTTTTAAAGTTAAAGTGAAACTGCTAAGTGTAAAAATACAAGGCATGTATGTATGTCTGACTTCTTTTGCAAACCACCCAGCTGGTACTATAGGACAAGATTTTGTATTGTTTGGAACGTAGTTAAACATTGAAAACAGTCTTTAGATGATGAAAATATACCTTCTATGTGGTTATTATGAGATTATTTTTGTTTTTAAAAATAAGTTTACTTGTCATAATGTTCAAAGTACAGGCCATAAGCATCTTGACAGTGCCTCTCTGAGGCATTTGGAATATGTTTGTGTAGGCAAGTGTTGTCCACTAGAACTTCCAGCAATTGAGGTGAAGCTTTGCATCTGCATTGTCCAATAGAGTGTCCACAAACCATGTGTGGCTAATTAGCATGGTTTCTTGTATAACTGAATTTTTAATTTTCATTAGTTAAAGTTAGATAGCCATATGAAGTTAGTGAGTGGCTAACCATCTCAGATACAGATAGTTTTTGATAGTTTAGATTCAGCAAGTTAAAAGTTTGATGTGTAGAATTATCTGATGTTGTATCCATACTTAAGTATTGATACATTTAAGGCTTTTAGAAAAATTAAAATTTATTTTTGTAACAAACAGAAAAAGTCTTCCCAACTTTCTTTCTAGTAACCTACAGAACACATTCATTACATGTATTTTCTAGCTTTCAAGTCAATCAATAAAATTGTTGCCATGAAGACCAAATTTAATTTCTCTACTGGTGCCAATGCAGTTACCATAATTCACAAAACAATAACAATGGCACAAAACAAATAAAAACAGTGGAAGAAGTAAGAATGAATATAAATGGAAAACTCCAGTGAAAAGAAAAGATTGCGCTTCTTATAAAGTTGTTCAACTCAGTGCAGCCTATACTCATCATTAGTAGGATCAGAAGTATCTTAGGATCAGAAGAGAATGAATTCTGGCTCTGTCAAAATCCAGTAATGTGACTTTGGATATTTCTCTGTGAACTTCATCTTTTTTCATCTGTGAAATAGTTAATACCAGTGGCCTTTAGCTGCTTCACAGTTTTGTTATGAGAATCAAGGGAGAAGACACAAGTGGAAGCTTTATAAATCACAAAGTACTATAGAAATACAAATGGACATCACCATCATGACATTAGCTTCAGCACTTATCATTCAGATGCAAAAAGCAAATGTCTATCAGTGTGGATTTTAAAGTTTTGAAAGGAAAAAAAATATGTGGTTGTTGGGGTTGGGGTTGTGCCTCAGTGGTAGAGAGTTTGCCTAACATGTGTGAGGCACTGGGTTTGATCTTCAGCACCACATAAAAATAAGTAAACAAAACAAAGGCATTGTGTCCATTTACAACTTTAAAAAAATTTAAAAATTGTAGTTGTTGTGGAATACTCTAATAGACATCTTATATTTCCTAGACAAACTCAGAGAGAACTAACTATGAGTAATTACATGAAAATGTTCTAAAAGAGAAAAAGACAAGTCACTGTTATTGACAGAAATATCTATATTTGATATTTTCTAAGTGAGTCATTAAAATAATCCAGGCATACCAATTTCAGATGAATGTCAGTTGAATGTCAGATGTGAAACTTTCAGTAACTTCCTCAAGAGAAATAAAAAAGATCTAGTTGACTCATTTAGTTCCCTCTTTCCCTCCCTCTCTGTCGCTAACACTCTTCTTCCCTCTGCCTTTCCTTTCCTCAGTGAATTTAATAAAATCCATCCTTTCTGATTTCTTACCTTCTTTCACTCCTTCCCTTCCAATCTTATTAATCACTTGTTCTGTCAGCAAAATTCTGGAGATGTAATAAGAGATAGAAAAAAAGTAGAAAACAAAACCCTGTGCTTTTAGGACCTTTTCAATTTGGCTGAGTCTTTTGAAATTATGTGTGATGTAAGTAAGAGGAGGTGTTTTATCATTTATTTTCTGAGAGCTGAGAATTAACTTTATCCTGTATGAAACAAGAGAGAAGGCATGAACCTTGTTCTGAAGAGTTTCTATTTTAATATTATCCTAAATTACAACTGCTCAGAGTGAAGGAGATATATGAGGAAAATAAGCTTTATAGATTTGAGGTTTCTAAACTTTTTTTGTCAAAACATGAGAAAAGTTTCATTTTTCACAGATCTCTCCATGTCACATAACACTCTGAACATCTAGGGACCTGACAGAGGAGGTTTAAATGAAAATTAATGATGGGCATAATATACTGTTTCTTCACTGGCTGCTCAAAGTGAAAGAAATTCTTTATGGAGAGATTGGTTTTCTCTTAAGTTCTCAGCTCCTTTCCTTTAAACATGAATTTCAGAAGACCACGCTTTTTTGAGAGGTAATTTTGATGGATGTTTAAGGAGCTACGTGATGGCTTGTCTTCATTCTTCCTCTTGTCTTCACTCTTAGCTTTAGGATGGCTTTATTTTCCATATTACTTGTATAATACTGTTTTAGTTCTTATTTTCTGTTTTGTTTTAAACATTATTTTGTGTTTTATTTTAAATGGTATTTAATATAATTTACTGGTTCTATTGATGGTATGTATTTTTATAAAATGTTCCAAAATATTAATTCATTTATCTTTATAAAACTTCTTGAATTTAGATTACCAGGTAGTAATTGATATTTGAGTGAAATTAAGAATGTGTTGATAGGCATTGTAACTTATCTGGATTTTCAACCAGGAACAATATCTTGTATGATATAGTACCTTAGAGAATATTTTAATTTATCACATAGATTTAAATAGTATTCTTCCTACAGGAGTTAAAAGCACAAATTCAGAAACTGAACTATTCCTAGTAATATTACAAATGACAACATGCCGAGTATATTTTTATCCTTCTAATTAAACTTTCTTCTTCTTATTATTATTATATTATTATTATTATTATTATTATTATTATTGCACTAAGGATTGAACTCAGGGCTGTGAGCATGCTAGGCAAGCATTCTACCAATTGAGCTATATCCTCAGCCCTTGCATATTTTATTATATAGGAAGTTTGGAATTTTTGCAAGATTAGTACTATGATCTAATTTTCATAAGCATTGTACTCATAAGAGAATAAGTACATGAAAAAGTAAATATGGGAAGATGAAAGATTTGATGTAATATGGCATCTGTAAAGCATTTTTGAGTTGTGAGGGATGATATTTTTAATTTGTTTGTATAAAAATATGCTTATAAACTAACCAAATAAAACACAAACATACCAGAATTTAGTTTATAGAATGAACCTTGCCTTCTAAAACATATCATCGTGAACTTCTAGAAATTTATTGTCACAATGCAGTCATCACTCAAGAACTTTATTGAAAACCTTCTTTGTAACTACCTTCAGCATCACTGATCAATGATAGCACAATATACTTCATGTGATTTCATACTTTGTGTTTCAAATGTATCGAGCATTCCTTTTCATTAATTAGTATTGGTTATGAGTAACTTTTGAGTAAATTAAACTATTTAAACCAATAGTGATATTTTAAAGAATTTTAAAGAATCTGGAAGATCTTTCTAAATAAATAATGTACTAATATCTGAGAAATGATAAAATCAATCAATCAGTTCTCTATTTTTTCAAGGTAATAATTCTTTACCAGTTACAACCCATTTGGGTGTATGGTTCATTTTGTTATGTTTCTTTACACATTAGGAAAAAATTATTTTATAGCAGTAACTCAGCCATGGAAGACTTTGAAGGACATATTAATGTGTTCCTATGGTAAGCTGAATAATGACACCCTCCCTCAAATAAAATGTTTATAACCTAGTCACCAGAAGTCATAAATATGTCATTTTAAGTGACACAAGAGACTGTGCAGAATGATTAAGAATCTTGAGATAGAGAGATTGACCTTGATTTGCTCCATGGATTTTGATAACAGTGTAGAGTAAGGATTTAGTACCTTTTCTAAGCCTTTCTGAGAAAAAGATAATCTGCTTTTCTGATAGGATTAGGCCTTTGCCAGTGTATGCAAAGTGGGAAAATCCCGTATTATCATAGATCCTTTAAGTTAGAAGAGATTCTATTAAATAATGATTTTCAGAGGTATAGTCAGTCTTTTCCTATAGAAGATCCATAGGTAAACTTTGTATTGCTAGGGTGGTGAAATTTGATGCTTCTTCCCTGAAGTTCTTGACTTTAGGAAGCAACAGGAGATATGAAGGAAACATTTCATGGAGAGTGGTAATACTCTTCTCTCCACAAAATCCTTTCAGCCCCTGTGCATTTCCTGGCTCTCATCATACCCTATTCATTTTAGATTAGGTTCTTGAGACCATCTCAAGTTTACCATGTCATTATTTCCTTTATTTCACTATTCTTGGTTCTTTGTATTTCTAAATAAATATTAGGATTGCTTGTTAATTTCTGTAAAAGTCTACTAGGATTTTGATTGGATTTGAATTGAATAGATAGTTCAATTGGGGAAAGTTGATATTCTATAATATAGAACAATCCTATCCTTGAACACACACACACACACACACACACACACACACACACATATGCACATACACACAATGGATGATGGGGACGCATTCTAAGAAATGTGTTAGGCAATTTCATCCTTCAAACATTAGACTGCACTTACACAAATCTAGGTGGTATAGTCTACTACACATCCAGACTATAGAGTAAAAGCTGTCAATCCCAGGCTACAAGCCTGTACAGTATGTTGCTGCACTCAATTACATAGACAATTATAGCATAATGTATTTGTGTATCTAAATGTAGAAAAACTATAGTGAAAATACTAGGTGATAATGGAAGTGACAGCTCCACTATATTATTATGGAACACCATCACTTAATGTGGTCCATTATTGACTAAAACATTGTTGTGAGGCCCATGACTGTATACCTGTCTGTTTATTTTAATATTCTTGAGTTTCACTCAGGAAATATTTTTAGTGTAGATTTCAAATTTCCAGTTACAGTTGGCCTTCTTATGTCTGTAGGTTCTGCCTCAATGGATTAACCAACTGTGGCTTGAAAATATTTGGAAAAAATTGTGTCTGTCATTATTCCCTAAACAGTATATTATAACAAATATTTACATAGCATTTACATAGGTATTATAAGTAAACTATTAAAGTATGGAAGAGTGTTATTTAGGTTATAAGCAAATATTGTCATATTATATAAGGAGTTTGATCATCAATGGATTTTGGGGTCCTGGAACAAATCCCCTATGAGAGGGAAAAGGGGAAGGGAAAAGGGGAGATTATGAATTGAAATCAATTTTCATGCATGTATGAATTTGTTGGGATGATCCCAACTACATGTATAACCATGAATCTCTAATAAGAAAATCCCCTATGGATACCAAGGGATGACTGTATTTATGGTCAGTATATGATAGTATATTAGTTTATTTATATTGTGCTACAATGTTACTACATTTACTTTATGAAGGTATAATTTACATTCACCACCTTCTTAGTACTTCTTTCATTATCTGTGAAAACTCATATATTTTTACCAGTCTCTAAAAACTACTTTGTTGAGGTGATCTCATAGGAAACACCTTCTATAATCTTTTTCCCATTCTTGCCTTCTACTTCTCTATATATGTTGATAAACTATTTTCTTCATAGGGGGAAAAAAAACCTTACTTATACAAAAAGCTTTTTTTCAGTTGCTATGATAGTACACTAATATGAATGTGTAACACTGACTATTCATTCCCACCATGCTTATGTGGTTCTTAAAATTTCCCATCCATGTTATTTCCAAAGTTGTCTCCTCTTCTTGTTCTAAAAATTTCTAGTGTCTTTTACTCTTTTTGCTTGAAATACAACCTACTTCAAAGAAGTCTAAGATTCCTGCTGTAGCACTGATATTTCTTCAGACATACAAATCTCATTTCCAAATCATGGGGAATACCTATGGCATCTTAACACAACAATCAAAACAGAATGAGTTTGCTATTACTGCCATGAATAAGTATTCTTAGTTTATTTAAATTTTCTTATTATCCTACCAGGCTCTCATCCTCTAAATCGGCATCCTTCCTTTTATTCATCCTTTCCAACTTCTGGTATTTCACTCCTGTTTATTTTTACCATATTTTCCTTGATAGTGTTATCTTTTGATGGACTGCCACTGTCCTACTTGAGCAAACCACTGACACTTAAAATTATTTATCACATACAATTTTACAATTCCAGAAATTTTAAAAGGAAAATTTGTATTTCATTTCTTAAGTTCATATGTACTCTTTTTATTCTTTTTATTTTACATTTTTAATTTTAATCACAATACAGATACATTTTCATTTAATTTTTATGATTTCCATATCACTACAAGCTTTCATAATTATGATTTTAATAGTTACACAAGTGCCCATAAAATTTTTATTATAATTTTTAAATATTATCTTTTTATTAGATATATAGAAAGTCTCTAATATTTTTCCACCACAAATAATAATTCTAGTGATTCCTTTTGCATTAATTGTTTTTAAATTTCTGTATTTTTCTTAAAGAGTAAGAGTATGTGAAAAGTTTCATGTGGTTTTCAAAATGTATAATCAGATTTCCTTCCAGTACTATTTTTACAATTTTCTGCACTGATTAGATACCTGTTCTCCCTATATATCCTAATTTCATAATATATATTTTTAAAATTTTGGTTAATTTAAAAGAGGTCTGAATGATACTATGTTCTGTATATATGCTTTAGATTAATACTTAACAAAGTTAATGTTTTTCCAGTGTTGTATTGGCTAATTGAACTTCCTTTGAGGATTTTATTACTTCTGCCTAAATTACTTCAATAATCTAACTGATGACCTTCAATAACATTTTACCTCCCGCTGCCAGAGTAATAGTCACAAAATTCATATAATCATACCCCTACAAAAATAAAACATGAAATTGTTTTAATCCCTGTCTCATAGATATCAAATAAGGCTAAATATTTCAATTAATATCCAAGACTTTGTAAAGTTTAACTGGAATTCTAACCTTTTTATCCTCCAGGTATTCTAAGTGCCAGCCACATAGGCATACTCTTATAAGTGTAGGCCCTTTATTTTCTTCTTCCCTGTCATTTGTCACTTGTCTCTTTATCTAAAGATCTTCTGTTCTACTAATAAGGAAACCATCAAGTGTGACCTCATCCCTGAAGCTTATATAATCATTTCATTGGGATTAATCTCTTGTTTGTGTTTCAATTAGGTTTATTCAAATCCCAGTTTCAGTGCTTATCTAATTCTTCTTGTTAAATAATTTTTATGGCCAAATCTGAATTTTCCATTTTATTTTAAGCTCATAGAAGGGCCTATCATTAAACAATCTCTGATTCTTGAAAGTGCCCAATATGATGAATAAAATATAACAAAATTTAGTAAATATTTGTTAAATTGCTTGAATTCAATTAACTTAGGTTTGTTTTACTCTCATAGAGGGGAAAACAATCATAGGCCCTGTAAATGAATTAAGATGAGCTCCATATAACCTTATAACTGGGATGTTAGAACTTTCCTGTCACCTTTCATGAGAAAAGATAATACTAGCATAGGAGGGGCACATTATTGGGAATGGTTACAGATACAGAGAAGCACTCTGCTCTTAACAGTATGTTCTAACAAGTGGTTGTATACTTGAGCTTTTGTCACCCCCCCCCCCCACACACACCGTTTCTTCACTTATTTGGTAGGATGATATTTTAAAGATAAGATGGAGGTGTTTAATCTTATTAAACTACTAATTTAATTTTATTAAACTACTAAATATATAATACTATAAATCTGTCCAGTCACTGCTCTTTGACCACATGTTTTTCAACATTTTTATTGATAATTTGGGGCTGAGATAAAGTGACCTTGATTGAACCTAAAGTCCTGTGATTCTTGACATAGTGAGGTAAAGCAATAGTACTGGTATTAACATAATTATGTTGTTAAATGCATCAAAGGTGAGGTATTTAAAGAAAATTAAACAAGTGACATTTGTATTTCATAAACCACACTTAATCTCATGCTTGGCTGTTTTTATGATAGAGTTAGAGCAATGGAGAGAATTAGGCTTGAATAGAAGAGTGACATTCCTTTATAAACAGATGCTTAGGGTTTGAACTTAAAGCAAGGAGCATTAAAAGTTAAATAGGACAAAGAGGGGAAATGGCATTCATGAAGACAAATGATTAGCTGAGATTATTTAGGGACTATCGGAATTGAGAGAATCACATTACACAGATGAGGCCTACAGAGAAGCCTGACTTTGAGGCCAAACCCTATCAATGACTCATTGTGTAACCTGGAACAAATAACCTAACCATTTCGTACTTAGTATTTTATTCATAAAATGGGGTAACTAAATATGTTGTAAAGTTTTTTGAGGACCAAATTAGAAGAGAAGCTGGGCACGGTGGCGCACAACTATAATCCCTGCAGGATTATAGTTGGGAGGCTAAGACAGGAGAATCATGAGTTCAAAGCCATCCTCAGCAAAAGCGAGGCTCTAAGCAACTCAGTGAGACCCTGTCTCTACATAAAACACAAAATAGGGCTGTGGATGTGGCTCAGTGGTCGAGTGCCCCTGAGTTCAATCTCCAGTACCAAAAAAAAAAAAAAATTAGAAAAGAGATGACTATTTTTTAAAATATAAAGTAATCCATATTTTAACCAAACTTTATCATCCTACATCATTTGAACTTGATTCATTCATTTACTCAGAAAATATTTAGTGAGTGTAGGCACTGTGTTTATTAGGTATGCATGGTGAATGGGACAGATCTAATTCCTTCCCTCAGGATGTTTATGATCTTGTTAAGAGCCACTAGCAAACAAACAAATCCTGAAAATAAAAACTCTTCTCAACAGTCTCCATTTAACCCACTTGCCAGATTAGCTAATGTGTTCTATTCCCTTTGCAAAACACATTGATGGACATTCCCTGTACACTGAATGCCTAACTAGTAATAATATGTAATATTTATACACAGCAGTTAACACCACCTTTGGCAGAAGTGCTTTGCATAAATGAACTCCTTTAATCTTCACAGCAAGACCTCAAGGTAGATAACCACTGTCATACTTATTTTGCATATGAGGAAAAGGAGGCACAAAGAGGTACTATAACTTGTGCCTGGTGAAAGCAGCTAGTAGGTGGTAGGATTAGAATTCACATCCAGGCAGTCTGGCTTTGGAATCACAGTTTTAATCACTATGTAACGATGATAATAGGTCTGTTTCTGTTCTCACCAGTTGACTTGAAAACTTATGCAAGCTTCAATTATTCCTGCACATGTTTATAACATTTGCTCTAGTTTTTGTTACCTAATATCATTAAATACCATATAATAATCCAAGAATGCAAAATACAAATGTGATTTTGTATAATTTTAGCCCAAATTGAATATGTTGGTAAGACTTAAGGGAAGTTACCCTCCGCCCCAAAGAAAAAGCTGAATGAAAATAATTGGAAATCAATAATCAAATCAGGAGTGGGTGAAAATATAGAAGTATATTATAGAAAAACAGCTATTTACTGAAGTTGGCTTTGTGTGTCTTTATGCTCTCTTATACTTTAAAATAAATGAAAGTGGTAAGAGTAAAAGGAGGGGAGGGGATATGGAGGCAGGAAAGATGGTGGAATGAAACGGACATCATTACCCTAAGCACATGTATAACTGCACATATGGTGTGACTCTACATCGTGTACATCAGAAAGATGAAAAGTTGTGCTGCATTTATGTACAATGAATCAAAATGCATTCTGTTGTCATATATACCTAATTAGAATAAATAAATACATATATATGTGTGTATATATGTGTGTGTGTATATACATACATTCCCAATAAGCAAACCAATAGTCTTGACCCTATGTAAACAGTTGGAAAATATTTAGATATTTTAAGTTTAAATATGTATGTCTTTTATACATACACACATACACATGCACATGCATATACACATACATATATACAATATTTTTTTTTAAATATTTTTTTAGCTGTAGATGGACATAATGTCTTTATTTTATTGCTTTGTATGTGGTGCTGAGGATCGAACCCAGGGCCTCACGCATGCGAGGCAAGCGCTCTACCGCTGAGCTACAATCCCAGCCCCCTACAATATTTTTTGAAATATCAGATTTAGCCAGCATTTTGCATTAATCCACTAATCATCCTGTAACAATAGTATTTCTGGCTACACCCATATCTAAACATTAAAACCATGGTTGGTGTCCTGGGTAGAGCTGTATGGGTCTCTGTTATTCCAAGAGAGTAAATCATAGTGTGCTCTACATAGAACAAATCATGGATGGCAGTGCAAGACTAGAGGATACATCATGGTTCCTAGTATGGTACATAGAAGATAGTTGTGGATCCCAGTGTGCTGTGTAAAAGACCAATAATGCCTCACAGAGTGGACTTCTTTTTGTTCCACATAATCAACTTAGTTCCTTCTTTCAGGCCAGATCAGCGTGATGTGCTAGAAAAGAATCCTAGCCTCTAATAAAAAAGTTGATTTTTGTGTCTTTATGTTTTTGGGAACTAACCTAACCTCTTTCAGACAAGTATATTTGAAGTTGGTAATTTAAGTAATGTTGTTAGATCTAATTCAGTCAGCCTTCAATGAATAGTAGTTTAATAGACCTGAAAACACATTGGAAATTACAAAGAATAAATTGAATGTTTTTAACATTGTTCATTCATTTTATGTAATACTTATTATACTGTGCAATGATTAGCTATAAATCTGTGAGCTCCATGAGATTCCAGATCTTGGCTCATTAATTTTCATATTGACATCTGCACTTAGCCAAATGCTGAGGTCCTTCTTATACATAGAAGGTACTGAATAGAGATGTTATATGAACAGTGATTAGAAACCCCCTATATGTAATCTGATAATTTTATGTCAAATAAATGGAAAATAAAATATTCATCTACTTTCAGTTTTAGATGTTGTACAGGCATTTTTCTTATCCACATTCCCTCAAAATATCAAAGAAGATAAAGACAGGGAGAAAAACACTGTCTCTAAGAAGGCAGGCAGATTTCCATAATCTTGATATGAATTATGAAGTCCATATACTAAATAGTGAAGTCTCTGCCTAGGCAATTAAGCCCACTAAGAGATTACATTGCTGCCTCAGATCACAACAGTATATGCCTTTCACTGAATGACATGTTTGAGAGTTTTTGATTAAAGAGAGCCTGTCTTCCAGGTGGGGTCTAAGCAAAATAGAGAATATCCTTCTAGAGACCCCACCTGACATTCTAGCATGGCAGGAAAGAAAACCTCAAAGGGACATTTTGCCAACCACCTCAGTCTCTAACAGTTTGTTCCTAAGCCCAGACAGCCTGTCAGAGGAGAAAGTGGGAAAACGTGTTAGAATCCATGCAGATTTCTTAAATGAAAACATCTGAGGAAAAAAGTACTTTGAATGTTAAGGAAAAAAATCAGAAAAAATGTATTTTAGTAAGTTGAAGTAGTAGGTACCAATTTCCCCAGGACCTTTGCAGGCACCCTATTCCTATTTGCCTTCCTGTTGTACTACTTGGTTAATTGATATTTCATTCAAAGATGAGTAGTGATTACAAAGGGATCAATAGATGAATCTATATGTAAAAGCTACCATTTTCTCTTTCATGTAGAGAGGAAAACAAGCAAAAAAAAAAAAACTTACAAAAGCATGTCCTAAAAACAGAATTTAGAAATGAGACAGAAGATAAAAGAGCAAACAACAATAAAAAGACAAAAAATATATCTAGCAGAGTTCAGAGGAAAAATGAAAATATGTCAAAAGTAAAATATACACTAGAAGCAATGCAAATAGAATAAACTTGACTAAAAACAAAATCAGAAATGTAGGTACTAAGTTTGAAAAAAAATCTGACAAAATGAAATGTGCATGAACAATATAAAGTTTTTTATAATGATGAAATGTATGGAAGACAGAAAAGAGCCAACATGTACAAAATTGATGTTTCTGAGAAAAGAGAATAGAAAAATATGAATCAATAAAAATATAAAAACAAAAAGAACATTGGATTTGAATCTTCAAATTTAAAGTTATATTCTCAGAAAATTTTATATAGAGCTATGAATACCAAGAGATATTTTAGTACTACTTCCTGAGCTCCAAGAATAAAGACAGGCTCAATTATATGAACATTTAAGGGAAAAGCCAGCCACATATAAAGGGGAATAAAGGTTGTCTTCAGTTTCTACATAATGTCAGAATCCAAAGAAGCAATTTATGCAGCTCTAAAGGAAGGGAAATGTGACTCTAGCTTTA
This sequence comes from Xerus rutilus, assembly GCA_028644305.1. Lineage (NCBI taxonomy): Eukaryota > Metazoa > Chordata > Mammalia > Rodentia > Sciuridae > Xerus > Xerus rutilus. The sequence goes on from CM053404.1 coordinate 49,887,236, forward strand.
TTTTCTGTCAAAGATAATATCAACAGAGAGACATTCTGAGGTGAATACCTCCACATTGCAGAGCCCTACAGCTACACACACACACACACACACACACACACACACACACGCGCGCGCGCGCGCGTGCGAAGAGTCAACATCAACAGCTCAAGAATGGAAAAACTGGTTATACAATAATTGGTGAGCACAAACTCATTTAATTTTAAATAGGATACACATAAAGTATAGTCACAGAATAGAATAGAAATGTTATAAAGTGTGATAATGTAAACAGTTGTGTCAATGATGGGGAGAAAATATTGGAAGAAGCATCACATCAGGAAGCTGATTTCCTTGTATCTATGGCATAGGGTTTGGAAACTACTACCTAAATTTGGAATATACAATAATAATACTGCTTCTGAAAGTTTCCAATGTTTCTTTCTTGTTAGGAATGCCAAGCATGCTTTATGTTTAAGAGATATTTACCTAAATTCAGGAATTCTTTCAGTTTTTATTTCCATATTTTTATTCATATTGAAGGAAAATTAAATCTAACATTTGAGCATTAAAATATATGACTAGATTTCATTTTTGCTAAAATTAAGGTATATGATGAACGCATTTCTCTGGTCCATCTTTGTGTCTTAATAGTCATTGATCTATGGTCTGGAATGGTGTTTACTTAGTGTTGCAGGTAGTTATTGATAAATGGAGTTTGGAGTACCCCAAATGAAACTTCCTGTGGATTTTTCTTTCTGTATGAACATAAAGTTTTATAAAGAATATATATCACCTCAATAAAAAAAATCATTAATTTAAAAACTTACAGCATGATCACCATTTCTCTTTAGAAGTCTATTTTAGTTATTACTGTAAATCTCTGGCTAATATATCAGAAATTTTGACATTGAATCAAAAAATAAAAAGGTTATAGAAATGGTAAATTTCCTGTAATATTTTAATCTGAAAACTAATTTTCTCTAGAAGAACAAATTTTAAGAAAGTATGTTACAAACAGACACCCTCTGAGGTTTCCAGAGAAAGGTATTTCTTAATTTGCATGTCCCATAACCCCGCAGGTTATATAATTAGGGAGCATGCAGAGCTTATTAAAGCTATAAATAGAAGCTAAGTTTCTCTTCAACAAAACAGTATGACAAATTACAATTCTCATGTAAATCTATTACCACTTTTTCAACAACTTTATACAGGGCATATGTAAGGCTAGTAGGGCTATATGTAAGGCTAGTAGTAATATAAGAAAATTACTAGTATTATCTCTGAACACTGAAGCATGCATGGTATTGAATGTTAGGAGAATAAATCCTTTCTCTGGTGAAATGGGTAGTACATGATAGTGATTTACTTCTACATTGAACCAAAATATAAAATAAGCATCTTGATTCTTTGATTTAAGGGGAAAAAGAGAATCTTTCACATTTCCCCTTTTTCTCTGTACTTAATTACTTGTTTTTAGTGACAGAACTGCTGGATTGAAACAAAGGAGCATCCCCTAGGAAAGCCAAATTTAGCAGGATCTTGGACTGGGGGCTCTGAGTTGCATTTCTATACCCAAAATAACACTTCTGTTGGAAAGGCAAGAAATTACACCATTGTGAGAGAGAGGCTGTGTCCTCAGCGTTTACAAGGAATGAGTTTAGAATCCATGTAAATCAGCAGTGAATATGGAAAGAACTATTACAGGATATGAGAGTAACTTTCAACCTCTGGAAAAATTCATTTTTTGGTACTGCATCTGCAGCTGTAATACTGAGCCATGTTAACTACCTATGACTATAGTACTTTTTCTAAAGTTAACTGTACCACAAAATTAACTATAAGATTTTAATGATTTTAATACTTTTGTAATAAGAAAATAAGTAACCTTCACTTATGGTCTTCAACTGGTGTAGCTGTACCTGTAGGAATGTGTGTGCAGTACTATGTTCTCTGAAACCATGATGTGGCTTGGGATTAAGTTGCATTAATGTGACTTTTTGCACAGCAGGTAAATGGACTTTGAAGTGGCACTGCATGTTTGAGGATTCTTCTTTGCTTATTGGAAATGATTTCAGTGGTTGCTTAAAAGCATTTAAAAATTGTTTTGAGAAGAAAGGAGAACACACATGTATGAATAAACTACTCATTGAAATAAATAGAGCAACTGTTAAAGATATACAACTCTAATTTTGAATGTTATAGACATTTATTAAAACACGGACAGCAACTTAATGCAGTATTAAGGGTACTAGGTAAGATGATATATCTCGATTTGAGTCAGGTTCATACCTCTGTTAGCATTCAGACTTTGGTCTTTTCAACTAACCTCTCTGAATTTAATTTCCTTATCTAGAAAATCAAGGATTATGCCATTTCTATCTCATTTAGTGTCATTGTAAAATAATAAAACACAGTGACAGTATCACTTAAAGACCATTCCTTGATGGGTATTGCAGTGCATAGAACCTATAATACTCCTTTCCTAGAAAATAAAGTGAGAAATGTTGATTATTTTCATCATGAAAGAATATGATTGAGCTAGGTGTGGTGACATGTGCCTTGTAATCCTAGCAATTTGGGAGGCTGAGACAGGTATTGAAAGTTCAAGGCCAACCTAGTGAGGCTCATAACAAGACCCTGTCTCAAAATAAAATAGTAATATAAAAAGGACTAAAGATGTAGCTCAGAGATAAAGTGCCCCTGGGTTCAATCCCAAGTGCCAGAAAAAAAAAAAAAGATTGGAAGTGGCACATCTTTGTTGCTAATTAAGAATTGCTTTCTGTTCATGGGGCTATAATATTATTTTACCTGAAGAATAAATTATATTAAGCTCTAGTCATATTTTTTAGGATGGCTTTGAATCAAATTTAATAAACACTAGCAAACCTGAGACAACCACATATCTTCATTGTTTTATAGAAGACTATTTTCAAAGCTAATGTGAAAGTGGAAATAACCCAAAGCCTTAACTGATTACATTTTTTTCCCAAGGAAGAGGACAATCAGTAAAGGCAGACACACAATGGACAGGGCTTTTCAGGATGCCGGGTATAAATTGTCACAATTTTTGTCTTCCTAGGGTTCCTAGAGACAAGTTTGATACATATTGTGCTGTACGCCTTTCTACCAAGTAGATTTTATATTTTCTTAGATGACAAGCAGTGATAATACTTTTTGAAATAAAACTTTGGGGAAAATAAAGGCTGTGGAATACTGAAGATTTTCATCATTTTAAAATGATGAAGGTGAATATTTACAATTTCCTCCCAATTGTTATCTGTAACAATTTATGCTATGTCACAGAATTTTAAAATTGAAAATCAATCTGAAGGGAAAGGAGAGAGGATATTTTAGAGAAGACTAACCTATAGAGGGGGATATAGGAGGTAACAATGAGGAGGTGGTATTTCAATTTCTTTGAGGTTCCATTCCCTACTTGTAAAATAAATAGATTGGACTAGACGATCCCTTTTACCTCTGAAATTCTGTAATCTCATGATATTCTTCATACTTTGTGACATAGGAAGTACATGACTCACTGGAGGCTTTCTCCATTTTTCAGAATCAATACTGTGCACTGGGCAGTGTATAAGAACATAGATTTCATTGATGATGCCTGTTATGTATTATTATCTATTTGTATTTATTAATTATTTTTAAATTGATACATAATAATTGTGCATGTTTATGGAGTACAATGTTATTATTTCAATAAATATATACAACATATAATAATAAAATTCAGACAATTAGTATATCCATCACCTCAAGCATTTACCATTTCTTTGTATTAACAACATTCAAAACTAAACTATATTTCTAATAGTAAAAGAGGACTTGAATAGTTTCAACACAAAGAAATGGTAAATGTTTGAGGGATTAATATGCCAGTTTTACCCTATTTTGATCATTACTCATTGTAAATATGTATTGAAATATCATGTTTTCAGCCATAAATATATAAATATCATGTCAAGTAAAATAAATATTTAAAGACAAGGTAGATTTCAGAGTAAAACAAAGTTATGTTTGAATCATATTTACTGGTCTTGTGATTTTTGGCAAGTTATTATAATTTCTTTAAGCTTCTATTTTTCATATTATGAAATACAGAAAATAATGTCCATATATTAGAGTGCTTGAAATGATAGAAGAGATAAAATTTCATCCAACCAGGCATGAGAACTCCTGGAACAATGTTTTAGGAACAAATGAAGAGCCCAGGTTCTAGAGTCACATGACCCACGACAGAATTCCAGCTTTGCCAGATGCTACCTGCAAGTCCTTGGGCAAATTATCTCTTGTAGTTCTACTTTAGTTTCCTCTTTTGTATGTGTAGGTGATGTTAGTACCTACCTCCAAGGGTTGTTGTAAGGATTAAATGAGTTCCTATATGTAAGGTGCTTAGAAAAGTACCTAGCACAGGTAAGTACTCTATGTATTTGCTGTTATCATCATCATTATCATACAAAGCTCAGAATGAACTTAGTGCATCATCTTTAATTTTTAATTCTACTAAAACATTTAGGAAATACTATTATATCTTATACCCAACATTATGTAATAGAATGCAAAGTTTCTGTAAATACTGATGATAAAACCCAAAGCAGCATTATAAAGCACTTTGATACTCTGCACTTTACAGCTTAATTCCTATTATTTGAATAGTAATAGTTTATTCTATTTCACTTGTAAACTACTGAGTAATTTATCATTAAAAATAGAATAAGTTAGCTCTTGAATGTAAGGAGTAAAGGATGATGCAGGAAAGATAAATGGAGAGGTTACTCAGAAAAGCATTTTATAATCAAAATAGGGACCTAATCTCACATCTTCTTCATCACTCCAAACTTATTCTGTATTGTACAGATTTTAGTCTTTTAACACAATTTAAGTACATGAAGTTCTAGATTGATATCTTTGATGACTAGAACCTTAATTCAATTTAATAATATGAGAGTCTCAAGATATTTCTTAACTCCCTACTACAGTTGTCCAAGATCCATGGTAAATGTTTTTTGAAACATTGTTAATTCAATTGTAGGTTCAGTTGTAGGTTAAACAATGTTAATTCAATTGTAGGCTCAGAAGATAATAAAAATAATATTAGTCATAAAGGAGTATAATAAATATTTACTTAATATCTATGAATATGTAAAAATCCTCATAAGTTCTTCACATACAAAGTTAGATGAGCTCTAATCTTTTCTTTTGAGGAATTCTTAGCATCTGGGGTTGGTAAACAATGTTGGTTGGCTGAAACAATCGCTCTTCCTCATGCTCTCCTCCCTTCCATGCTTACACAATAGCACTAAAAAATTCCCATTGAGATGTGGGCAGATTTGCTGGAGGTGATATGGTGGTGGGGTAGTAGGAATGCTTCTCTTTTCCTACTAGAGAAAATTGTGGCTGGTGCTATCCTTCCTTTTCTTGCCTCAAGCACAAATTTGATGTCTACAGGACAGCAGCCACCTTGGGGCCATGAGATGATAAGCCAAAAAATAATTGGAAATTTATTAGGCTTCATGTCATTAAGTTACCAATTCAACCCTAAATGCCACTACCTACTGATTTTTTTAAAGGTAAATGATAAATTATTTTTTGTTTAAACATTGTGAGCTTTCTGTTATCATATAAAAGATAATCCTAACGTGGGAAGGAGATATACTTGCCTTTATGTAATTATGAAACATGTCAATTGTCATTAGTATAGTAGCAACTTTTAAAAATGACATTTTAAAATGATGTATATAATCTTCTCCCCTAGTGCATATGTGTTCATATGTGTGTTCATGTATGCATCTGTTTATTTTCTTTATAATGCCATAGTACTTGTTAGAATCTGATAAATAATTTCTCAAAAGCAAATCGAAAGATCCCTGACTCAAAGGGAAGCAATACATGGTAATGGAACACCAGAGGATTAACTTTGAATCCTTGAGGTATCTGAGAGAGGCAGCTGAAGAAAAATACATTGGAATAAAAGTGTTCTTGTTTATATCCAAATTTCAGAACCAGAGACAAAAGCAGAGAGGAGACATAGAAAGTACAAACCATGACACAGAACTAGAACATGGAGAAGCTTGTAAAAGGAAGTAAAAGATTGATGACATAGGAATAAAGTAAAAAGTCTACCAAGAAAATGCAGATTATTTCTGCTCTTTCTCTCAATCTGTACCATTAAGTATGAGTAATAATCACAAAGGAAACTGAAGAGATAACACAATCAAGAGCCATATAAAAAATCACAAGAAGTTTCCCAAAGAAACTTGGGAAGATTAGGATAAAAATTACTCACTGGCTCAAAAAATCATAATGGATATGACATAGGCATACACCTTAAATTTAAAAAAAAATCCTTGAGAAACATCTAGAGGAATCAGTGTAGAAGTTAAATGAAAAAAATATGAAAGAAGTAATACATAGCAAGAGAAAAATGGAAAAGTTTTACAAAGAAGATATTAGAAGCAACAAAAACAGCAGCAAATTGAATGAACATAACTGAAGACAAAGTTAGGAATTTGGAGACCTTGAAAAATACTACCAAATTTAATTTAAATACATAACCATATGAAGTTGATTATGGAAAGATGACATAAGTGGAAAAAAATAAAAAGGAATCCAACATACAATTTGTATACCTGAATTTTAAAACAGTGGAAGAGGAATTCCTGATATAAAGGCCTAACTCTGGTTTTATGGACATTATATTATTATGGTGGGTTAGTAAACTTTAGATAATGAACGAATTAATGTATATGTCCTAGCATGAAATACTAAATAACATTGAAGGTGGGGAGAAGAAATTAATCTTTCCAAGGGTTCCTTAAATGTCAAAAGCATATAGCATGTCTAAAAATTTTGAGGATATTCTCCTATGCATATTTGAATCAAAATATTGGAAATATTAGATATTTTGTAATGAATGGATTATATATTCTTTGTACTTTTTGAATTATTTCAAGTTTTTTGAAGTAAAGACATTTTTGAAAAATCAAATTCTTAATTATAAATAAGCTCAGCAGAGTAGAACCTCTCTGACATATTTATTTGTAATAAACTATAGATTTTTAAGTGGTATGAATACATTGTACATGGAAACACTGATAGTGGTTTCAAAGAAAAGTCTTTGCTTCATCTTTTCAGGTTTTAGGATTTGAATTGTAAGTTTAATCTAATTAAAGACTCAATGGGGGTTAAATTGCATATAGTGTGAAAGTCTTGTTTGTTAAATATCTTATTTCATGATTTTAGTAATTAGCAAAAACATCTGATACTTAAAAATTTTTAAGAATTCCATAAGAAATGTACCTTTAAAGGACTGTTTTATGTTAAAAGACACAGATCAAAGTGAACAAAAGAAACTACTTTAAAGTTAGTAACTTTAAATTTATTATCCAAATAGTGGAAGAGGAAAATTATCTAGTTTATACAGTCCTTAGAAATCCATAGTGAATCACACTCTAATTTTAGTTCAATACATTGATGCTAAAGGGGAACTAATATTGAGGAGTTTGAGGATAAAGTCTGGTTTAGGAGTCACATGGGCATAGTTGTTGAAACTATGGTGAGAAACCAATAAAAAATAAATGATTTTTAAGATGATAATTTTGAAGAAATAAATATATCAAGCAGAATTTAATATTTAAAGAGATTTATTTTAAATATTTTTTTTACCACTAAAGACTTTAAATCTTATAGAATGTTGATGGTATTATAATTGCTCAAGGTTAAAATGAAGTTAAACTCTAAGTGCATATATAGCTTGTAAACTTTCTAATACATATATCTAATTCCTAAGGTAAATAATTAAGAGTTCTATGTGAGTGGATAAAGAATGCAGTTATAAGAAAACAGAAAAGATCTGGGGGATTCATACTCAGTAAAAGAAAGCTACAAAGTATGTGAATTTTGGGCAAGTGGGTAAGAAATAAAAAAGGATAATAAAGGGCTGGGGTTATGGCGCAGTGGTAGTGTGCTCACCTAGCACGCGTGAGGCACTGGGTTCGATCCTCAGAACCACATAAAAATAAAATAAAGATATTCTGTCCGCCTACAACTAAAAAATAAATGTTAAAAAAAGGATATTAAAAAATAAAACAAAACTCTTACACATAGCTATAAAACAAGGCACAATAAAACACCAATTGTTGAGAAAACTGAATAAATAGTTTAGTGGTGTGATACAGATAAGAGAGTACAACTTTATGGTCAGGCAGAAGTAAGTTGAAAACCTGGCTCTGCTTCTGTGTGCTTCTATTTCCCTGGGTTAAACAGGTACAATATGGCTTACCTCACAAGATGTTTGTAAAAGTGTAAAGTACCTGGCAGTGTACAGTTCAATAGGTAGTAGGTACTAGAATAATAAAGGACTCTACTAAATCATTTAGAAATAAATTATCCACAAAATAATAATGGAGTAAAATAGGCAAGGTGTTATCTTTACTTTTGCTTGGTATGTTCAGAGATTCATTACTATTTGGGACCACATGATGACTTTTTTCAATCCATTGGATATTCCTTTCTTATTCGTTCTTCCCTTATTCGTTCCTTCTTTTAGCAGTAACACTCGGTAACCACTACCGAGAACTCCCTCCCACATACAACCTGTGGCCCATGAGGCGATAGACACAATGAACAAGGAAAGAAAGAAATTATTTCAAGTTGGAAAAATACAATGAAGGAAATGAACTATGGGTGAGGTAACAATGCCTGGGTGGAGGAAGTCATTTAAATAAGTCTATTTAGATCAAGTACCTTTTCTCCTTCAATTATGCCACTTCTACATTGCTTAGGAGATTGCTAAAGACATATGAAAAGTAGTAAGGTACAAGATTTTGATCATGTGTCATCATTATCTGTTGAACAGAAACTTTGTCTAGCTTTGGGAATCATCTATATAGAATGAAAAAGCAAAACATAAAACGTCAGGAAACCATTTTTTTAAATGTACTTTTTGGAGAAAGTATTAGCATTTATCTTTGCTAGAAAAGAATCAATAACAAAGGGAAAGTACATCAATTAAGTTGTAGGAAAAACAACAAAACCATGTTTGTGTACTCTTTCTGTTTTTGTGAATATCTCTGTAAAACTATCTTGAAGTTTTGGCTAGTAAATGGTAACAAATAGAATCTTCCTCATTTTGTCTGTTTTTTTGGGGGGTGATACGGGGGAATAATAGAATCTCTTCTTAAAACAATGCATTTTACTAGAGATATTTTCCCTTTGGCTGGAAGAACTGATGGCTTTGCAGGACTAAATACAATTGTATTGCTGTTTAAGCAAAGAATCAGAATCAAGAAACTGCAGTTTTTCCCAGAACCAGCAAATAATTTATAAAGATAAGAGATTGCAAATAATTGACATGCTGTGAGTTTAAAAAGCATTCATCAGTGAGCATAGGAGTCTTTCAAAAGTGTTGTTTTGTTAGACTAAGGATTTCAACTACCTGCCAGTACTGTCAATTGTCTTGACTTACTGTAGGGTTAGTTTTGCAGTCCTCTGTTAGAATGGATTGAGGTTGCAGGCAATAATGCCAGTTTCCTCTGAAAAGATTGCCCACAAATATTTCATGTTTCAAAAGTTCTGTGATCAGCATTTCTGAGGGCAGAGCCATATGGGAATAAAAAGCTGACAGAGAGGAAGTGTCAGACACCCTGCAGGGGGGCTTCCTTACATATGCTACCGTTTTAACAGAGAAGCAAGATACATCAGAAATGTTCTGAAAAAAATGTGTTTGGGCACAGTTTCCAACTTCAGTTTAAAGGCTCCTGTGCTTTCTGACCTTTTTTCATCCCCATAATCATCATTTTATTCTTTGATGCACATGAATATCAGTAGTCAGCAATGCCTTTTGTCCATGTTCTAATTTGTTTAAACATAGGAAGAAATCATGTAGATGATAAGACAGATTCAAAGTACTGATAAGTAGACTTGCAAAGCAAAAATCTTCCTATGCAACCTTTCAATAAAAATCAAAATTCAGGACTTCTCCTTGATTTAATGATCCCAATTAATCATGTATATATTGGTCATTTGTCAAATATCTAATTGAGACACAGCTGAGGCTCTACTGACAGATCTAGGCAGGTGGTTTTATAATTTTATTTTTATTTTCTATTTGTATCAAAATTCAGATAACTGTGTTTTAGTCAAATGAGAAAAATGGTTTGATTTAACATGTCTACAAATATTACCTTCACATAGTATTGGTAATCATTGTCCATAATGTTCACTCTGAGTACAGAAAGTCCCAAACTGATATTTCTCACACATGTAATAAGAAACATGTACACAGTACAACCTCACAAATAAAATTTCTGCTGTATTCTGCACTTTGGCTGATGCATTGCAAATATATGTAAAAATCAACCACCCTTTGATAGGATAACACATAATTCTATTAAAAAAGTAATCTCTTAATTTGTATTGATTCCTCAATTAATTAGTTAGACTCTAGTCTTATTCCTTTAAAGACTAGAGTCTAACTAGTCTTTAGGCATTATGTAGAATTTAACTTCTACATAAGGGCAAAGAAATGCCTAATATTTGCCACTAGTTATCAGATAAATTGAAAAAAAAATGATATGAAATAGGCTTCATGGTAAAATAAATTTCATATTTGGATAGGTCAAATACAGATTTTATATATGTATATGTTGTGTGTGTGTGTTTACTATAGGACTTTTAAGAGCCTTTAAAAGATGGATAGATTTGGGGAATCCATTGAGATATAGTATGCAAAGTATCCCCAAAATGTCATACCTTAGGACTTCTCATCTGTCTGTCTCTGTCTCTGTCTCTGTCTCTCTCTCTCTTGCAGTGCTGGAGCTCAAACCCAGGGCCATGCACTATTTCACTGGGTTATATCCCCAATCTACATTTCTCTGATTTTTTTTTTTTTTTGATAGTATCTTTCAAGACTAGTGAAGTTTGCATGTACTTTGGGAAATACTGATGTAACCCTTGTTTGAAGACTTTATGCAGCATGTGAAACTCTTTATGCTGGAAGTATTCAACATTACTCAGCATTAGTTTTAAAGTAGAAGACACTAAAGAAAGGAGGGGAATGGTGAAAAGGGACAGGAAGCCATGAGCATCAATTTTGTTTGTTTTCCAGTTTTATCTCAGATTAGTCATAGGCACAGGCATCATGGCTGAATAATTGGGGCAGTCTGATTCTGCAGGAATTGAATGTGGAATGAGGTAATTGTGGCAGGATGCAGAGTATTTGAATTGAGAAGGGCATTGTAATTATGTTTGAGTATTGCAGCTAAAAGACTGCATATGCTAGTGGCCTTTGGACAGAACCATGGCATTTGAAGCAGTATCATAATTAGCATGAAAGCAGTGCTGCAACTGGTGATTGTATTCTACTCAGCAGCCACAGGTCTTATGAAGAGTATAATGTAAGGTTTGTTATGTTTACAGGAATGAGGATATTGTTTTGTCCTTTCCTAGTTTTAGTTTATTTGAACACTGATTTCTGTTTATATGAAAATATCTAAAACCAAATACATGCTATATAAAAACAAAATATGTTATTTTATCTTAGTGGTTGTATATGCAATATGGCCACTGATTCTGAAACTTAAAAATAAATGTTTTTTACATGGTAACTTAGTACTATGTTAGCTTGATTTTTGCAAACAAGTAGGTATACTGAGATAAATGGCTCACTTTTGAGCTGGTCATTAGAGCCATTAAACCCAGCCATGAGATAATTTACCTCTGTCCCTTTTGTCAAAGGCGTAATGTTACACTGCCATAAATAAGCACTTTCAAGAGAGTTTTTCTCCCCACCAGTTTTCTGCTTTTCAACTCTAGATACTTTACAAATAGAAGTAGCTCTTATCCATGGCTTGAATTGAGACTCAACCTTGTAGAAAACATTACTTTTCATAACATTAAATTATTTTAGCTAAACATTAAAAACATTTTTCACTTTTATAAAAACCTTTCTATCAACATAGAAAGTAAATAATTACCTGAGATGACTTGTACTGCTCTGAGTTAGATTTTCAAGTTATTTGTCCACTAGGGTCTTTGGCAAAGGGAAAGGCAGTTTTATATGTAAGTTGAGGATTAAGATAAGAAACAATTTTTATTTTGCAAAAGTTACCTATTCTCTTGTCAAAGAGAATGTGAGGAAATTCAAACAGGACAAATTAATGGATTGGCTCCATTTCAAGCTGTCAAAAAGCACAGAGATCACCCAATCCAACCTCCTTTTTAGGATGAACAAACAGCTCCTAAGAGTTTCTTTGCTGGAGTATGGTCTGTGAACTAGGTATTAACCACCTCAGAACCTAGGTCTTCAGGCTCTAAGACTAGCATCTATTTCTGTACGTTTTGCTTCTCCAATTTCCATTTTCTAGCCATGGGAAAGCCCTGATTGAAAGAGAAATGCCTGGTTGTAGCAAATGTAACTGTATGGATGAGCAAATTTCTTAAGCTGCTCAGTGGTGATGAGAAGGCTATTAGAGAGGGAGAGAGAGAGAGAGAGAGAGAGAAGTGTGGGGACAGGAAGAAGGAGACAAAAGAAAAGGGAGAGATATAGCTGGTAGAAATGGGTAGATAATTTATTTATAGCTCCATTTGTTTACATATGCTTTAAAATAAAGTAAATGTATTTTTTGTGTCCTGGATGTGTTCCTGACACAATATATTTTTGTAAATCAAATTGTGTAATTAATATTGACTGGAAGAGTCCTGTGGTAATTTTCTTTGTAAAATTATTCTTTTTGAATGTTTATCTGTTTTGTCATGTTGGATGGTTATTATGTGTTAAAATTTTTTTGAGTGAGAAAGTTGAGCTGATGAAAAAGGCCAGATACCTCTGAATTTTCATACATGTCTGTGACACCTATTCTCATTCCCATAATCCTCCTATCCCCCTACCTCTGGTCTTGAGTTCCTATCATACCTTCTTTCAGTTTTAAATAAATCTCCCTTAGTATCTACTATTCTTTAAATGAGCACATGACCTAGATTTTGTGGTTTTGCTATAAATCTATTAATTTATTCAATTTATATCCTTTTTTTGACTTTTGTTCTTATCTTCTCTCTCCACTTTTTTGTTTTATTTAATTCAAAAGAGGAGTTTGAAATCTACTGAGTCAGCCTTTGGTCACTTTCCAGCCCGTTGTGCATGAGTAATTGACTTTGGCTAGACATACCAAAATTAAATTCTCAAGATTGCCTTAGCTTTAACAGAATTGCACTGGCATTCTTCTCTACTCTTCATAATGCATTTCCCATAGAAGTTTATTGTAATTGTCAGTGGCAAGGGGTGGGGGTGGGGGTGGGAGAGGACTTGTTCTCATACTAATTGACTTTATAGCAAGATTGCTTCTATTGAACCCACACATCTAATGCAGATTGATTCAATGGAAAGAGCCCTGTAATGGGAGGCAGCAGATCTGATTTCTATTTCTTGAATAAATTTTATAACTTCATGGTTTCTTTTTAGATATAAGGGTTGGAGTAGGTGATCTTTAAGATTCCTTGCTCATTCTTCATAATTCTGTGACTACTAAACTGGGCCTTAGACTCAATTGGAAGATTTTGTGTAGGTAGGTGTCTTTCTAGAACTAACTAGATAGCAGGCAGCATCATGCCATGGGCAGGTTAGTTTATTTCTCCTACAGTTAACCTTCTTGTGCTAGTTCTCTATAAACTCTCTTCATTAGCTGTCTTGTCCATTCTGTTAGCAAGAGTAGCATAAGCCCTCTCCTACTTGTGTCCCTCATCAATTATTTATATAGTAGTGTTTTGTAAATTTGTTCTAAAGCCTCATTTTTTCTTCAGCACTTAGTAATTTATCTAAAGATTTATCTAATGTTTTCTGATATTATATAACAATCTTAAAAGCCATCCTCAGATAACCAGATGTAATCATCTGTATATATTTCCACAATAGTTTTCCAGAATTGTTACATATGTGGAAAGAATGCTGTCATGATCATTTCCATGTAAATTAAGGCTTTAGTAGTTTTAATTGTGAAAAACAGCTATCCCACAAATTGAACTGTTAGTAAGATAAATGCATGCCTTGTATTAAAGTTGACAGAGCAGTGACTGGTAAAATCTGGTCACTGATATACAACATATCAAGTGACCTTCAATGACTTTTAATTACCATTTCTGAATAAATTTCCATTACTAGAGAAAGATTTTAGGAAAACAAAACTGGTGTTAATATCTAAATCTGAAAATTTGATGGTAAAGTAATCTCTTTGTCAGTAATGTGAAATCCAGCTAAGCTTAAATGATATAATATAGTGAAATTGAGAATATCATTTTCATGAAGATATGAAATATACATCATTCATTTCTACTTTCTGGCTAAGTTAAGCCCCATTTCCTCCTAAACTAACCCAGATACATTTTTATGTTTCTAGAAGCACCATTTATAGGTTGACATTTAATAGGATTTCTTTTACGACCTAAAAGGGATGCTGCCTGAACACCTCTATCATCAGATAAGAGAGGCAGTGGTGATTGAAGCTGGATAAATGGATCTTATTGCTTAATCACATTCTGATCCATACCAGCTAAAAATCATACTTTTCTGTGAAGTTAGTACAAGTTGATGATATTAGTTTATATATTGTGTGCTCATTTATCTAAATACTCTGATTTTATATTATTTTTCAGGAGCCTTCTATTTTCTCTTGAAAATGTTAAGCAGAGGTCAATGATAAGTTCAGATTCCAGTGTACATTAAGCAATGATGTTATTTTGCCAGTTTACACTGTAGTTCAGTCATAGGTCTTTTAATTGAGGAATTTAAAAGCAATAAAATAAATGGTATTTTTTAAAGAAAAAGTTTTGATAAGTGAAATATGTAGGTCTAACCATCATTTGAAATTGATTAAAAGCAGTATGAATGTGTTTAATTTTCAAATCTTAGGATTTTATGTATTTCTATATTGTTTCAATTAAATTTTGTCCCATATTCAAATTTACTATAATTAAAATCTTAAAAGTATATTTAAAAATTACATTTGCCCAGTTGCACCCACTGTCTGTGGTTTCCACATCTGTAGATGCAACCACCTATACATTGAAAATATTTTGGAAAAATTGTATCTGTTCTGAACATGTTACAAATCTTTTTTCTTGTCCTTGTTATCTAAATAATACAGTATGACACCATTTGTGTGTCATTTGCATGGTATTAGGTATTATAAGTAATCTAAAGATGATTGTGAGAGGATGAACATAGCATATATGCAAATATTACATTATTTTGTATAAAAGAATGGGCCATCTTTGATTTTGATACTCATGGAGGGTCTTTTATTCAATATTTTTCCATCTTTTTAACTTCACTATATCATTGTATTTTAGTTGTGAGCTCTGCAAAGAACTTAAAAATTTGATTTAAAATATCTATTCTTTGACAAATTTAGTCCCTTTTATCCCTTCTCATTCTTATTATTGATATATTTTCATTTATAGCTCTATTTTATTTTGTGCTATATATGTATACTTTAGATATTTTCTATACTTTTAAAAATAGCATTGTCTTCTATTTTGAATTAAAATTTCTTCTTGCAATTACTACTAAAACAATAATGTTTACCAAGTACTTATGGCACATGGAAGGAAGCACTTATTTCTGCATATGGTAGGAAAATTGCAGCCTGGGATTATATATGAAGATGGATAAAACATAAATCAGGTAAAATACATAAAGGCCAGGCTGATATGTCATGTGAGGGATTTAGTTTGAATTCTGTAGATAATTGTCAATACTGAAAGATTTATGCAGGGGAGTGGCATCATCCCTTTCATTTTAGAAATATAATTATATTTGTTACCGAAGAATGAACTGGGATGGGAATAGTGTGAAGTGAGGGCATATAGCTGAGGCTAGGGGTAGAAAGTCTAATTAGAAAATCGCTACAATAATCCAATTGATGAATGATGAAGCATTGGTAGTGAATGTGAACAGGAACAAATAGATTTTCAATATTTTCAAAAGGAAGAATCAATAGGTCTTAATGACCAATTATGGATGTGGAAATGGAATGAATAACTGCAAATTTCAGGCTTGGGTGACTGAATACATGGTTGAGCCACTGAGAAAAGAAGGAGGTGGCAGTAAATTTGGTGACTTCCTCTGCTGGGGATGGGATTCTCTTAGAGACTGTTATGATGGAATGAGATATAAGATTATTTAATGAAGTATGTAGGTGGCAAACTTGCTCAGGAAATAATGCAGAAAAATAGGGAAACGGTTTCCTAATAAAGAGGGAAAAGAACTTTCAAGAACCCTGGATTTAGTGTAAACAACATATAGGAAGAGTGCTTCATTATATAAATAAAAATTAATAATGTACTTACCTAAATGGCAAACATCTAGAAGATTTATTTGAGATCATAAACAGAAAAGAATTTGGTTCAAAATGTTCTAGTTAAGTTTCAGAAATTTTGTTTCATTATTCGTTGCTGAGGGGACACAAAAATTAGAGTGCTATTCTTAAAATCAAATCTAGTTGAAATAATTTAATAAAAGTAAATCAAAGAAGGAAGAATTTCTAGTTATTTGATAATAAACAGGTAACTCATACTTAGATTATATATTGGATTTTCATTTTTATAAGACTTTAGCCTGTGAATAGATAGGCTGAATTGGCCACAACTATGGAATATTAGACTATTAGGATGCTGAAATAAGACAAAGGATTGTCTTCTGAAATATTTGACTCCATGTAAAGATGAGGAAGCTCTCTGTCTGATATGCAGATAATCTTCTCTTATTTTTTGCCATTACATCTAAAAATGTTGGGAAATTTGTGACTATTAGTATCAATGGATCTGTAACTTTTCCTACTATAAGGCATGTCTGGTTTATATATTGTCCCTTGCATTTAATTAAGGTATTAAATCTCTTGATTTAATGTCATAGATAATAATACAAAGCTGAATCATGCGCTCTCACCAGATGTATTACTGCTGAACATTTCCCAGTGTTAGCTCAAATGGAATTGTTTAGAATTACTATGTTTCACAAGGTAATTTTACAGTAAAATTTTCAAATGCTTCCTTAGACAGTTTTTTATAAATGTGCCTTTAGAAAATACTTTCTTCCAATAAGGAGAGCAAGCTGAAATCTGAATAGGCTTTAATTAATTCAATAAATGTGTATGTGATTAATTCAAACATGTATTATTAAATTAGCTTATCTTTGAGACTGATATCACAAATGGCAGTCTTGCTCCTTTGCTTTTGTTGCACAACTACTGTTATGTAGGTAGGTAATTATTTTGATCCAGAGTCATATAAACTTTTTAAAAATACACCTGAGAACATATATGTTTGTAGAAGAACCTCTAAGTAGCTATGAGATTATTAAAGATGTAATATCAATATATTTAGAGCCATTAGACATTTCTTCTCAAAAGAAATTTGATACCTACATGGGCAGTGAAGTATCTTAGGCAATATAGAGTCAGATAAAACCTAAGTGTTTTCAGGCTAGTAAATGAAACTTAAAAATATTAATAAGTAGGTAAAATAAAACATACTGGATTCACTTACAAGCATTTTTATAGGAAATGTGAAATGAAAATGTTTACCGAATACATTGATACAATAATGTAATAAACCTCTAAGTGCAATGTCTAGCATATCATATTAAGAACTCCATAAATATTCCAGGAATGTTTGTAGAGGCAATAATACCTGCATTAGACATGGAGAATGAGCAGGAATTCATTAGGTTAAAGGTGGGGAGAGGATCATTCAAGCAAAAAGATCAGTGTGAGCAAAGCTAAGATTTAGTTTGAGTTTCAGTACTCTGGAGTGAACAGGTGGCAGGTGAGAAGAGAATGAAGACTCAAAGACAAAGCTAGAGATCTAGAACAGAGCCAGATCATAAAGGATCCTTCAAATAATGCTTGGATTTGAACTTGATCCTATAAAAATTTTGGTAAACTTTGAAAGGTATTAAACAAGTAGGTAGTTAATCTTCTTTGCACTTTAGAAATTATTTGGTGACTGTGTAGAGAATGGTTTAAAAGAGATCTAATTAGAAGCAAGAGGTCTAGCCAGGTGACTACCACCATATTCTATCTAGGAGGTGATGAAGGCTTGAACAAGTAAGTAAGAAGCAGAAACTGATCAATGTGACATCCTGTGTAACCCCCAGGTTTTGGTAGTGGATTAGATGTGGGAAATGAGAGAAAAAGATGTCTTCCATGACACTTAGGATCTATCACAGAGACCTCAGAGGATGCTGATGCAATTCACTGAGATCAGAAATACAAAAGGAGGCATAAATTAATTGGCTATCATGAGTTCAGTTTGGGATTGCTAAGACTGCAGTATTTCTATGCTCTCCAAGCAGTGATATTTCAGAGGAGTTGGGAACAGATGTGCTGCTCAAATGACAAATCATGGGCTAGAAATCTAAATTTATAAATTATTAGCATACACTTGGTATGAAAAGAAGAAAACCCTGGAATACCAAAACAGAAGTGGCAGGAAGAAAACCCTGTAGGGAGTCCCATCTTGGTGGTGTGGTGTATTGTGTTAGCTGAGCCCACATTTCCTACTCCTCCCATTCTGGTTTCCTAGTTTAACGTTTCATATTGCAACATTCTGTAGATTTTAAACTACTTAGATAATGTCTGGAGCTTCTCAGGGGATTGATGTGTCATAAAACTTGCTCATGATATTTCTTAGATATACAAAGGCCTGTGGTTGTACACTATAAATAGTATTAAGTATAGAGAAATTGTCATTAGACTATTCCTTATCTATCTATCAGAACTTGGAATGTTTGGAAATTCCATTTGATGGCAAGTCAAGATTTTGATGGCATTTTGATGGCATAGTGGTACTGTGTAAGAATATACCTTTCTTAAGAGTGAAGAATCACAACATGAACCTTAGATCTCCTCAGTACTTAATACTATTTTTATATCATTGGTGTCATAACATTACTTCAGCTGCTTTTTTCCATATTTTTAGAATAAATATGCTTATAAAACTAGAAATTGCAGATATTTGGTAATTGAGGGTCTGAAAATAGGAACGTTTATGGGTTTCTGGTTTTAAAGAGATTCACACTGAGCTTTATCCCATTTATTAAATGAGCTAATTTGTTCCACACTGTAACCAATTTAGAAGCAAATTTCTAAGTTATTAAAGGTACAATTAAGTAAAACCAGGCAAACATATTTTTAACTACTTTAAATGTCCATTAAATGTTGAAGAACATTTTTTTCCTTATTTTTTCTTTTCTTCAAACACTGAAATAACTACGTTTGTCTCTTCCTTACAATAGTTACTGACTTTCATACAGGGGGCTTTCCATAGGTGTATGATAATAGCAATCCACATGAATGCTGCTTAGTTCAGAAGTTTGGCCAGGCATGGTTCAGATTTCCAAATTTTAATTTTCTATGAAAAATTAAACCTTTCACTTCAGTGTGCTTTTATTCATTCAGTCTGTTTGACAAGTTACCTTGTCCTTCTATATCTGGCAATGTACTAGGTGCTGAGAAGGCACAAGGCAGTTGAAACTTTTGATTTTGAGGAGCTTAGTTCAAGCAGCAGGAGCAAGACAAGAAGTTGTCCAAGAGTAAATCAGATGAGACTCAAGTCTGTGAGAAGAAATTATAATGTTGCAGTGAAGGACATAAAAGAAGACCTAATTAAATTTGAGAAGTAAAAAATGTTCAATGATTAGAAGATGAAAACTAATAAAGATTACTGTTTTCTCTACACAATCTGAAACAAACTCAGTAAGAGATTTTCTCTGCTTTGCTCATTTATGTATAAGTAATGGTATAAGCATATGGAAGGCACTCAATAAATACTTATTCAAAGGGTTTTACCTAAAAGTTGACTTCAGACTCCCATTTTAAAATAATTTGGGATGGAACTGGACTAGATGACCCCCAGATTTATTGAAGAAGCATAATGCAAAGTAAGACTTGCCCTACCATGATGTGGTAGATTGTTATTTCCAAAGATAGTCACACCACTATTTCCCTTCCCACCTGCTTTTTAGTAGTGCAACATTGCCACACTCCCATCAGGAGGTACAGTCTATTTAATCTTCTTTTGAACTTATTTGGACAAATAGAATATAGCAAAGGTGTCTTCTTTGAGTGACTTTGGAGGCCGGGGTTTAAGATATCTATAACTTCTGTTTTTGCTTTGGGAACATTTCTTCTTGGCTTCTTTGCTCTACAAAGCCCAAAAAACCATATAGAGAGACCAATGTGAAAAAGCAATAAGGCTTCTGGTTGACAAACCAAGCTGAGTTCCCACGTGAACAGTAACACATATCAATAGGTGGATGAGGTTATTTTGGACTTCTTTGTACTGGTGCCTGAGCCAATACCATGGAAAGTAGAATATTGTCATTCATGAAATTAAAAATAATGATGCCCCCCTCAAAAATTCACAAGTTTTATTGTGCAGCAATATATAACTAAAAGATCAATATAAACATATTATAAAGCTATAATAATTGAAACAGTGTAAAATGGTACAGGGATAGACAAATAGTCAAATTGAAGAGAATTGAGAGCATTAAAATAGCCCTCACTCATGATGGCCTTGGCGTATAGCTAAAAAAACATTACAAATTTGGGAAAATGAGGGAAGAGGAAATTACTAAATGAGAGAAATTTACAAGGAAAAATTAAAATTAAAATTAGATTCACATTTTAAACAAAAATAAATAAAATGATTAAAGACTTAAATGGGATTAACAAAGTGTTAAAACTGCCATAAGAAAATATTTCTGTAACTCTCAAATACAAGAATTTTTCAAATAAGGCATTAAAGGTCAAATGAAATGATTGACAAGTTTAATATATTAGTATTTAAATTTCTATATGATAAAAGGTTGTCATAAAGTTAAAAGGCAAGCCAGAAACTGGGAGATGTTTGTTATACAATGAACTGGGATCAATGAAGTATTTTTATCCAGATAGTATTAAGAACTCTTAGAAACTAAAATGATACCAATACTACTACTACTACTACTAATAATAAGAAGAAGAAAATGATTAAGAAAAAGCCTCAAAGAGATAAAAAACCTCAAACTATGTAAAATATGCCAGAGTTACCAAGTCATTTACAGAAGAGAAAAAACAAAGGACAAATAAACATATAACAAGATTCTTTTTATGGTTTTATATATCAGTTAAAATAAATTTAATTTAAAAAGGATACTTATTTTTAACAGTAATTAGAATAAGATTTAAATCAATAACAAAAATGCATCTTATAGCCATTAAATGTCAAAATTTAAAGCATAACAATACCAAATATCTAGGAGGTGCAGAAAATGAAACTTGCCTTCAATGCCGCCTGGAATATAAATTGATATTAATTCTTTGGAGAATAATTTAATAACATCTGGTAAGCTGAGGATGTCCAGATTATAATTTTTGAAATAACCAAGGGTGTTTGCTGCAGAGGAGCTTATGACAGTGAGTGAGAAAGAACCTCTGTGTCCTAGTTATTGTAAAAAGGTAATTCTGGCCGGAATGTCTTCATCAGGGACTGAAGGGTGCCGGAGATGGAGTTGCAACGTTCAATTTGGAAAATGTCTTGAGAGATAAGTGTGAGATACCAAGAGATGCCAGAGAGATTGTAATTATAGTTCCAAATCAGCTTACAAGAATCATTTAGACTGGAGATAGAAGCTTGGTAGTCAAAAATAATTAAATTGTATGCAAAGACAAATTAACTATGCAAAATATGCAATGAAAGAAAAAGAAGATCCAAGACAAAACATTGACAGAGGAAGTATGAAAGCTAATGGGTCAACAGAAGTGGTCAATAGATGACTTTGCTTTCTACAATGAGGAGATTCTCTTTTATAAAATGATCAGAACTGATTAAATAGAAGTTCTTAAGATTATCTTAGCAATTATACACAAAAGGGACCAGAAAATATCTTACATATGATAGTTCGTGAAACTTATGTAGCACAGAGTTATGGCAAATATTATTAATAGCATGTAAAATATATTATTTTCTCTATGTGTATGAAATCTGTTTATTTGCTAGTGTTATTCAATGTTCAAAAAAGTGTTTTTTAAATACTTTAAAATTCAAATAAATGGAGATTGACATAGAACTTAATTTTGTCACCTGTTATTTTAATATTAATAGACATTTCTGAAATAGCCTATTGATATTGCTGAAATATTCTCTTTAAAGAAAATATATCAGAAGAGTAAAAGATTTTCTGGACAACAGCATTTAGAAATCTATGTCTCGATGAGTAATGTGCATATCATTTAAAAACCAATAACTTTCCTCAAATTACACTAATTTGAAAGATGAAAGTTTAGAAAACTTGGTATAATGGCATTTATAATTCACTGAATGTTTGAAAAGTTTGAAGAAACCTAAAGTGCTGTGCACGTATGAAACCCTTGTGTTGTATTTTAGAGTACTTATCCTTCAAAGTCAGAAACTATTGTTTATAAAGTTTCTTCTGAGTGTATCTTGTAAGGCTTGTACCATCAGCAAATACATTGATATTACTAGAAGGCATTTTTGTCACTAAAATGTTCAATATGTGTCATTTGATTATGACAAAATTGTTTCGTGTTCATAAGTATAATGATGGTATGTTTTCCCTTCCATTCGAGAAAATTAACTGCAGACAATAGGTACTGACATAATAAAGATGCCCATAATGCTAGTGGAATTTCACTTCCTGTACAGAGTGTTAATGTTGGAAAAGGATGCATTTTGTTTATTTAGCTCCAGTTATAAACATTACCATGTAGTGGGATATACAAATCAGGATTTCCCAAACCTCAAAAATTCAATATTATCTTTGCTATGCACATACAGAATCTACATGGTATAAAGGAATGGACACTTGTCTGGTCCTCACCTGGCAATTAATCCTAAGTAGAAGGATTTGTTTTTTATTCAAGTAGTAGTCTTGAGTATCATTTATTTTGTTTTTTTGTTATTGTTGATTTGTACTGGGTATAGAACTCAGGAGTATTTTACCACTAAACTATAATTTCAGCCCTTTTTATTTTTTAATTTGAAACAGGGTATGCTAAATTGCTGAGACTCTCATTAAGCTGCTGAATCTGGCCCTTAACTTGGGATCCTCTGGAGTTGTTGGGATTATAGTCATATACCACCACACGTGATATCTAGAGTAGCATTTGATTTCTTTATTTCTCATTTACTTTACATGTTGTATTTAGGAATTGGAGCCGGGCATGGTGGCACATGCTTGTAATCCCAGCAGCTCTGGACGCAAGTTCAAAACCAGCCTCAGCAACTTAGGGAGGCCCTAAGTGACACAGTAAGACTGTTTCTAAATAAAATACAAAAAGGGTTGAGGACATGGTTCAGTGGTTAAGCATCCCTGGGTTCAATCTCTGGTAAAAAATAAATAAATAATTTAAAAGTTAAAAAAATTATGCATTGGAATAGAATTAAATGATATCTAGTTATTTCCATGATCTCCAGGTGTCCAGGTACAAAAAAATCTAGAAATCTTCTATATACAAATAGTCCCTGTAACTCTGGAAAAAAATGGTCATTAGAAAGTCCATAAACAGGGGCTGAGGTTATGGCGCAGTGGTAGCGTGCTCGCCTAGCACGCGGGAGGCACTGAGTTCGATCCTCAGCACCACATAAAAATAAAATAAAGATATTCTGAAAAAAAAATTTAAAAAAAAATTTAAAAAAAAAAAAGAAAGTCCATAAACAAAATACTTTCAACAACTGTACAATTTATTCTTTATTTCTTGAGACTTTGAAATAATGGGTAGGTCGAGACTATTTGCTTCTTTCTTAAACAGAAACAAGGATGACCTGGTTATTTAGAATAAGGGGAAAAGTATGATAGCTTAAATGGTAGGGCTATAGTTTCTAAGCTTCCTTGCATAGCACTACAGATTATCAAATGACAGATATTGGGAAGCAATGGAATACATTGGCTCCACCTCATTGCTTTTATCAAGGAAGAGAATCTGACTTTGTACATGAACGAGATTCAACTAAGCAAGGTAGGGAATCTGTTAAAAGCTCAAGAACATCTACTGACAAACTTGAGATTCAAACTAATAAAGAATATGAAGACTTTCCCAACACCTCTCATATTATTATGAGCTTTCTACAGACATGTTTTATTCAAAGATTGTTGGTATGTCTTTCTTTTTACCATATCCATGCCTTTGAAAATGCACATATAAACCAATGCATTGAGAGGCTTTCTTAATAATTGAGTTCAACAAATATTTACAAAGTATTAATTAAGTATTGGGGACTGTGCTTAGTCATAGTATCATTTAAAATAATAATGTAATTTCTGTTCTTTGAGACCTTATGTTCCAATGAGTAATGAAAGCATTCAACTCGGTTTCCTGGATAATCTCAGACTAGCAGGCCAATTTTCTAAGGAAATTTGTTAAAAAATCAATCTAGAGGTAAACCCCTTTAAATTTAAATGAATTTTATAAAAATTCTATAAAAACTGTTATGATAGATATGCTATTCACACTTACATGCAAGAGGTTCTTTCAGGATTTATGTTCATAAATCCATTTACTACTTTTTTGGGGGGAGGGGATGGGATTTAACCCAGGGTTTTTATTTTACTTCTGAGCCACATCCCCAGCCCTTTTGATTTTTTAGTTTGAGACAGGGTCTCGATAAGTTGCTTAGGGACCTGCTAAGTTGCTGAGGCTGTTCTGGAACTTGCTATCTTCCCTCCTCAGCCTCCAGCATCAGTGCGTGGATGCCACCGCATCCATCTACTCACTCCTTTTGTTTGTCAGCTTAACACGGACATTTGAGCTGATGGATATATCAGGCTAATCACACCTGACAAAACCTGTGACAATCTAACGATAATATGGCGTCTGCAGTTTCACTTTATTCCATTAATGAAATAAAATCATACTTAGCCATAAAAGCAGTCTAGTTTTGTTAAAAACTAGATATAGGTGTCCAGGTACAAAACTAAAACTAGATACAGGTTTCCAGGTACAAAAAAATCTAGAAATCTTCTATATACAAATAGTCCCTGGAATTCTGGGACTATTAATATAATCAAGAAGCAAAGTTTGAAATAATGCTTCATGT
Source organism: Xerus rutilus (assembly GCA_028644305.1). Lineage (NCBI taxonomy): Eukaryota > Metazoa > Chordata > Mammalia > Rodentia > Sciuridae > Xerus > Xerus rutilus. The sequence continues at coordinate 49,912,322 of CM053404.1, forward strand.
CAATGAAGTTTCCTCTGCCATAATGCTTGTTTTTATGTACTTTTAGAGAACAAATTGAGGTCTATTAATAATGTGAGAAGTTTATGCTGTTCTGAAATAATAATTAATTCAGGAGTTACACATCAAGCCCTTAGAATGCCCTCTGCTAGAGTCACTGGGACAGTCAAGAGAAATTAGGTGTTGGCATCACTTTCAAAAAGGTTTTACTTCAAATCTCTGAGTCTTCATTTCTAGCTTCTGGACAAGAGCTCTCAAAGTTAAACAGATAAAATGTACAGGAAATTCAGGGATAGAACACTTTTGATTGCCATGATAGGTAAAAAAGACTGACAAAGGAGAGGTTGAAAGGAAGTTTCTAAAAGGTGAGACAAAGAAGTAAGGACCAAACCTCAAAAGGCACCTTGATATGTAAGGAAATAAAAAGGAAAATGAATTTGCAAAGAGTGGAGTGAGGAGGGCAACCTGGTGTCATTTAAGTGTTGTGGGTGAGCAAGGGGGAGAGTAGAGTTTCAGCAAAGTGGTTAGTAATTATCCAGCCATTGTAAGCATTTTTATTAGGAAAAGAGTAAGTAGAAAAAATTCGCACTTTTTTCCTATCTTCTTAAATGTAACCTTATTTTAGCTTCCACTTCTGAGAAGAAATCTAATCAGGCTGCACAATGTTTTAAAGGCTTTTAAACATGAACTGATGGGTTTTGGCAGTTAGAAGGACTGACGTAACATGGTAAAGCATAATGAAAATATCAGCTGTTCATCATACTATAAAGTACTCCATACTGATCTAAATATGTATTTACCTCCAGAATAAAATTGTCATATCAAATAAAAATATATACAGTACCCGAGGATCAGAGCTTTACAGTTTGGAGAGACTAATGAGTTTCTGGAGCAGCATTAGAAGATATAGACTTTAGAGAATATCTGTGTAAGAGCAAATCTTCATACTGGCTCAAGAGTTGTTTCGGTAGATTTGCACCAAAATCATAATCTATATTAAATTAATAAATTTCAAATGATATGAATTCAAACAAATAAAAAGCTTGAATATAATATTCTCAATGATCCTATGATGATATACTATTTTAGGGAGGGGGGATCACTTTTTTTAAAAATGAAGGTACTTGAACTAAAAGACTAAGCATCCTGATCTAAGACTGTGGTACCAGGAAGTTAGCAAGGAACTGGAAATTTGAATTTAGTTTCCTTCTTCAAAGGCTGTGCTCCTTCACTGTGTTATATTTCTCTATCATTCTGAAGCACAATAGACTATAGATGAAGAGACTAAATTTTATTAAATAAAGGCTCAACATTAATTGCACATCATTGTATTCTAATTCTTTTAATGTAGTAACCCATGTTTGATATGATTGAAATGTTTGTGAAAAAGACCTTTTGACTAATATGAAAACCTGATTTTATTTCAAAGCATTCTGAATAGAAATAAATTAATATATTGCAGAGTAAATATAAAACCCCTGCTTAAATCTGAAATCTGGATCAAAATTCATTTTTGCAAAATGTATCCAAATTTATCCAAAATGTATCTAAATTTCATAGAAATTGCAACAGTTTCAAAACTTTTACTTTGCCAATGTCTTACCCTATGTTCAGTATTCTGTGTTTAAGGTGTAGTGTTATGTCTTTGAATGGAAAAATGGTATTTAAAAGTTAACTTCACCAAATTTAAGGACCAGATGTCTCCTTAATGATTCATGGCAGTGAGATGGTGCTAACTGGATGCATTTTCATGGCAATGCAGTCAATAATACTGGTTGAATCTCCTTTTGGTAAAAGTCAAGTTGGAAACAAATTAGACAAACAATAAAGCTCTCCTGTGCATCTTCAATTAGACCCCAAACTTCAGCATCATCCTTGATTCTTTTCTCAGTCTTTAGTCTCATGCTTTGTCATAGGAAATCAATTCATCTCTACCTTCAAAAACAAGCTTCCAAACTGTGATGACTTCTCACATTATTGTGTCTTATGTGAATTAATTCTATACCCCTGTAACTGCCTCTCTAATTTTTCTTACTCACCTATGAAAATGTGAGTCGGATCATGTCCTGTGTCGTTTTGTAGCTGCCTGCCTCATCAGAGAAAACACTGAGTCCTCATAACACACTCTACTCCTATCCGATGTTGGTCCTGCCTTGTCTCCACTGATTGCACACTGTACACTGCTCCAGATACTGTCACCTCCCATCTGCCCTCTGAAATGATGAAAGACCCCAAAGCAAGGATTTTTTTCATTTGGCTCTTCTTTCTGTTTAGATCATCTTCTGGGTATCTGCTTGTTTACCTCCCCTTACTTCAGATCTTTACTCAAGTATAAGCTTGTTAGTGAGACCTATTCTGACCACCTGACTCTGGCCACTTACTGAAATATAAACTTAATGAGGACAATAAATTTTGGCTATTTGGTTTACTGCTCTATCCCAATGCTTAGTATAAAGCCATAGTAGATGTTAAATAAATATTTATTGTGTGACTAAATTAAAGGATGAGGATATGAATGACTATCATATATGTCATTTAACTGCCATGTTAAATATGAAGTAGGTAGTATTATCTTCATTTGATAGATATGATAAATCAAAGTGATCAACCTGATAGCTATGGGGTTGTAAAATTGACTTATCACTTGTAGTAGACTATGGCTTATTAATTCTAAAATTCTTATTATGTAAATTGAGATATCATCCATATAATTTTCCTGTTAGTTACAGAATATTTTCTCAAGAAAGAGCAGGATTTTCAATGTTATATATGTTTTAAATCATAGAAGTCTTATTTATCTGATTGACTCAACAAATCTTATTAAGGACCTAAGGTATATAGGCCCTGATTTTGCCGCTGGGACATACTGATTTTTAGGCCAGTCCAGACAAATCTGTAGTTTACATTTAGTGAAACAATACACAAATTAAGAAGAAAGTATTAGAGTTGTGAATACAATGCAAAGAATTAAAAGGAGATGATAAGGTAGGAAGTGACTAAGGGCAAAAGAGTGGGTAGTGAGCTTGTTATTTCCATTTGCCCCCATTCATCTGCTTTCTGCCCTTCTACTCGCTGTTATGTTTTTTTGGGAGGCTGATCTTTATGAACTATGTCATTGGGCATCCCTGCCATTGGCCTCTGGTTGTGTTTGACCATAGGAACCATATGAAGATCTGAGAACTAGAGAAGGGTGAGGACCCACTGTATATTTTCATGAATCCTCCCTGCCAGGTCCTTACCAATTGGCAGAGAGTGTTTTTCCCTACTTAACACCATATTTCTGTTGGATGATGCTTTTCATGTATTTTCACTGAGTTTTAAGAATTGCTCCTTCCCTTGCTGGTAACCACTCCCTCTTAGCTCTTGTAGTGCTGGAGTACTATATTTTATTTTATATCATAAATTTTTCTTTAATTTATGATAATAAAAATAATAACATAACTGTACTTTTATTAATGAAACCATTTGAGTATATCACGTTCCCCACTCACTCATAATAGATAAATGTGTTTAGGAAAGGTCTCTCTAATTATTAGTAGATAGTATGAGTCTTTTAAAGGCAACCATGAGAAGAATATCAGGGAAGAACATTCTAGTGAAAGAACATCGGAGATAAAGGAACTAAGGTAGGGATAAACTCTGTAGAATTGACAAAGTTTGGCTCACATGCAATAAAAAAAAGGATGGCTTGTAAGAAGTGCAGGTGGGATGTTAGTAGGCACCAGATATCCTACCTCAGATTAATGTCTTTGTTGAACTTGAAAAAAAGCTCAAAAACAAAGCAAGAAAAATGTATCAGTAAAAAAGTAATATCTTGTGTGATATGTCTTTACCTAATTGCTTACTTGTGAGTTATGTGCAGAATGAAAGGAAATTACTAAAAATAAGTTATTTACATTTTTATTTTTCTTTATTTGTAGAACCTTTTATTACGTAATTTAAGTATTATAATAATAAGAGAAAAGGCATGAAGAATATAAATAATTAATAGGGCAAGACTTCTGTAAGCCATATTTGCTATGTACCTTAATAACATCGAAAGGAACTATTAACTTATTGAGAGGTAATTTGGAGATTAAGTTTATGTAGCAGCTTATATCTTAAAATCTATCATCATTGCTTTCTTGTGTCTGCGAAACCAAAATAACTCCCTAAGACACACAGATTTTCCTTATCTTTGGTTATTGCCTTGTCTCTCATCTTTTCATTTAGCCAATTTGCCTTCTTCATGCAAAAAGAAATTAACTTTGTAGGCTTCTTACTTTTCTTCTCTTTCTCCTATTTTCTTATTTATCACTCAAATTCCATGTATTCTCATATTTGGAATAAAATTTTCTAGCCTCTTGGTTTCCCTTCAGCACATCAATTAACTATCTTCTAGATTCTTGGTTCTTTATCTGATAAGTGAAATCATGTTCTGAAGGAATGTTGTTATTTCTTAAAGTATTTCCATTTCTATTAAATACATTATCTTGATCTCAAAAGTGGTTTGGAATAGAGCCTGGCATGTGTTGGGTGCTCAATAAATACCTACTAATGAAATAAATGCTTGAGAACAGTCTCTAGAGTAAACAGATGAGAATTAATATTGCCACTTATTAAATGACACTGGGCCAGATATCTAGTGTACCTATACCTCAATTATTATAAATTATAAAATTATGGTAATAATAACACTTACCCTTTAGGGTTGTTATAAGAATTAATTGACATAGTGTATACAGAGATGTAATGCACAGAGCCTAGTATGTAGAAGCATTCAAATGTTAACTGTTATTTTTAACTTTTAATTATCTTATAACCCAAGAATAGTACATTTTTACAGTAAATTTAACCATAAAATTTTAGCAGGGTTTGTTTGTTGTTAAATTGTTCATCAGAAACACTCCTTATAAATATTAACTTATTAGCAAGTGAGAAGGTGGAAAGTGAAAACCTTTTAAGACATAAATTAAATTGGGATATACCTTGTTTCCATTTATATTTAATATAGCTATGTATTCAAGAGTAATGAGGTTACTCTTTTTTTAATTCATAAATTGCATAATGTTTAGATAAATAATGTAACTATAACCTTGTTCCCAGTGATTTTGAAAATATTGTATGTATTTTTTTCTTAATTAGATCTGTTTTAACAGGATTATTCCTGGAGTTAACTTTGATACTAATTAACTAACATCTATGGCAGACAAGATTATCAAAAAATACAAGTAATCATTCCCTAATGTTCGTGTGTGTGTATATGTGTATGTGTGTGAATACATTTGCAAAAGAACTCAAATATTAAAGGATCATAGTATTCTTATAAAATATCAAGTTCTTTACTAATGAGACAACTTACAACTTTATAAAATCTTTATTTAGTGGTCCCTCTTTCTGCCTGTTCTCAGTCTGAGAAGGAATAATATCCATCCCACCTGGCACAGAGCTGTAAGTTCATTATAATGTGGAGCTGCTTCTTGGAACAGGTAAAGGTTATTTTTTTAAGAAAAATGGAGCATTCTGTATGGAAGCATAGAATATTCATCTGAAAACTGTCTAAGGACACCATACTTTAAAACACCTATTTTTTCCTGATATTCCAATATAATGAAGCAACTTGCTTAACTTTACAAATCCTGGTAGTATGAGCTGGAATGGAATCCAAACTTCTCTTTCATTGATCATTGTTCTTTTTATTACACTGTGATCTTTATGTCCTGGTATTCTGAAATCTTTATTTAGTGAGGTCATATCCATTGAGTTGTCTTGCCTAGAGACAGCCACGATGCTGTTCCTAATGCTTTAGACAGTTAAGGATGAAGGTACTTCTCCTTCACAGCCTTTGTCATTAGTGCACATCTTTGGGTTTTGATTATTTGAAATATCTGGATCGCTGTCCATCCTTCCCTCCTGATCTCTTGCGCGCTCTCTCTCTCTCACTTTCCCCTTAATGGATTATTTGTATAATTTCCATCCTTTCTTTCTTGTCTATTTATACAAAAGTACTATGGCCTCTGAGGATTTCTTATCTGTGTGTGTGTGTGTGTGTGTGTGTGTGTGTGTACACTGAACTATATGTCATCCACAGAGGTTCAGAATAAACAAAGATAAGTGGGAGTGTGAAGGGAATCAATATTCTCACTCTACATATTTTTGTATTTTGTAAATTAAAATCCAATTTTTCTAGGCATTATAGGTTCTATTTCCTAACAGAACCCTGGGAGGACTAATAAAAATAGAAAACTCATATAGCTATTCCCCAGAGCTCATAGAGAAACTTAAAAGAAATATGTTTGCATAAATAAAGCTGAGTAAATTTAAAGCCAATCTAATAGCCAATACGTGGAATATTTTAAGAAAAAAACAATGGTTTATACTGAAATGCCAAATGTTATTAGAAGAAAAATAATATTTTATGGGGAAAACAGGAAAGGAAACCTTAAAATTGTTCATACTTCATGTCAATAAGTAATACTGTGATTCTGATAGAAAGACATAATGAAAGATTCTCTCTTTAGATGGTTTCATGGTGTTTCTAGTTTTCATAAAAAGCAAGGAGTTCTAAATAAAACTGGTAGGTGCATAGTTGAAGCATCTTCCATTTTTATTAAGATACAGTATGTTGATATGTCTATTTCTATCAACATATGACTAATAGTTTATTATATAATAGTATTCTACTACTAATTACCCAAATTTATTTAGTTTCCCACTTTGTATTTTTTTTCCTGAAAATTATATGTGTAGACTAACTTCTTTTGCTGTGGAGAAAGGCTAACCTATCCATGGTTCCCCTCTACCTGCTCTGTGATGTATTTCTGCTCTTCTTGGCCTTAGGCCAGTGGTTCATTGGCAGAGTGGAGCGCCCAGCAATTTTCTCTCTCTCTTTTTTTTTATTGTCCAAAACAACCCATTAAAAACTTCAGTTTAGGTGTTACTCCAGTTCAGAAGATTGCTATAAGGACATATGAAGAGCCACAAACACGAATGCAAGCCTGCTATATGCTATATGCTTGGTAAGGCAGAGTTCTCATTCCTTCTCCTGTCTACTCCACAGAGAGGGGCCTCGGCACCTGTACAAAACTCACTAGTGCCTAAACACAGATACATTACTTGGGGCTGCCCTTGTTTCAGTTACCAGGGAGAGATTTTGTTGGCATAGTGTACGAGGGTATTGTGCCAACTCCAGATTTTTTGCCGATGCCGAGATGAGGAACACAGAGGGAGCTAGGATGCAATGATATCTGCAGCAGCCACAGCTTTCATTTGTCTTTCTGCCGAATGTGCTAAGCTGTAGACACTGCAGTGTTTTCAAAAATAATAAAAAATATTTTGCTCATTAAGTTTTTAAGTCCTGCTGACTTTGTGAAATCAACATAGCACATTGTAATTGATTTATGAAATGAAAAACCCCTGTCTGACCAGTAAGCTCTGCAGTCGCTGTTCTCAGCACCATGCCCTTCTGCTCATTAGCGCACTTCCTTTAGTGTTGCCTGAGCCAAGGGCTCTGTCAGAACTGGAAGCCTCAAGCCCTCTGCAGACAGATTGTTTAAGATGTAGCTTGCATTGTCTCCCTAGGGTCTTATGCTTTCTCCCTGTCTCTCTTCCTGCTCAGGTCAGATGAAGGACTTAAGCTTGTTTCTCATGGTCCCTAATGTCTTCATAATATTTTACTGGAAAGGCAAGCATCCATTTATATACCTGTCTTTTGATATTTTAATCTATTTGCCATTTTTCCTTTTTCCCTTAGCTTGTCTTACTTACTTAGATTGTCTTATGCCATCTGGTCTTGTCTATTCATTGATCTCTTTTATTCTATTTTTTTATTACCGTACAAGGTGAACATTTTTTCTATTTTAATTGCCTTTTTGAAATTTCAGAGCCTACTCCTTCATTCCTAAGATAACATTTTACACTCCCTCTTGCCAACCCCTGCTAAATTATATTCATAGGCCACATTTAAAGAACTAAAGTAACTGCTATAATGTAGGCATTATCCTAGGTGCTTTATATCAAATTATCTTCTCAAGAAGCATGTAAGAAAAATTTAGCCTTGGATACAGGTGAGAAAAGTGAGATTTAGGGAGGTTAGTTAACTTTCTTGAGTCATTGAACTATTGAAGTGTAATACTGGTATTTGAAATGAATTCTGTTTGATGCCAAAGATTGGTTTTCTTTTTCAGTACAAAATTATGCTTCCAATTGCCTTAGTTTTTCTTTAAATGTATAACTAGCCAAATCCAGCTCTTGGCTACCCTTAACAGGGCTCGTTCCCTTCAGTGCCACTCTTCTAAATAACTCTGCTCTCAAACTACCAGAATTCAAATATATTTATCTCAAGATTTTGTTCTACTCTAGCATATTGGTTGGCTTATTCTTTTTCATTGAGTTTTCATCTATCTAATGTTAGGTGTGGAGAGTCCCTTTTTTCATTATTCAAGTAGAAAGAACTGTTCTCATATTGTCAAAAGTCACCAAGACAACTGCATAACCTAGAAAAATGGACAAGTAGCTGAGCCAAATAGGCAACCTTCGGAAACTTCTCGTGAATTTCAACTTTTCTTTGTCCTTTTGATGCTACTTTGGGTGCAAGTAAGTGGTAGAATTATAGGACACTGCAGCAGCAGGAAAGTGATGCAATGTCATTACCTCTTAAGTGGTTGAAGGCACCTGTAGGTACTGTAGATTGCAGTTCAGTGCCATGCCACATCCATAATGCATTAGTTTACAGTGAGTTAATTGATTCCATCCATCTGAAATCTTGCATAATATTGCAGTAGCATCAGACATTACTGTCATTCAAGATGTGCAATATTGTACCAAAAATTAACCACAGATGCCATATTAAAACAGCTGCAGATTTAGATTTAGCTACAACAGGAAGAAAATGTTATGCTATGGTAGTTGGCCAAAATTGCAATACAGATATGCTGAAAATGAGGAGGAGGAGAAAGAAATTGAGGTCAAGCTGCCAAAAAAGATAGAAATGGAAATAAGGGAATCTAATTTATATGGTCAGGGGCAATGGCAATTCAAAAGAACTCAAAATTCAGGAAGAGTGCAACATACTGGAGGACTGATGCTTGAATGAGCTGATAAAGTTTTAAAGCAGAAGACATAATCAGAACAATAATTAGAGATGTAAATGAAGGCATAAGGAAAACACCTGTAAACAGAATGATTCATCATTAGGACTTACTATAGTCCTTCTATTGATTCAGGAATAAGCTGCTAGAAAAACTATGGATTCTTGAAATAACCAATTCTGAGGAGAGTTTTCATGTACCAGGAACCATAGCAAACCCAGACTATTACAGAATTCAAGGCTATATGGAACATCCTTGGACTTGAAGGTACTCTTCTTATAATAGACCCTCATAAGAGTAACTTCTCATTTTGAGGAACAGTGTTGGCAGATTCAGTTGGTATGATTTTGGAGTGAACACTGAGGTGGCAAAACTTTATTTCACAGAATGGTGGGCTTTTGAGAGTCTCATTAACTCAAAGACCATCTGTCTTTTTGCTGTTCATTTGGTTCATTTAGTCACAGGTAGGTAGGAAGGTTTCAATCGTGTTGATTCTCATTCAGATCTGATTTCTGCTTGGGAAATAAAAAAGGCCAGTGACAGCTGTGGTAGTACTAGAGTTCTCTTTCCTTCAAAGGTGACTTCTCCACGTAGTTAACTAACACAGCAAACAAGCATTAAGCACTCCTCCACCCTGGTTTTGGCTGCCTAAAACTTGTCTTGCTGCTTTATGGTATATCTGGCTTAGGAGAAGACAAGGAACATAGTATCCTTTAAATTAGAAATCAACTTCATTGGTAGGGTAGGAGAAAGACTGTTGACATTCATGGGTCAGTCAAACCTCATGACCTTCACCTATAACTTGTGTCTACCTTCCTGGTTCAGAAATGAAATATTGACTGATTTGACTCATTATCAAGAGAACTATTTGGTATCTCACAGATGACTAGGCACATTCCAGGCCTCTGCAAACTCCAGGGGGAAAATGCCTCTATTACCAATGTATATCCTTGTTTTTCTTCCTCTTCTTTTGAGTGCAGAAGAATAAAAGCCTGATGGAACCACCTGCTGTTGCATCAGTGCTTCAGGAGAGCAAAGCATTTATTTTTTCTTCTTTAGTTAGTCCAGTGTTTCAAAATCTAGAAAATTACAGTGCCACTTCAAAGAGTTTTCTTTTCACAGAATAAAATATGGAAAAATTTAAAAATAGTAGAAAATTCTTCAGTTCTCTAATGATAATGATAAGGTAGTTTATAGCTGACATCACTGAGCTCTCAATGTGTGTCTAACAGTATTCTCTGCACTTTACCTATACCATCTTATTCATTCCCCCCAAATTCTGTATCATAAGTGCTACCTTTCACTTCCCATCCTATTGATGTAGCAACTGAGGCATAGAGTAATTAGCCCTTCTAGGTCACATGGCCAAAGTGTGGCAGAGGCTTAGAGACCAGCAAGTTAATGTCTAACTCTATATTCTGGACCTAGGCTTCCCTGTTTCTGTGATATAGAATCTCATGTTGGAAACTCACAAATGCTAAATTTTTCATTCTCTTAATATAGAGATAAAATAAATAAAGGTGAAAAATTTCTGTATGTGTGCCCTAATACTGTGAACAAACTAAAACCCAATAGTAAACATTTTAACCAATAAATATTTGTTAGTCTTACTCTAGAATGCCCAGTTCTAAAAGTCATATGTAAGGAGTAGCTGTTTAACAAGTGGCTTGTTACTTCTCAGGAGGATTCAGTAATGACTTCCTTCAAATAAGAGGCTTTGTGTACTTCACATAAAATACATAAAATTGAGGCTAAGCAGTAAATTTAGAACCTTATTGGTGTTGGCAACGTAGGTCAAATCTTGATTGCATGCTACATTTTATTTAGTTAAGTAACTAAGTAAAGATATTTTGTGAATTAATGACAGGTATAGTGAATGCATTAATTGAAATTTTCTAAATTACAGTTATTTGCTATTAGGAATTATTTTTCCAGCCTTTTCTCCCCATTCCTCTCACTTTAATAATTGTGGTTAAGGATACTTAACATGAGATCAAATCCTTTAAAATTTTTTAAGTACACAGAGCCATGCACCGTGGTGCAAGCCTGTAATCCTGGTGCTTTGGGAGCTGAGACAGGAGGATCGCGAGTTCAAAGCCAGCCTCAGCAATGGCAAGGCACTAAGCAACTCAGTGAGACCCTGTCTCTGCATAAAACACAAAATAGGGCTGGGGATGTGGCTCAGTGGTTGAGTGCCCCTGAGTTCAATCCCCGGTACTAAAAAAAAAAAAATCTTAAATATACAATTCGCTCTTGTTAATTATAGACACAATGTTGTGCAGCAAATCACTGGAGATTATCTTGTGTAACGGAACCTTTCCACCTATTGAATAACAAATTCCCATTGTCTAAATTCTTGAGGGTTTTTTTTCCCCAGAAATATCATTGATGTCATGTGTGTACAGATGCAAGTTTATGTCACTCATAATGTTACACGAAAGTGTAGATTTCTATGCAGAACCTTGGTTATCTCCCCTTTCAGGATACAGGTTTTATTATGTATCAGTTTTCCTAAAATATGTATTAGTTTCATAAGTGTTAAGCAAGAAAACGTATATTTATGAACTATTCTATGTAGTTTCTAAATCAAAATGTAAGTGATCTAGACATAAGAAGCTATAGAATGTGAGTCATTTTAATTTTAGTGAGAGAAATACAGGATTTACAGACAGTAGCTATCCACATAATTCAGAAAGAATCTTATTTCCTCAATCTGCTATGGCAAAAAAAAATTGTCTCCTTTATCTAACAATAATAGATAGCTATTTAAAAATTTTCCCTGTAAGACCAAAATCATCCCTTTTATTTCTATGGATTTAGAATACATTTGTAAGTTCTTTAGATAGAAATGCTGAAAATTTTCTGGCTTTCTATTCTAGATGTGACGTTAAATAATAAGAAATTTTTTGATCTGTGACCTCTGAGGGAGGGCTACTCTCGTAGTTTCTAAAATTCTCTTGCTAAGTTTAGGCTCAGGGTTGTATCACAAGACATTTACATATTATACACATTTCAGATCCCTTAAGAAAATGTTGCTATATCAAGACCTTAACATATTTTCCCTACTGATTTATGCTAGGTTATTATTTTAGGCAGTGGAACTATTAACCATTGGTTAACTCTCATGGAAGCATGTGGATATAGAAACTATATTGAATTTCACCTGAAATGCCCAATAAATTTTTCCATATTAAAATATCAATTTTGATTAATTTCTGCAACCAAATAATAAACCTATCAAAGTAGTTATTTGGAAAACAACCACTGTCTTAAAAATAAAACAAAGATAGGTATGGTTTCTGCTAAGAGGGTTGTGATGCATTATACATTTTGCCAATCAGTCATGTTCTACTTGAGATTTAATGACTCATTTTGGATGAAATGAAAGATGAGAACAAATACACTCAGTCCAAAGAATTAAGTTATATAGAGTAGAAAGTGAATACATCAGTATGGTAGGAAAGTAATAAAAAGAAAGAGCAGAAAAAATTTGATTCAGATTAAAGAGGACTCAAAGAGTCAGATGTGAGAATTTGACCATGGTGGGGTTGGGAGCGGGTTTTGTAGATATATTTAGTAAGAGATGATGTCATTATAGCAATATTCTATGAAGAGATATTTTAACATTTTGGGGGGCAGATAAAATTATTTATCATAGTAATCTATAGAAAATGTGATGAAGGCAAGAATGAAAGTAATAGTGAGGCAAGTGGAATGAGGGATTCCTGAACCTGGAGGATATTTAAAAGTCTGAGATGTCTTTTTGAAAGTCTTTTTCTGTCTGAAATGTCCTCTTTTCTTTCTTACAATTGCTTAACTTTAGATCTCAGCTGAAATATTCTTTTTACTGGACTCTCTTCCTTGATACCTTAAGTTAACATCATCACTCCATTTATATGCTCTCCAATACTATGTTTTTACCTTGCAATATTAGAAACACTTATTTGTAATTATTTTTAAAAAAGTCTTTCCTCCAGACTAAGTTTTATAAGGGTAGATAAGGGTAGGGACTGCATTCATTTTATTCAGCGAATACCATTAGCACTTAAAAGATAAGTATTCAACACATTTTTGTGGACCAAATGACCTATTATTGGGGGACATTACTGATTTATTCAATATAGAGGGGAATAAAAGAGTTTGGATGAGAAATAGGCAAAATTCAGGTGTTTTATTTCAGTAGTATGTTAAGTGGTTATTGGCCTGTCATTTATATTTTAGAATAAGTGAGTTTTATATATTTTCCTAAAAGGCATTGATAGATTGATTAAAAAAGTGAAAAATTATGTGTTAATTTAAGAGAAAAAGGACTACTTACTGGAAGAAAAACACAGGACAGAGAATGGAGAATCTGAGAATTTAGTAGAAAGATTCCATCTGCTCTACAGACAGGGTGACCTAGACTCAAAATTTGATGAATAACCAGATAATCCTGTAGATGAACTGGCACAAAGCCATCATTAATCATGAAAAGCTATATACAAACCACTAAGCCAAGCACTCTGTACTTGACAGTCTTAGAGAATCAAAGAATGCAAAGAAAGTCAGAGACAGATCACTTTCCAATTCATAATCCCCCTTTGCAGAATCCAGCCAAATACTCAACAAGCTTTTACAGAAATCCTCATGTAAGTTCAACTTTCCCAGCTTTTTTTTAATTTGCACTAATAGGTACTGACTTGGATGTTATTCTTAACAAGGAACATCTTATCAAATCACAGCTAAGTCAAGTATATCCTTACCCATGATGTTTAGCCATTTACTTTATTATTTTTCAGAGGAAAGCAATGTGTGTTGTTCATACTACTTACTGGAATGACATTATACTAGTTATATGTGAATGTCTTCATTACAAAGGTGAGAGCTATCCGTTTTATATAAATGTTCCCCATTAGCAAACAAATCAGTTACTAGATCAGCTATCAATTATAGAATCATATGATTATTTGCTTAGATTGATGTAAGGATAGAATGCTTTAAATGGTACTAAGGAATGATGCTTCTGGTCAAGTAGATGGGTAATTTACTACCACATTTCTAAATCCAAATGACAAACTTCAATGGAGTATGAAGTACTAGATTACTCAACTCCCCTTCACTGAGAACTACATATCAGTGTTTCAGAAACATACCTGTAGCTCTTGATTTAGAGCTTGTGCCATCCTGGACTGGAATACATTTTTCCTTAAAAATTCATACATATTACTAAGAATTGTTATAATTTAGTATGTTAAAAAAGCAATCCAGTTAAATATAGGCAAAAATTTTCAACAGACATTTCAAAAATTTTGATAAGCACATGAAAAGATGCTTAATGTCATTAGTTATAGGGAAATCTAAATTAAACCAAAATGAGGATACTGCCTTACACCACCAAAATAACTAATATGAAAACAAAATGTGCATCTTAAATGCTGTATATGACATGAACCAGTGAAACACTGATATATTACTGATTGGTCTGTAGAATGCTGCAATCATATTGCAAAACAGGTTGAAAGATTCAATCCTAAGTAAAAAGAGAAATAAAATCATGTGTTGATGAAAAACTTGTACATAGATGTTTAGAGACGTTTAATTCACAGTAGTAAAAGTGAAGTAACTTAAGTTGTGATGACAGAAACAAGTATACTGTCTATGAATATGCAATGGAGTATTACTCAGCTTCTTTTTTGATTGATTCTTTTTAGTTATACATGACAACAGAGTCCATTTTCATAAAATTTTATCTTATTCTGCAGTTTCTATATTACACCTTCTTCTTAAGGAACTCTCTAGCCCAGGTCACCACACACTCTGAATTAGGAGTGGGCCTAAAATTGTGTTGAGCAAAAGAAAGAAAGAAAAACAACTCCAAAGGACTACATTGAATGATTCCATTCATATTAAATTCAGAAACAGCAAGAATTAATCTTGTTTGATCAGTGGTTTTCTGGTATAGAGGTAGTGAGATAGACTCTAGAGGAACAAGGGCATCTTTCTTGAGGTGTGGTAGTTACACAGGTGTTGTCGTTGTTAAAACCATCCATAAACCACTCTGTTCCTTTAAATCTGCATATTTTGTTTTATGAAAATTATACTTCAATAAAGCTAATTAAAAGTAAAGGAGTAGGTGAGTAATTTGTGTCTAACAAAATTATTTTGAAGCATATTTAATTCACATAAGAGAAATTTATCACCTTGATACAAATTACATGTGATTTATTAGAAATGAGAATGTTCCTAAAACAGATTTAAAGGAACTGATGATACAGGTGTGATGGTGCACACCTGCAATCCCAATGAATGGAGAGGCTGAGTCAAGAGGTTTGCAAGTTTGAGGGACACCTTAGCAACTTAGGAAGACCATTTCTGAAAGAACAAAACAAAAACAGACTTAAAATGTTCTACATATAATTGCTTGGTTACCCAAAGGTTGATAACTGTGAAATTAATGCTTTCGAGTTTAAAGATACTTTGATTTTCAATTTAACACAAATTGTCCTTGCTGCCTGTTAATTCAAATTAGTGAGAATGCATTGTAATATTAATATTAGTGTTAAACTGTGGAAATTCCTAGAACAGGGAATATCATGGAATTTTCTACTAATGGTAAACTTTTTAAATCAAAATTCATGAATCATAATTTTGAGTCAGTACTATTTTGTTCCACTTGGAAATTAACATTTATGGTGTTTATTTGTAAAGGAGTCCTAAACATTATTTTTGATGAACATGTAGATGAACAGAATGTGAATTAGAATAATTTTAAAAAGAACTGCTCCAAACCATCCTCAAATATTTTACCTTTATGACATGTTATTTTTAACATGATTCAAAACTACTTGTAGTTGATTGAATTTCTAATGCTGACTTTTCTGAAATGTCCTTATTTCCTTCCACTATATTTATATGTCCTATCTTTCTGTGTCTATGAAGCATACTTAAAAGTCTTGTTTGACAGGACCTTTAAAGTACATAGAAAGCTTTAAACATTATGAGTCTGTTTATCTAATGTCTTACTTAGAAAAAGTAATTTTTGAAATAAATTTTTATCACAGAAAAGCAGTAATAAAACAATCTTGGCTTTAAATGTCAAAGTATACTATTTTCTAAGGGAGATGGACAAAAAAATGTCATTCTTTTTGAAAATAGGAGGAAAATGATTAGTATTTTTAAGTTAATAAAATATATACTATCACGGTGTGTATATTCCAAGAAATTTTGAATGGCTCATGTCATATGGTTAAAGAAGGAGTTAAACTCTGAATCAGAATAATAAATAAGGGGAAGAAGTTCAGCCCGTAAGAAAAATAAATACTTGCTTATCCAAGTGGAACTTGGAAACTACAATGAACTGATGATACATTGTCAAATTTGAGAAAGCGATAGTTCAACATAAGGAGAAGTTCATGCAATACTAAGCAAAGCTTAAAAACTCAGTGGTATGAAAAGTGCAAGACTTATGACCATCACTTCAAAGGTTATAAGGAAATTTTCAAAAGCCATAAGGGTTAAACAGAGGAAAATAACTGCATTTAATCCCCAGTTCCTAAAACAAATATTGGCAGAATGAAATATACTGGTACATGGGAGAGTTTTAAAATAAAAGAACATAGAACGTGTTCTGACCTTGCAGATAAAAATGATTTTGGCCAAGAATGAGAAATATCAGAAGAAAAAAATCTGACATAAATTTATTAGTAGAGATGACAAGTTCCCTTATAATTAAAGTAAATCATGTTGATGGTATATTTTCTATTGGAAGTGCACAAAGGCCAGAACTTACCTGCAAATTCAGTGGAGAGTGGTTTACACCCTCACCTGCTTGTACCTCAGTTATGATGTCAATTGCCATTTATTGAGTTTTTTTTTTTTTTTTTTTTTTTTTTTTTTGCTACTGGGGATTAAACCTTGGGGTGCTTAACCACAGTCACATCTCCAACCTTTTTCAATTTTTTTTTTACATTGAAACAAGGTCTTGCTAAGTTGCTTAGAGCTTCCCCAAGTTCTGATCCTTCTGTCTTGGTCTCCTGAGTCTCTGCGATTACAGGCATGTGGCACCACGCCCCGTCCATTTGTTGAGATTTTTAGCTGGTATTTTTATTTTATATATTTTTAGCTTGGTGTTTTACATAGAGTAATCTTCAAATAGATGAGTGAATTTACTCTTCATTTACAGAGTTAAAGAAGTTAAATAATTGGTATAGATCCATGCAAATGCTAATAGGAACATTTGGAATTTAAGCACAGTATCATACTTATTTTGTCACCTGTACTTTTTTGCTGTGCCTCATGTATTTAAAATTCAAATATGGAAATCTTCATTTTTTTCATTAAGACCATGGAAAAGGGTAAAAGGCCAGAGGAGACAAATAAGAGAAACACTCAGAGAAATGCAAATAAATTTGCATAAGATGAAGAAGAAAGGGGAAAAAAGCCCACCTGGAATCTTGGCAAAAATAATAGATAGTCTGTTTTTATTTCATTTGATTGAAGGAATTTCCTTGCTTGACTTCTTGAGATCTTATCTCTGTTATCTTAAAGAAGTGAAGGACTGACTGTCAAGAAGAAGGAATACATATACAGCCATTGGGTCTGTTTCCTTTCAGGTAGAATTCCAATATCATTTGGCCATAATTTGTTATCTCTTGAAAGGGTTCTGCCTGGACACACAAAGGACAGACTTTGACTTTTTAAGATACCATTCTGCTGCTTTGTGAAAATAATGTCATCTTCTATATACAGATTTTCTGGTTATATTTAAAAGGTATTTCAGGACACAGTCACTTCTAAGTTTCTACAGTTAATGCTTTGAAACCGTTTTTGGGGGGAGGCACTATTAGAATTTTATATGAAACAAGTAAGCACTAAAAATTACCCTAACAAAAGTTTTTTCCCCAAAACCATAGGAATTTTGGGGGGAAGGTATGAAGATGACCAATTGGTTTCTGGCCACCAGTTACCTCACTGAACTATCAAACGTACTGTCATTGTGAATGTCTTGAAAGAAAAGAATACTTGTTAAATACCTGCTATATACAGAGAAGATGCTGAAAGGATATGATGTATTCCTAAGAGATAGCATTGCAAAATCAAAGTGTAAACTCACAAAATATAGCAGAATGACTGTAAAAAACAAGCCCTATAGGTATATTTTTGACTGATGGATAATAAGTTTTTCTGGATGCTTGAATTCAATACCTACTTACCACTTCTGATGCTGCTATAATTTGGGATTCCTAAGCTTCATGTAATTCACAGTATGTAATTTTCGAGAGTGTGTTTAAAAATGTGACCATCCATGAGAGCTTCAGAGATTTATTATAGGTTACAATGATTTGGGAGTTGTTGAGTTATCTGTAACTCATTATTCTATAGAATTAGCCTAGACTCCCATTCAATTCTAGTCTTGAAGTACTTTGTAATAATCATGTTTTGGAAGGAATCTCTGAGGTAGGTCACTACTGTTACGCTCACATTCAGAATCTTTCATGTTGTTTTGGTAAATGTTTCTGATAGGAGTTACACAGCACTCAAGGCAACGCTATCCATGTTATAGAAATGTAGAGGATCTCCATGGTCATAAACCTATGAGTGTTGCAAGAAGCAATTTCCCCATTTCAATGTGAGACAGCTCACACAATAGAAATACAAATAGCTAATAAACATTCAAATATTTTCAATGTCACAAGTACTCAAATTTGAATGACCAATTTTGACTTGTCAAACTGTAAAAGAGATCTTAATAGTCTAGATTCTATATATCATGATATAAGTATTTTCATAACTACTGAGAGAAGTTATGCCACAAATTATAAAACATTATGGACTATAGATCAAAAATGCTAAATCTGTCTCTTTGATACAGCACTTTGGCATTATAGAAATGTATCCTAAGGAAATAAAGATAGAATAAAAATTTTTAAAAAATTTTGTTAGTTGTAGATGGACACAATGCCCTTATTTTGTTTATTTATTTATATGTGGGTGCTGAGGATTGAACCCAGTGCCTCGTGCATGCTTTGCAATCACTCTACCACTGAGCTACAACCTCAACCCCTAGAATAAAAATTTTATGGAGAAAGTCACTTAAAATATTCTCCCTCAACTTTTTTGATATTATACATTATTAAAATATGCATCAATAGCATAATAATTCAATTATTGAACATTCATTTTATGGAATAATATGAAGCCATTAAAATGCATGGTTTTGAAGAAGTTTTAGTGACACAGGAATGCTCAAAATGTAATGATAAGTTATAAAAATAAGACATAAGATTAATATACAATGTGATTCCAAGTTCATGAATACGAATGCATGTGTTTAAATATAAGAATATTTGCTGGTGTGTTTAATCTTTCTATTAATGTTATATCTATATTTTCTCATTAATTCTTATATTTTGCAATCAGAAAATAAAGCAACAGGTATTGTTTTAAATAAATAATTCATGGAATAAAACATTTAAATTTTACCTATTAGAAGTGTACCTTTTAGACTCTATATGGTACTATATACTCAAGTTCATAGTCATTATTTAATTTTTATTTAAATGAATATGTTTGCAATGTCTTTGGCACTGAGGGAGAGAATCATTCCATTTTGGCACTAGAGGAGACAATCTTTCCATTTTTTAAGACACTTTGGGATCCAGTCTCTTAGCCACTTTATTTTCAGATTTGTTAACTTTCTTCATATACATCTCCATTTCCTCTTTCCTAAATAATATTATATATTCTTTCTAGCTTAAATTCATTATGTATCCCCTTTTTGGTTTACTCCTCTTAATATCAAACTTCTACATATGTATATGTGCATTAGATATGTCATACCTATCATATTTATTTAGATACATGCTCTGAAGCAGTCTCCAATATTTCTTACTTTCTAAACCCTTTACTATTCAGTAGTACATTCATTACTATTCAGTAGTACAAAAACTACCTCTCCTCTAAGAACCTATTAGCTGTTTATCACTGTGGAATTAACTTTTTAACAGGATATATTACATCTTAATTGGGATTTCATATTTTCAGAAAATATTACATCTACTATTCCTTAAATAGTACTGTTTGCAAGTATTCCATCAACTTAATGATAATTCAAATCAACTATAAAGGTATTTTTTTCTCATTGGTGCATTTGTGGATTGCTTCAGAATATTTTTAAGACTTCATTCTTAGAATGTTCATTTGAAAATTTCTTGATAAATTTAAAAATTATCAAGTATTATTTTCTGGGAAATTAATTTTTAATGGACAGTTTTATATCATCCTGCCTTATATGCTTGTATAATTTGTATACTCCTCAAAGGTACATGGGGGAGGTGCAACCAGTAACTGAAATCCTGAAGTACTGAGGAAAAGGTATCATTTTCTAATTTATCCAGCTAGATAGGACCATTATTGATTGATTAATTGATTGTAGGTCATACAAATTGCATATACGAATGGCATGGCTTTGCATGAGATAATATTTTAATTGTTAACCACTGGAAAGTTATAGTTCATGTCAAGGCTAATGTAGGTTTGTATGTGCATATATATATGAGTGCAAATCTTTTCCAGAAAAATAATTTATTTTTTTCTATCACTATTGTTGCTTCATTGCAAAAATAATCAATTCTTCTAATGAAATGTTAATAATCACCTGTTCATGATAATATTAGGTTGAATGCTATGCCTAATATTTCTCTTTGTTCTTGGGATTTGTATTTTTAAAATATTGCAGTAGTGCTATATTTGTCATCTGGAATGTTCCCCTAAATTCAGATTTTAAAGGTTTAGTCTTCAGGGAGGTACTATTGAAAAGTGGCAGAAACTTTCAGAGATGGGGACCAGTGAGAGGTCTTTTGGGTCATCAGAGGGAATTGTAGGAACCTGATACCTTTTTCTTTTTGCTTCCCTGGGCATGAGGTGAGTGGTTTCCTCCATCACATTTTCTGCCATGATGTGCTGCCTTGTCACAGGCCCAAAGCAATCAGACCAACAAAAAGATCATGGACTAGAACCTCTGAAACCATGTGCCAAAATACGACTTTTCTGTATTTGTTGATTCTCTCAGATATTTGTGATAGTGATAACTGACTAAAATACAGTGTGTGTGTGTTGGGGGGGAGTATGTGTTTGATGGGATATATATGCGCATATATATATTCATATTCATATATATTCATATATACATATGGGCCATCTTATCTCATTCTTTTGAGATGGAAAAAGTGAATGAATTAGGAAAAGTCAGGGAAAACTATTGAACATATCCTAGAAAAACTACCAGTTCTGTGTGGTGTAACAGAGATATGGAGATATCAGTACACATTAGTCTATGTTACTTTTCTTCTCTTAACAAATCTAAGCATGTGGTTTGCTAGTTAGAGATTACCTTAAACTTGTGGTTTTATTCTTTCACTTGTGAATAGGAAGGGCATTGTTTGTTATTGTTAATTGTAGCTCCTGCTTTTTCCCCCTTAAAATTGTCTGTTACATTAGATTTATAATGTTAAAATTGACCTACAGTTGGGCATGTTAAAAAATTTATCTGAGTCTGATAGCTTACTTATAGGTATTTTTTGTATAATATGAAAAGTATTTCCTGAAAAAAATTTTTCCATAGTTGAATTAATCCATTTGCATACTAATTCCTTAAAGTTATATGCAATAGTATGACATTTCGTTCTTTTAAAAAGTAATGACATCCAAATAAACTTATTTTTCATTTTCTCATATAGACTCCTTAAAGATTAGTTACATGATGCTAAAACTGTATATTGACAATGGGAATAAGACTTTCTTTACTTAAAATATTAATTGATGATTTAAAAGTAACTTGTTTTCACTAAATTCTGATGGGAATTAGAAAATGATTACACAGTTTATAAATACAATAAAATTGTTTTAATATACCAATGCCAATGATTATAATAGCTAATATTTTGAAGGATTGTGCCAGATGGTGCACATTTCTCACAACAATGCCATGATATAAAAATTGTTACTTCAGTTTTATAAAAGAGAAAACTGGGATACAGGCATCTGAAGTAATTTGTCAAAGAAGAAAAAGGATTTATATCTTGAGTTCTGACTATAATGTCATGAATTGCCTTTATGGTACTGAGCTATAATAAATTCATGCCACTAACCTGGACTTACATAATGATTGCAAAGCAAATCAATAGGATTTGCAAATTGCTAAGAAGGATATATTTCTTTTAAAAATGTTTTATAATCATAAGAAGGCATACTTTATGAAATGATTAATTATATATAACACAGAAAGAAAAGATGTGCAAGCTCAAAATACTATTCTGTCCTCCTGTATCATGAATTGTTTGAAACATATGCAGCCTTTAGCAGAACTTGGGAGTAAGAAAGAAAAGAGGGGGAGAGAATTAATTTTGTGAAGAGGTTTGTTATAATTTGGCTTTAACAACCAGTAAGTAACATTTCCCTCTACTTGGAAGTTAGAAATTTGGGGAACTGTCATGTTCTCTAAGGAAATATTTAATTTGGTTTCATTATACAAAAGTAGCTTTCAAATACAACCTAGAGGAGATTAGTGCCTAAATCCAGGGGATTGTATGCCTATACTCAGGACTCCCACCTGCCTCTCTGGCATGGGACAATCAGAGCTTGATTCATAGTTGACATGCATAAAGTAGTAGCCAGTAGAGTACAGACAGGAGATCCTAGGAAATATTTGTTGTTTGTATTATCAAGAGAGGAATGTGATAATCTTATTGTAGTTCATCTTACTTTATTAATTTTTAATAGCTTAAATTTTCTGTCATTTGAACATATAATTCTTCCTGGTAAATATATTTCTAAGCACAGTATTTTTATTTCAGTTTTTTAAAAAATAAAAATTTAAAGAATGAGATAAACAATGTACAATGATTTATAAAAAATATGCTGCTTATAAGGCTTTTCTCCCCAGCAATCAAAAAAAAAATCTAGAATGACTAGAAAGTGGAACAACAAAAAAATTGTTCTTTAACCTGAAATTTTTCATGCCTTATTCATGCCTGAGAAGAAAGAAAATGTTTCAAATGAAGCCCTAATTAATGTGACAGTTTTTCCTTTGAAATTGTTATGGATAAAAATCAATATTTATGTACTGATGAAAACTCCTGGACAGTAATTCCTCCAGAGAGATTGGGGCAACTTCATTTTCTAGCCAAGTTCCACCCAGCTTTCACTTTTTCCTTTGCCACATGCCTTCTAGGTTAATACCATCTCACCTCTTTTTCATGAATATAGTCTTGGCTTCCTTTTATTTTTAGAATGGTTTTCTAGATACCATTTACACCTTACTCTAAATAGAGAACTAAATATTTTGGGGGGAGGTGTCTGTCAGAATCAGAATGAACCCAGTAAGTCTATCTACTCTAACCACCATGTTTATAGAATCAAAATGGTGGCTATTTTCATGAGTTTTTTTTAAAAACATACTATTAAAACTTCAGTACACAACTATTTTATGAGAGCATTCTGTGAAGAAATACTAGATAAGAAAGAACGTACCTTTTCATTAGTACAGTCATTAGTAAGATATGCCCATGTTTATCCTAGTCATCTGACCAATCCCTGTCAGTGCTTCCTGTCCTATTCTCACATTTCTTGGATCATTTTTAAGTTCCCTATTTTTCATTCACTTCCACTTGGAAAGTAATAAGAATGTGGAGAGGATTGACATGAGGAACACTTTTTTCAAGTGTCCAGGCACTTTGCACCTATAATTTTATTTAAAATATATTAATCACATAGTGATATATTTCATATTACAGACAAATTTTGAGGTTTAGAGAAGTGAATAATTTCCCAATATTTTACCAATCACAAATGGCAGAGGCACAGTTCTCCTCTGTTTGTTTCAAAACCAAAGCTATGTCTGTTTGTATCAAAGCTCTTGTTCTTTCCATGACATAGCACAGCACCTCTTCATGAATGCACTGTGCCATGTAGTTGTCAGCTCCTAGTTAATGCTTACAGAATTTTTATAGCAAATAGTAGGCCCTACCTTTGTTTCATTTCAAGCATAACATTTAAAATTGTCTTGGTTGATTTATAGAGTGTGATATTGTTTTGGAAAGTAGAACCCTGGGTGCTTCTTACTGCAATGGATAAATGTGCTAGACTTCACAGAAGATAATATTCTAAAGAACTCTCTCATTCATTCAGCAACAACTATTGATTGAACTGGTTTTATGCCAGGAACTGGGGATAAGTCAGTGCACATAACAGACAAAAATCCCTGCCCTTATGGAATGCATTATTGGACAAGACTGAAAAACAAACAGGTGAATATAATATGGTAATAATTGCTTTGGAGAACAATAAACTCAGGAGAAAAATAAAAAGCATTTTAAGTAGAGAGTATCACAAAGGCCTTACTGAGCAGGACATTTGAATGAAGACTTAGAGAAGGTGAGGAGGTAAGCCATATGGACATTTAGGGGTATCTGCCTGTAATGAGAGAGAGAGAGAGAGAGAGAGCAAGAGAGAGAGAGAGCGCACGAGAGAGAGCGCGAGCGCTAGCTCACTATAGGTTCTGATGTTAGCGAGCATATATTTATATCAGATTCTATAAGGTCTAAGAGCATTATAGTGATTTACCTTTCATGATGAAGAAAATGGGGAAAACAGAGGATTTTGAGCAGGAAAGTGAACTGCTTTGACTTAAGTTTTAAAGGCAAGAGTGGAATACAATTCAGCCAATAATGATGGTAGCTTGAATTATGGTGGTAGTTGTGGAGTTGGAAAGAAGACAGATTCTGGTTACATTGAGGACATGGAGTCCTCTAATCACAAAATTGGTGGTGAGTTGGAGGTGGATTTGAGAGAAGGAGAAGCATCAAGGATAGTTCCAGATTTTTTGACCTAAGTATGTCATTAGTTTGGAGAATATAGGGATGGATAGGTATAGTAGGGTGAATGTGGACACATGGATTATGAATTTGCATATGTTAATTTTAAATGTCTGTTACTACTCTATTAGGTGGTATTGAGTAGAAAATTGAACTTATAAATCTAGATAGGGAAATACCTTTGGGGTTATCTACATATGTGTGTATCAGTAGCACTGATAAAATCACTAAAGGAATAAAATTAGACACAAGAGAAGATGTCCCAGGACTAATCTAGGACACTCCAGTAGTGAGAATTTGGTAAGATGAAAAGGAATCATCTGAGAACACTTCACAGGAGGGTTAGTGGGTTAGGAATAAAGTCATGAGTGAGTGACATCCTTGAACTTAGTGAAGATAGCAGTCAAGGAAGTGGGTATGATCAGCTTTACCAATTAATGCTGACAGGTCAAATAAGAGGAAGATTGTGAACTGTGAAGATTGTGAACTGACATTAGATTTAGTAACATGGAGCTTATTGGAAACCTACAGGAGCAGTTTCAGTGGAATTATGAGAGAAAAGTCAATAGAGTGAGTTAGAGAGAAAGAGATAAATTGGAGATATAGACAATAAAATCATCAATACTATCATAACACTGCAATTCTTACAGCTAGCTTTAAAGATAATTTTTATGCTCATCATTTTTTGATGATATTGGACCTTCTGCAAGATCTTGCTATTGAACCTTTCTCTAAGTAGCACATATATTACTAGGTTACAAATTTGTGTTTTTATTATTGAGAAATTATGTCAAATTAATTGCAGTTATTTATAATCCTAGATATTTTAACTTTATGCATTTGAAAACATTGTTCTGAGAGTCCACAGGATTAATAGTCCTTAACAAAAAAGCTCTTAGGCTGTTAACTATGCCTGCCTTAGGGTTACTATCAAGATTTCTAGACTCTTTCCTTTTCTACTATTCATAACCATTATTCTTAAGCCTGCCACACCTCCTTTTCTAAAGCTTCCCACAACATGAAATTAAAAACAAAAGGTTCTGTTTGGCATAGATTCTATAGATCCTCATTCTGTACTTAATCGTTGAAATTTTGGTTTGGGATGTTGTGCTGTGTAGAGATGCCTTCAAAATGAAATATACATGCTAAACATTCCAGAATGTCAAAGATAAGGTATGTTCATAATATTTTGATTTAGTTAAATGTCTTCTATTTCTTTCTCTTTAATCTTATAGGCATTTATAAATGATTAATTTGTATTTTCATGCTACGTATTATGTGAGAAAAGATAATTCCAGTTGGCAATCAGTGCTATTCCCTAAAACTTTTTGAAGTTCTTAACTACTTCTGTTTTGCTCTACAGTTTCAAATGAAGAAGACTGAAAAATCTAATCAAACTTTGCTGGTATTTTCTATACAACATCTGGTCTGACAGCTAGATCTGTGGCAAAGCTTATAATAAATCAAAATGGAGCTGACTTGGAAGTGATATAGAAATGCAAAAGTATCCCATGATCTTTGTGGAAGATTTGTGATCATTTTTATGTTAATGTAATAAAACTAAAATTGAGCTGCTATATTTTAACTTTTAAACATTTTCATTGTGAAAATGGTTTATTGTAATTACTTTACTGAAAAATAATTATCTATAGAGAGAAAAGGCTGAAAGCTTGAGGAGAACATAAAACACGTTTAGAGTTAGAAATAGCTACAGTGTCCCCTCAGTAAGCTTACCTACCTGGCTCGAAGATACTTCTGACAGGAAACAATTACAAACTCAGTGTAGAATAGACTTGCGGCAGGATGTGTTATTTGAGACGTTGCCAACTCAGAAACTTGGACATAGGAGTGTAGATGTGGAGGATTTAATTCAACATTGGGGACTTGCCAAATTATTTTGATGGAAGAATATTGGGCTAAGAAAGAGCAAAGAACACTCCGTGTCGGCAAGTGTCTTGATTTTCACACAGGATAGAAAGAAAAGTGAAGCTTGAAAAAAAAAAGTGCATTAAGAATTTAGGAAAAGCTTGAGAAATTAAAGAAATGAGGGGAAAGTAAGTTCAATTACACTAAGAGTAGAATGGGAGGCACTGGGACAGACAGGCTGTAGGATATTAAACCTGGATGGAGCTATAAAAATCATCTACTATAACCACTTCATTTTCTAGATTATCCTTCATTTTCTAGATGATCCACTGTCCTAAGTTCATGGAAGTAACCAGAAGCAGAACCTTTGAAACTCTTAGGACTGAAGTCTCAACCTTTCCTTGCTTATTGTTCTCTTTAGCCAATTGCCACAGAAGGGGAAAGCCTGATAATACAGACTCCCTTTAATAAAATAGATGAGTTTAGGAAAGGTTTCATTATTTCTTTTTTTCAATCATGAAGATTGAAACAGGAATGAAAATAGAAATCTTATCTTGGCCTTTATCCTATGCATCAGTCCAAACCATCAGAAGTTTCCCCTAAGAATGCTGCCATTATCTCTGAACATTTGAGAACATGGACTTCTATAAAGAGGAAGAGGTTTTGAAGAGAATAAAAGATCATCAGAAAGATGGATCCCCTGCATTAGGACACTGAGCCAACTTCTGCTGTGTAAGCCTTTGCCCTGAATCTGTGGGTGTAATAGCAGCAGGCTGAACACAGTGATTATGATTTTTTATTCAACATCTACCCTGTAGATACAGTTGTCAGGACCTGTGCAGTGTGTCTGTGTGTAATTGGGAAGGGTCTGCTGAAAAGCTGTGGTGATAATTTGTTTACATTCTCTCCCTGCCCTAACATAGAAGCATAGCTACTTAGACAAGTTAAATTATATCTAACCTATAAAGGGAACTTTTAGAAAGAGCAATAATAACCATTTCTTCAATAATGTATCTTAAAAGTGCATCTTGAACCGAAAACCTTAGCTCTCCCCATCTTAATTCCTTTCATCCTTGTTTGTGCACCCAAGTTTGAAGGATCTCAAAAAGAGTGTGAGATCATAATTAGGGTTAGTTTGCCCTAGAGGTTGTAGGATAGAGAGGGTTCTTTTATCAAATTTGGCTCTGGTGCTGGAATTTTAACATGTGTTATTGGCTCTGGGGATTATGTTCTGGTTCTGGCTGAGTGAAAGCTTGCTTTGCTTTTGTTTTCTCAAAGTGTTTAATGAAATGGCAGGATTTGCTTACTTGCTTATTGTATTCTTTCGCTTGGGAACCATGCAGATTTTGAAACCAGCTGCATATTTGTGACAAAGAGATAGCTAATAATCTGAACTATATGCCTTTTAAAAAAAAGGCTTTTATAAATTTTTCTACAAGGGCAGACCTATAGTACACAAAGTTAAGCCATTTAGAGACTGAGTTTAAATCTGCTTTCTATTAATAGCTTTCAGGAGCTTTTCTAAATAACCTTGAGGCACTGACAGTTTTTCTTTTAAGAGAGCAGGTAGAGAAGAAAAGACCTATAGTTTGTTAACCAATAAAAATTAAGTTGTTAAATCTGCCTGTTTCAAATAAATCAGTAGGGCCAATTAGAAAATATATTTTCCACCTTTCTTTTTTTATTTAGTCTTCATAAATTTATTAGAAATGAAATCAACCTCTGAGATTATCTGCCTTAGATTCTGGATTTTATAAAAGAAAGTACTGAAGACCAGCAAGAATAAATGATAAATATTGCATAGTTGGTGCATTCGAAACCTGCTGCTGGCTCTTCTGGTCCTACAACCCCTCCCCATTTCATCTTTCTCAAAGCCATGGAGGCTCAAATTTGTGGAATGCTCGAGCGTTCTTGTCTTCTTCCTGCTTCTGATTGGATTTGGCCATACTGGGGATTCATGTGTATTAATCCAGACTGCAGGAAGAGAAAGGGAAGGATTCTGATTTCTCTAGCTCCCTCCTTGCCTATATTATTAGTGGCTGCATTGTTAGTGACCATCTCCTAGAGGTTCATTTTTCAGCAGTTCTGGCAATTTTTCTCCCTTGTTCTTCTGCCTTAGGGTTGAAATGACATCCTGCTATTTTACCATCCTTGCTGTCTCCCCTTAACTCTGCCCTCACTTTTGCAAAAATTTGTCAGCTAAACTTTCTTTCACCCCTTTTGACTGTGTTATCTATTTCCCGCCATCAGAACCCAGGGTGGCACTATCTGGTAAGCATCAGTGCTGGGACTGGAGCTCAATTCTCCCTACTCCATTTGAATCCCTTTTTTACTATGCCTGAGTGAAAAGCCTTGCGACCTCATTCTTTAAAGATCAAATCAACATCTATAAATCCTTTGGATGTATTTCTTCCAAACTATTTTTACTTGCTTCTCATTTTTGCCCTGGAAGGAACATATTCTTTGTTTTAATAGGTGAGTAAATAGTAAATTTAAGATAAAATGTTAACAAAAGATTACATCTCACTTATTTTTTTATTACTTGGTGAGCCCTTGTTGTGGGTGCATGGGGAGATACTGGTTCCTTGATATAACTGGGTTCCTATTGGCCAAGATGGGAAGCATTGAAGTTTC
The DNA here is from genome assembly GCA_028644305.1 of Xerus rutilus. Taxonomy (NCBI): domain Eukaryota; kingdom Metazoa; phylum Chordata; class Mammalia; order Rodentia; family Sciuridae; genus Xerus; species Xerus rutilus. The sequence continues at coordinate 49,941,738 of CM053404.1, forward strand.
CATGTAGCCTGCTAAGTGAGATCTTCCTGCTTGTTCCCTGTTGCTCACCAGGAGATGCTGTTCAGATGCTATGTTACTGATACATATCATGAATTTAATCTCCACAGAGCAAGTTAGCATTATGTCTTCTTTTCCCTTTTCCCTTTCTAATAATCCTTCACATCCCTTGATTTTAGCACCACTACATTTTTCCCCCTAAGGCGAAGCCATTAGAGACCCCTGGATGCTTCTCACTATACCATTTCCTCAAAAAGCTTTTAAGCTCCCTTTATCCATTAGGAGAGAGGGGCTCTCTAGTGGAACTCCTAGGGGTTAGAAGTAAACAGGACAGTGGTTACTGTAGATCCTGTCACTGGGTCAGTTTCCAGAATCCCCTTAGAGGGTGATTTGTCATGACTGAATTCACTTGAAGGCAGTTAAACAACCACTTTGGGAAAAGAAAGATGCATCTATTTGAAACACAGTCAGAGTATGAGATTTGCTCTGCATGGAAAGGAGAGCAACAGGTAAAAAAAATAAGAGGAATTAATTTTACTCTGAAATGACAGCATTATGCATGTTGACTGTTGGCTTTTTGCAGAGAATATTTCACTGCAGGAAAACTGACAACTTTACCAGGTGCCCACAAAGCTTACCTCTCCCTTGCTAAGTAGAAATAATATAATTGGGTTGTTTTTTTTTTTTGCCTGAATGACAATAACTTGCAAATATTCTCAGCCCAAAATCTGCAAGTCAGTTAAATCTGGATATCAGCTGGTTTTGTGGGATCCAAACTGCTAAAAAGATAGAAGACAACACCTACTCATTCTTTAAAACTCAATTTAACTATCTCCATCATTAGGGAACTCTTTGGGGGGGGGAGATGCAGCCCTTGACTTGCAGAAAGAAGTTTAACAAGAAGGTTCTCCTTCCTCTAGTTGACAGATATATCTGTAAAATGCACACAAAAACAAAATCAAATGCTGTGGGTCAGAAGTCTTTTTATATTTTTGGCAGCTTCTGTAGAATTCATTCAGAAACTCTCAGAGTTAGATTCAAGTACCCCTTTCTGCAGAGTACTGGCCCACAGCCAGAATTACCAAACTCTGCCTGGGGTTCAAGGGTTTGAAATCTCTCATCATCTGTGGAAACAGAAATAATGGAGAAAAGTTGATGTTCATACCAGCAGATGAGAAATTTTTGTAATCTCAGGTTTTCAAATTATAGATGAGGAGGCTGATCTTGAACTTATGATAGAGCCTAGCTAGGCTCCCTCAATCTTGCTCTATAAGTCCCAGAGGTCATTCACTTGCCCACTATCCATTTTTCCAGCCATCCACCCACCCAACCACATGTATTGAACATCTACTCTCTGTCAAGTGGAAGGAGAGGCAATGAGGAAACCTGGAATGAATGCAGACTTTGGAGCCAAGTGAGACATGTGCCTAAATCCTGGCTGTCCCAGCTTTCTAGGTGCATGCATTTATGCAAGATGATTAACTTCACTGAATTGGAACCTTCATCTGGAATGCATTTTATCACCTACATTATATGATGATACTAAGAATAAGACACTATCTCTATAGAGCCTACAAGACTTGGCACATAGTGAATAATGAAAACTTGAGAGGTATTATTTAGAGACATGATATAATGATATTACAAAACAGTTATGATTTTTTCCTATTCTCTCTTAATCTTCATATAAAGCATCTTTTCCTCATCTTCCGTAGTATATAACTCAAAATAAGATGGATATTTTTAGGAAAACAACACTCAAAGTAAGATTTAAAAAAACAAAAGCATCTACAAAAAGGATTTTACTGGGCTGGGGTTGTGGCTTAGTGGTAGAGCACTTGAGGCCCTGGGTCCAATTCTCAGCACCATATATAGACAAATGAGTAAAATAAAGGTCCATCAACAACCAAAAACAATTTTAAAAAAGGATTTTACTTTTCAGAAGTTAGCAGAAGTCTTAATATTTTTTGGAGGGGGTGTATAATGTACTATATGATTAGAAATTTGGAAAGACCTTGATAATACTATGTATCAAAGTGTTCCATATTTTTTGCAAAGTGCATTTACATCTATTATCTTGATACTTTTCCTATTTGAGAACAAAACTTATAACTTCTGTCTTCTATGTGAGAAAACTACACCAAGTCAAATCACTGATGACAGTGCTTAGACCAGAAATCATTCTCCTAATTTCTATTCCAGTATCTTTTTCTAGTCAAGTTCTTAGCCAAATTTTTCTAAGAATTTTAATAATCAGCCCTTGGTGGGAAGGTTTGAACAATTCAAAAAATTTTTTAAAAATGAACATGTAAAAATCCTTGGGTTAAATCCCTAGCAACAAAGAAAGTAGTAGTTGAATCTTCCAGGGATAGTCTACCTGGACTGTGATAGTTTCTCAGGAAATTAGTTAACACTTTTAGGTCTGGTAGAACATAGAAAATCACTATGGAACCTTTGTGAGGAACATTTCTGTTCCCATTCAATAGCAAAGAGGATCTTTGAGGAAATAGAATTCAAGGAACTAACTAACTGGGACAAGATAACACAAGTAGTAAATGCTGATTAGTATACTTATTAGAATTGCAATCCAAATCTATCTAAATATAGTTTTCAGTATGGGTTTATACTGATTTTCCTTCTGTTGACATTTGACATAATCTTAACTAAAACCAAGTTTGTTTATATTCACTTTTTGATCATGGCGGGTGGATACAGTTGGCCCTACAGGTTTTTCATAAACCCTATAATCTATGTTAATGATGCAGAACATAACCCGCTCTCCTGTATCTAGTAGCCTTGTCTTTGACTCAGCACTGTCACATTATTTTAGCTGTTTCTATGCTCCTTTTCTCCCCACTGCCATCACTGAGGAGTCCTGCAGGAGCTCATGAGGCAGCAATCTGCATTTAAGAATTATTTTAACTCAAGGCATATTTAGGACACATTTCAAATGTATTGTTAACAACATGATCACATTTGTCTATTATCAAATTATATATAGTTACTCAAGTCATAATAACAGGTGCCAAAATTCATCAAGAAAAGTCCATATTTTTCAAGTCTATTTCTGGACAATGTATTTAAATGAAAATTTTGTTTGAATGAAGTTTAAATTATTGAATAGCAGAAGGCTAAATTTTATATTTGGCCAGCATTTTATAGTAAGGTTTATTATTTATGTATATATATAGGCTTATTATATACATAATATTATTTTATATAGGTTTATTATATATATATTTAATATATAATATATAATGTATAGTATATACACACATACACATATACACAGAGAAAGAAAAAAACCATGAGCACTTATTATATACCAGCTTTGTTCTAACCATTTTATATCTCAAAATTTCTCTTATATTCTTAACAACCTTCTTAGTTGTTTTTTTATTATTATTATTGTGACTTTATAACAGAGAAAATGGAGTCTCAGAGTGCTTATTTGTCCAAGGTCACAGTCCTCTGGTGGAGATTTGATGCAGATTAATATCTGTCTCTGGACTTTGTGCTTTTTTAACAATGGTTTTGAATAAAGCCTACAAAAACCTATGGTTAACTTTTAAAAAATATGACTTATGTTCTCTAATGTTATCTAAGGAGGGCAATATCTACATGTCATAAAACATGTCAGAAATTCCATCTAGACAATACCTATTTTAAGTTTCAAAGGTGAAACTATTATGTGGGGAAACAGAAGAATTTCTCTAAGCAATATTTTCATTTCCTTTATTATTTTTACAAGATAATGTATCTTTGAAAGTTTTTATGTATCTTAAAAAGTATCTGTGAGTTTTAACTAACAATGATGCTCTAGTAAAAGTCATTTTGGAAGAGCATGAGGGGGTGACTTATTCTTTGTTGGGAAAGTGCAGAAGAAAATGCAATGTAATCATCAGCATTTGATCAAAATATGGAAAATCCTAAAATAAACCTCCTTGATTCATGTATTCATTTTCAACTCTCATTTCAGATGACTGACAGTGAGCGTTTAGGGGATTTTTTTTTTGTTTTTAATAACTTGGATTGTTGGTGAGAGCATATTCAAAGACAATTAGTGATTTCCTTCTTCATAACAATTACTTCCCTGTGCTAATAAAAAAAATTGCGTTCTGGATTAATCTGCATTTCAGAGAATTCATGAAAATCTTGAGAGAGCTGAGTTATCAACTTATAATGGAAATATAACTGGGTCAAGTTTACATTTAAGATAACCAAGGTTGGAACTGAATAGGAAGTTCCCTTAGGTTTTGCTTATTGTCTTCTCAGTGTACTTGGAGTTGTTTCTCAGTGGGCTGTTTTCTCCAGTAGATGGTAGGGAAGTTATGTGGGAATTGTATTAACGGTTCCAGGCTTCTGAAGACTACTTTGAGGGCTTCTGTAGACATATTTCTAATGATACCCTACATTCTGAACATCAATCTCTCTCCACTGCTGGCTGTTCACCCTAGTTAAGTAACTGGAAAAGAATCTGTTTTTGTATCAGGCTTCTTTAAAAATTCTTGAAATTATGTAATACATTATAAAAGGGCCACTTTTCAAAATATTTAACAACTAATAGGACATGTGCATTGGCTAAGCAGGAGAGTCCCTGGCTATAAACAATAGGTGCACTCATAATGATTACCAGCCCAATGATTTTTAAAAATTTTTTATACTTTTTTTTTAAGTTGTAGTGGACACAAGAACTTTATGTTTTTATTTTATGTTGTGCTAAGGATTGAACCCAGTGCCTCATAGGTGCAAGGTAGGCACTCCACCACTGAGCCACAACCCAGCCCCAGTCAGATGATTTTAAAATGATAGATTTATAGAGAATCTTAAATTCATAGGATCATGGCAATATCAACTTAGAATTACTTGATTTGTCTTTTACTATTGCCTATTAGTGCATAAAAATTACATCATCACTGAATATACAAACACACACATGCTTACACAGTTAAACTTATTACATTGCTTATGATATCCTAATTAAACTTGTTCAATTAATCAAACTAACCTTATAAAGCTAGTATACTGCAAATCTCCACTCTTGGGACTTCTATAATACATTTTTTCTCCATCTTTTCCCATCCATCCTTTCCTCAAAACATCTACTTTAGGAAGCCCTCTGTGCTTTTCCTATGGTTACACTAAATAGTCCTATTTGATAGTATCTTACTGGCAACTTTACCTTATAAAATATAGTAATGATTATTATATCATGAACATTAATTATTCTCCTTTTATTTTATTCCATAGCAGAACATTTTATCTTCTTCATTTGACTTTAAGCTTATATTTTCATATCTCCCCAAAATGCCTATCATTAGTCTTTTAGAACAAGCCACTCAATCAATATATATTAATTTATTGTTAGTGAATAATCCATTCACTGAGACCACTTACACCATAGAGAAAGATGCCACTTTTCTATTATTTTCAAATGACTGCATTATGTATCAGATGTTTAACCTTGAAATCAACAGCCTTTAGTCTGGCATCAGAAAGAACTGAATAAAGGTGTGTTTGGTTTGGTGAATCCATAAGTCTCTCATGATCTGTACATAAACATCATTTGAAAACAGAGAGTAGGATTTGACAATTCCATATTTCAGAGACTTAGAGACTTCATAAAGAAAAACAGGTGTCCTTGCAGAATAGAAGAGCTGAGCCAGCCACAACTCAGGGGAACACTTATTTCAGGTTATATCCTTGCTATGAACCTCTGACAGTTCTTGACTTTTCTGTTTTAGCTACAAGAGCAAATGATTGCTTTTTCCAGGAGAAGAACACTCAACGTATTGAATTTCCCATATTGGAAAGAAATTCCTCTTGTACTAGTGCTAGGTCATACTTCACCTTCATTAAATAACCTTCAAAAAGAGCAAAACAAAAAGATAAAACAAAGTAGATAAGCAGCAGCAGGGTAGGGTAAAAAGAGATGAAAGTGTGGATCCGGATTCAAGGCCTTTACCTGTCAAAACTTTTCTCAGTCATCCTGGACAAGACTTAACCTCTGTGGACCATGATATCTCAACTGGAAAACTAAAGGGCACACCCTGAAGAAAGATTTACTTTCTGGCTGCTACAGATGTGTCACTTATATGTCTTTTTTGTCTCAGAAGACTTGCTTGTACTTCCTCATGAGCTGTTTAAAGGTAATGACTCTTAGCCTAAATTCAAAAGTGACGTCTATTCCTCTTGAAAGCCTCAGAACTCTTACATACATGTGGAGAAGTTTTGTCCCCTGCATAGTTTCAATTACAATAAGTATTCTTTTCCTTTTGGATCTTAGCAAACACTTCTGTCTCTGTGTGGCTGTGTGATAGCTGCTCCCAGTGGTGGCTGAAGTGATTTTTGCACCTGTCATATGATTAAAAATATTGGGGGGCAAAAATGGACCCAGCATGCTGGAAAATACTGACTCATTTCCCATATTATGCTTAGCTGCTGACAGTCACGAATGTGGAAGGAGAGGCAAGCCAGCCAATTCATCACGGGCACTAGCTGCTTCCCTAAAGTGCACTCTGTTTATCTAAATGGCTCTGGGCCAGGGTCATCTGTCCATTAAAAATCAAGGTTCACTATCATTTTAGGACAGGACTTGAAGATAGACTCTCTGAAAAATGTAAACAGCTTTGTCAGGCCAGGTGAGACGAGCCTACCTCTAAATTAACCTCCCCCAACACACCACCATTTTCTGTCACATAAAGTGTTAGTGTACTGTAGTCTAACGTGCTTCCCAGGCTAAGATCAATATTTGGAACAGTGAACATTTCAAATAATCCTGTTTCCTTTTTAGGGAAAAAAACCACATTTAAGGATTAGTACAAAGGAACAAAAAGCTATAAGGGAACTTAGATTCAGGAGCAGGAGACTTGAATTAAAATTCCATTTCCTGCCTTTACTAGCTATATCATCTTGAGTGTATTACTGAGAGTTTCGATGCCTCAGTTTACCTATCTGTGAAATGAGTAAGCAGTACCTTTCTTGTAAAGCTGTTGTCAGAAATACATTAAGGGAAGCCCTTATCATAGTGCCTTAAACATAGTACGTCATTCAAAAGAAATGGTTTTTCTTTTTTTTAAGAGAATGTTCTAGAAAAAACTGACAGATGCAGCAGGGCAAAAGGACTTTTATTTAAATAGGCAGGGGATCTATTCAGAGGGAAACTAATATTCAGAAGAAATTATTGTGCAGTGGCTACCTATTAAATAGGCTAAGACACAACTCACTACATCCTGCAAAATCTCTAAAAGCTCCCTCCATGCCTGTCATTTGGATTCTTTCAGGGTGTGATCTCTACTCATGTTTTTTTAAAAAATAAGGATTTAATGATAGCAGCTGAATAAATGTTTCACATGTGACTACTAAGATTGAATGATTTTATAATTTGTAGGATGATGCTTTTGTTTTTCCAAAACATCTTTTGCCATATAAGGCCATTCACATAACTGGAAGATAATAAACATTTGTGGAAAATGTATGAAATATATGAAGTGAAATGTTTTATGATATGAACCCTAATTTCTTATGAAAATTTTGGCAAGAATGGGAGAATAGGGATCTTGTTCAACGCACTAGAGTTTCAGTGCAATGTGGAACATTTATATATTCACACTTCAGTTTATGAGACAGACACTTATTAAATATATACTTTATCTCAAACTCTACCTTAAGCATGTTTGAAATACAGGAAAACTTGTGTAAAACATATTTCTTTCCTATACAATTTTCCTGAAAGGAAAATCATACACGGACACAAATAAGTATGTAATGCTAGAAAATGATAATGGCCATAGAAATAAAGTGATGATGATGATGATTGATAAATAAACAAGACTGGAAATAAGAGGGAAAGAAAACATTCCAGCTATAATAATCAGAAAATAGTTCATGAAAGAATTGGATTTATTCATAAAATAGATGCAATTGGCAAAATGAATGTTCCAGGTAGAAGAAACATGTGAGCAAATTTGAGACAGACTCCTAGGGAGATGTTTAAAGAATACTAAATTGTGGTTTTTGTGGGAGCATATTGGTATTAAGGGTAATTGCACAGGGGAAACAGAAAGAGCAGGTTGAGCCCATATTATAATAAATCATGGAGAGGTATTTGGCTTTTGGGCCCATGATTCTCAGCCACTCAAAAATCTAGTAAAATGCTTTTCCACTTTGTAGTTTCAGTATTTAGTCCTCTCAGCACACATTGTTAGAATGACAAAATGTTTGAGGGAAATATCTTTTTATGTTTACATTGGACACACAAGTCCTATGAAGTTGGAGGCTGCCAGGGTCCAGCAAGCCTGCCTGTGTTTGCCAAGCATAAGCAAATCGAATTTAATTTTCATATATTATGAGCATTTGAAATATGCCCAGTGGTATTCCAACCATATTGAATAATATAGTCATTTCTGAGTAGAAGTTTTTGATCTAATATATCTTAATTTTTATGTTCGCCTTAGTGATTTTTAAAGAGTATTTACCATGGTATTTCTACAAGTGAAACTTTCTCAATAAATGTTTCAGATTTGACAAAATATGTTTGAATAAATAAAAATTACATAAATCTGACTGCGTTCTGTCACATTGTTGCAACCATTCAGTACCGTAGGAATATCAATATGAATTACAACTTTTTGCTAATCTCTAATAATAAATTTGTTCATTTTTAAACAAAACTAATTTCATGATTTTTACAGTCTCATAATCAAGTAGCTTTAACAGAAAAGCAAAAACAAGACAAAACAAAACTCCAAAAACCCACATTTTAAATTTTTCTGAGTTGGAATTGCTCCTTTGATCTAAAAAGTAATATAATATTACAGAGCTTAATTAAATGATCCACAATTGACCCTTTCTCCTTCCCCAGTTATACAGAAAAGGACATTTGATTGGAGTTTGTATTGGAATATTTTGTGGTAAGATTTATTACTACTGAGTTTCTAAAAATGTATTTTACTTCATTTTAATAGTAGGATTTTAGAAATGAAGGGAGCAAATAGATTATTATCATCCAATCTTTTCAATATTGCCAGTTTGTGTCATTGTTTATGTGGGGTGAGTTACCTGTCAATGCTGGAACGCCCCTTTGTCTTTGTGTTTGTCTTCCTATAGATATACATATTAGAAAGAAAATGAACTGTGCTGTATCTTACGGTTAAGCTCCATAAATCAATGACTTAGATAAATGATGCATTAATCATTTCTTCCTAAGTAGAACTCTAATTGAGAGCCTTGAAAATCAGAGTGAATGGGCCAGTAATCATAAAATATCACATAGCAAATGTAGTAATAGTTCTGCTTTCTTGAAAACACAATTCCATTATTTTCTCACATTTGTCTCTTACACTGTTCTTGATCCTGATTTTTCCTAGATGTTCTTCCATTTTGTCCGCTTTGCTTGAAGGGAAATATCTTTGGTTAATGCCTCAGCACAGCTTTTTAAAAAACCTTGTGTAAGGCACCACACCATGCAGTGCCTCAAATACCAGTTCCACCAGTCTCTGATCAGTGCCTGCCTATGGGCCATGTTTCCAGAACTTCTTGAAGTGTCCCCTGCCTCCACTTAATCAGTTTGACCTATTGCCAAAGACTAGAATTTTCCTTTAAGAAACTATATTGTGTTGAATTTGTATCCTGCCTAAATTTATTAGGATTTTTTTCCCAAAGGACAAAGATATTTGAACAGAGAACAACAACAACACAAAAGCAACGAAACCAGAGTGAGGAAGGTAGACCAAAAATGTAAATTATGAAGTCCTGAACACTTATTAGAACCTTTTGTTTCTGATACTTTTGCTATTTATAGCAGGAGAGAAGGAAAGAGACATAGAGAGATCTAGAAAGAAAGGAAGGTTTAGTTGCCTGAATAATGTATTTTAAAATAAAATTGTTTAAAAGAAACAGAACTATTTGCCCTTCCCCCATGGGCCATCATAAAGAGATTACTTTGTATTGTAATTTTTTAAAAAACTTTGAAACAGTAAAATGAATTTGTTTCTTAGAGTCCTTCAATGTAGAGCGACCTCAAAGGGCCTCAATAAATGCAGCTCTACAAGAGATCTCATTAGAGAGTAATCAGATAGTAATTGGTCCTCTGTGTTAAAACATTCTCCTAAGGCCATACTTTAGAGAGCTAAGGATTTAGGCATTAACACCTTGGTGTGAAGTAGTTTACCCAATTGGCCTGCCTACCTTCCTTTCTCCCTCTTTCCCTCCCTCCTCCATCCATCCATCCCTTCCTTCCTTCCTTCCTTCCTTCCTTCCTTCCTTCCTTCCTTCCTTTGTCCCTTCTCTTCCCTTCCTTCTTCTTTCTTTTCCCTCTTCCTCTCTCCTTTCCTCTCTTCTCCTCTCCCTCTCCTTCTCCCTCTCTTTCCCTTCTTCTTCTTATTTTATTTTATTTTACAACCCCTAGAATAGAGCTGGCTTTTCTGGGTGCTAAAGAGCAGAGATAAACCAGAGGTTCAATCAAGTGGGTTCAATCAAGTGGAGCTGAAAACAAGGACTACTGAAAAGGGTGATTACGATTACCTCATTCTTTCCCTTAGGACTGTAAGGGTCAGATTTACCTCTGTAGATGGTCAGATTTATTGAATCCTATTCACTGGCACAAAAAAAAAAAGAATAAAAAAAGGTAAAAAATGAAGACTGGAGGACATTTTCTCCCAGCGGTCCTTGAGTTATTCATGATGTAGAATGCATGAGACAAAAGTTCATAAAAGAGTTTCTAACACAGGGATCCACTCTTTAAATAACAAGATGATTAATTTTGTGGTGTGTGGGTAGGGGCAGAGATTACAAAGGGGTAGATATATGACTGTACTTATGAATATCTCATGAAATCTTATAAAACAATGCTCAATCAGAAAGAGGTAAGACTCGAAATGGGATACATACTTTATGATCCCATTTATACAAAAGTGCCACAACACTTAAAGCTACCCTATGCTCTCAGAGTAACCCTGGGCATGAAGCTGGTGACTGTAAGAACCAGAGGGGTTTAGAATGTTGCAAATGTTATTTCTTGATCTGGGAACAGAAAACACCAGTGTGCTCAGTTACCCATGGAACTATACATTGATGATATGTGTACTTTTCTCTGCATATTATATGTCAATAACAAGATTTTGCATAAACTCTAGACACATCTTCCACCTATCAGAATATAACCTAGTTATATAAAAATAACTTCCACCATCCTTTCTCAGCTTCCCACGACGCAGAACAGAAATTGATCACTGTTTCCAAAGATCAAGGTATTTACTATTTGGTTTACATTGTTTTCCCCTTTTCTCTCAGATTTACCCAACAGACTATTTGTCTTCCCTTCTGTATAAAAGTACAAAGCTACATTTGAGTAGTATGTTTAAGTTAAGTAGCTTGATGCCATATTATTAAAAAAAAACACCTTTATATTATTAAGCAACATACCTAACTAACCCTGAGGATTTCTTAAGGCTATGTTTAGTGTTAAATGGAAGTCAATGCCAACACTGAAAAATAAAAGAGGTTGGGAACCGAGTCTAGACAGGCTTCTTGGCAGTTGTCCTGGAAAAAATTAGAACAAGGAAAGAATATTGAAAGTATAACACAAATAGCCCCAATATCCTTGAATGGTATAGTCAGTTTCTAATTTCAGAGTAATTTCTCTCTCACATATGTTAAAGTGTAAAGAAACACTCCAATAAGATTCAACACTTCAAAGTCATTAAGTAATTAATTAACTAATGAATCCACATAACAGCTCTATGAGGTTTGTGTTAAATATCTACCATTTCACAGATCTTGTATCATTTAGAAACTCTTTTAGCTCTTTTCATCTCTGCTCTTTTCAAGATCTTTAAAAAGAACTAATTATTATCATGTCTCCAGTGAAGGACACATATCAAATTTTTCTCTTAAGAAAATACAGTGTTTTCTGAAATGAATTTCCAAAACCAGTCAAGAACACTTGGTGAGTTTAGTAGTGATATGACTCCAAACTTCAAATATTACTCTTTCTTTAACCTCTATTACATGGTTTTTGTTGTTGTTGTTGTTGTTTGTTTGTTTTTTTGCCCTGGGGAAAAAGATCAGCTTCTGTGCCTGCATACAATGGGTGCTCAGTAAATGCCTATCAAAATTTTTCTTTTGTAACTTTTCAGATAATTTACTTTTGCATAATTTAGCTATCATTTCACAGACTCAATTGGGATTAAAAAATAACTATTGTGATTCTTTATCCAGTTGTCTAAATTGTTTTTACACTAGAAATGAATTGGGTTCTAAGCTATACAGGGCATTTGATTTACTAGAATGGTAATAGCATGTTCTCTTGAGCACTGATTAAGGAAAGATGACATATGTCCATGTTTTTGGTTAAAAAAAATGAAAGAGAAAGTGGTGGGGAATCAGGAGGAGTGAGAGAGACTTCAGGGCAACATTTTAAAGGGATTTGAAAGATAATGGAGCCAGTTCTTCAGGTGATGTTTATGAAATGGAAGTGATACTGAGTTATTAGAAAAAGACAGTACTAACATCAGAATTTTTCTTTGGGTGCTAAGCAAAATTGTCACAGAATACTGCTTAGTACAAGTCTATTTCAGTGTATCAACAGAGGGTGTCCAAGTTTCTGGTAGACTCTTTTCGGGTTTGATTTAACGATTGATAATGGAAGCACCAGGGACATTGAATCATTACCAATAGATTGCAGAATTGACAATTTAAATGCTTAATATGAGAACTTCCCCTGGTCCATTCAGTGCAACTTGCTGCAGTATAAAAATGTCTAGGAAAAGAGCAGAGACAACTAACTTTTATTGAGTACCCACTGTGCCCATAAGCACATATTATCTCAATATGTCTTCAAAATTGGGCTGGGATGTGAAGTGCCATTTTACAGATGAGGAAACTGATGCCATATCATGCTGCTAGGCTAACTAGACCTGCACCCCAGGCTTAACTCTAGGTTTAATTGATCCAGTGTCTGTGATCTGTCCCTTAAACCAGGAAATAAAAGTAGTCTTCCATGAATGGATTTAATTTGAATACCATTAAAACCCTACAGGTCTTATCTATCTTAGACTAGTTATGCTGATGTACTAATTAAATAAAAACTTGGACATAAGAACCTCTTTTGTCTTTTTCCTTTCTTTCTTTCTTTTTCATTTGTCGATTTGTCAGCCCCCTCTTTCAGCCACACTCAGTTCACGCAGCTTGAATTCTGGCTGGCACGGGCAGTGCGGTCAAGGCTGCAGCTGTTAGCGTCCCCTCCTCCCATGCTCATCATGAGTTCTGCAAATGAGCCCTGCAGACTGAAATTGCGTTCTGCAGTTTATTTGACAAATAGCTTTTGTGGCCTTTGATTTTTCTTATCACTCATAAATTCTGGCAACAGTCAGGCTGTTTGTCAGGTTCAAATTCTATATATTTGAAAGGAAAGAGTTGAAGATCCCTGCATTCAAAGTGGACTCTATTCTTAAGATTTATTCATAAATTTTGCATCAAACTACTTTGAGAGGAATGAAGGATATTCTCGTGGCGGTGCCTAGCTACAAATTATTTCTATCCTTATGTCATAAATCTTGATAATACATCTTTTAAAATGGACCTGAGAAATGTATTTGGTGTTTATAGTGCTGGATTTTAGTGAGTCAAATTGTATTTGGGCAGTATGTTTGCCTCTTCATGTTCTGTGTGACACTGGAGTAAAATGGAGACTTGGGTCATTCAGCTGCAGGCTCTAAGAAAGTCTGTTGTAACTGTGCATTTTAATTAACTGAATCAGCTGAGGAAATGTTGTCTCTCTACTGTGGTGTAGCTGTCTGCCTTGTTAAAGTACCTCCCTGTATAAACAGAGGACTTCTATTTCTTAAACTGCCTTTCCCCCATGGTCTTTAAGAGTGTTGGGCTTTTTCTTTTTTCTTATATTACAGGTGGAGAAGGTCTAATTAACTCTAAAATGATTCTCCAGCAAACTCAGTTGCATTTTTTTGTCATAACAACAGAGCTACAGTATAGTTACTGCAGGACACATGCTGTTACTGGAATATGCAAAAACATTTAGAAACCTAAATCTATTTTGTCATATTACCAGAGATGGCATCTGCACTTGGGTTCAGTTGAAATACAAATTGAAGATCAGATAGGTTTTTTTTTCTTTTAAACTTATCAGTGGGCTACTGTGAGCTGAGCCAACAAAATGGGAATGATTTAACCATTGATTATTTTTGTACAACACGATGGTAGAACTTAAAATTGAGTTGAATATAAGGAAATACGCTTCAAGGAGTTATGTGCAAATTTGACCTCTAGAAATGTGATTTGAGAGCATCATGCTAAAGCTATTGAATACATCCTGCCAGAAACTTGCTTCTGTAATTGGTTATAGGTTAGTTAACCACCCCGTTCTTCTGTCATCAGACACTCTCTGCAAACATTTTAAATCTAGATTAACGCAAATTTAGAACAATGACTTTTCATCTATTCAAACTGGGCCCTCTACCTGAGCTCGTCCAAACAGATTCCAGTACTAAAAATAAAAGCAGATGCAAAACCCAAGAACTTCTTTGACTTCTTCCTCTTTAATAGGAATGAAAGCTTTAAGAAATGAATAATTAAATAAAATGGAAAAAAATGAAAAATATTTAGTAGTCACTGGGTATCTCTTAAGTAGCAAGAGGGACAGATAAGTAAGAAATGAAGCAGTGACTATAGTGAAACCCTAGAATGGATAACTAAGAGAAGAACTGAGGAATGCAGCTTTTGGAAGATTGTTAAATGTACAATTAAATTATCTTGCAATTTCAAATAGAAGATAAGAAAATATGCTTCAGGGTTCTCAGAAATTGTTATAGCTACTAGGTTGTCAAATTAAAGAATTTTGCTTCAATTTCCCTATTATCTATTTTAAAAATTAATATGCTTTGTTGATGGTAAGTTTACCATGCATGATCCAGAGCTTGAGCAATACGTTATGGGGAAAAAAATCGGAAGGTCTTCAGACCTGGCCTATGTTATAAATCATAATTAAAATGCAACTTAAAAATACAGTAGGGATTATGTCATTTCTGTTTCAGAAATTAAACTTCAATTTGCAAAATTACAATTTTTTACTTATAGGTCCAACCAAAGCTGTTGAATACAAACAGCATTTTTTCTCTGTTTTTCATAAAATTATTTGACTATTTCATTTTAATTATTGCTTTTAAAAGATTAAAAACTATTGGCATTTTCCTTTTAATCCAGTCTGAAGGTGCATATTCATGTTGTATAGATTAATTTATAAATATGCGTTTGGTAGAGAGAAAATTGAAAGAAAATTTAAGTGGAGATGGGAGAGGGAGAAAGAAATTCAGTGAAAAGGATAAAGGGAATGAACAGAACAGAGAAAAGTAAAGACTTAGCCATGAGGAGATGCAGCAAACCCATGTGATCAAACTTGCCTTCAACATAATTGATGTTTAGAAGATTAAAAAAAACGATAAGCATTGTTACTTGTCAGCTTCTGAGTATCTGAGGTTTGAAGCTTCCATAGAATAGTTTCTTTGGAAATGGGTATAATTGGAGAGCCAAAGACCTCTGACCTAGCCTCTGTAATAGGGTAAGGTAGTAATAACGTGAGGCCTTGGAATATGTGTAAAGCAGAAACTTGGCAAAAATGGGGATAAATGAGTAGACATTCAGATGGGCAAAGAGAGATCAAGAATGCATGGCTTTGCTAGCTATGATGGTGCACACATGTAATCCCAGCAACTCCAGAGGCTGAAGCAGAAGGATTGCAAGTTGGAGGTCAGACTCAGCCATTTAGCAAGACACTTAGTAACTTAGTGAGATTCAGTCTCAAAATAAAACTAAAAATAAAGAAAAATACTGGTGATATGGCTCAGTTGTAAAGTACCCTTCCATTTAGTCCATAATATCAAAAATTCAAAATCAAAATATATGGCTTTTACAACAAAAGTTGACACCTCGCCCCCATTGAAACTAAGACATATTAATATTTAAATTAAAAAAATTTCTTTGTCTCACAATCTTTCTTAGCTCTTCATCCTTTTAATATGTCCCCTAAAATCATAGTTTTGATAACCATCATAGAAAAACCATTGCTAGATTATTCACAACAAAGAAGCAATCTAAATCAGAACATGATTCCCTTAAACTGTATTTTTGCAAGAATAATTTTTGAGGTCACCTAAGTGATAAATGAGAATATTGTACATATGGGAAAGTATATATAAAATAAAAACAAAAATGTATACATTGACTCCGTAAATAAACATGAAGTTGACACCATTATGTTTCTGTTAAATTGGAATATTTACTCTAGATTGTTTGCAACAATAGCTTTATCATAATGACCAGAAAATAAATTCAACAAACATCTACTATGAATAATAAAAGATTGTGCCCATCAACATTGGAAAAGGAAAAGAAGAGATGGTCTGTTTCCTCCAAAAGGGAATACAGACACATTAATAACCCAAGCACAAGGTAGCCTGTGGTAGAGGTACGAAATAGCCTAGAAAACAGGGGAGGGCAAGATTGAGAAGACTTGAAGAATGAGTAGAAATTGAGTTGGATGTGTGATAGAAATGCTCCAAAATTGACAGGAGAAATTGGAATGGAAGAAAGTCATTTCTTACAGAGGAAACTAACTGCTAGAGCAAAAGCACGGGTAGGAAAGTGAGAACTAGTTAGAGTTAGAGCAGGGAACGTGGTGTGGAAGTAAAGGTGAGGATGTCATTGGGCTTTATTAGGACGTTTCAAACTTTGATTTGATTCTCCAGTATTAACCACGGGCCCAGATTTCCCTGAGCTTGTGCTAATTTAGATTCTCTTTCTTGAGTCTGCCAGGAATCAGTCTGTTATTGTAAATGAAAATTGTGGAATATGATTATTAAAATATATGTGGCACTTACAGATACTGAGAAAAAGGAGAAAGGTACTATTACATGCTAAACTCTCTGTACTATGAGACTTTTATCTACATTGTCTCATTTCATCTTCATAGGATCTTTCTTATTATCAAATTAAATAGCATGTGAAATGTGTCTAGGAAAAAAAACATATAAGATGTTTAAGCTGCTGATTCTTTGCTTTTTTGGAATTATCATATGATGATTTCAATATTCTACACACTTTCTTTTTTTATGACAAAGAGGCTGGGATTCAATGTCTTGAAATTATTAAGCCTCAGAACCAGATTTCAAAGTATATCTTCTAGGATCCATAGCCCAAGTTCTTTATAGTATATGAAGTTTTGTCTCTCTATGGAGAAAAAAACGAAGGAGAAATCCAGTGGATAATGGCACTTCACTGAAGAAATTTCTCAAATAGAGTTTGTGGCCTGCCTTTGTTCCTTTTGGGAAGGTCCAACTTCATGCTTGAGAAAAAGACAGAGGGATTTATGTAGGATGATTTCAGAAAGGCTTGCAAAGCCATTTGTTCCCAGAAACACTTTCCCCAGCCTTGCTCGTGGTTGCTCTGTTTATGCCTGCTCTGAGTATGACTTTCTTACCTTTAGCTAAAGGATTTTCCCTGTCTTTAAATATAAGTGCCCTTGCAAGGGACAGGAATACCATCCTAGATTTGAGAACAGACATATGGTAAAGCATAAAGAACCCAAAAAGCCCCAGATATCACTGGATAGAGGGATTTCAGTCTAGATAATCCTTCTAAAGATGGAAGAGGCTTGGGGAATGGAAGCTGAGAAGACAGAGCAGAGATCCTGGACACCACTACATTGCTCTCTAGAGATAAACTCAGTGCATCTATCCAATCACTCCAAACATACACAACATTGGAAACCTCTGTCTATTAGAACTATGGGAAAATGGGAGGAATAGGAAACTTAATCAAGAATATGAGGGCTCCACAAAATGTGCAACCACAAAAATGGGAAGTTATATTTCATGTATATATGATATATACAAATACATTCTACTGTATTTTATTTACTATACAAATAAAAAAAGAATATGGGGCAAAGTTGGAAGGCAAATCAACTTTAAAGAAATGAAACACAGGACATACATAATTTGGATTTATTTTTCATATTAAGAAATATGTAATATGAACTTAAGACTATTTAAAAACCTACCTTGACCCTTCTTTTTAAATTTATGGCTGCCTTGATGTTTTTACATTTTAGCCTACTAATAAAGACCTCACAGATCTCTGTGTATTAGACCATAAAAAGAGTAAAGCCTATAACAATACATGTAGATGTTTACGTTTTACCACTCATTCCTCCCCATAAAAGTCCGTAGGACTAGGTGCATGCTGCTTTTAATGAAATGAGATGGGCTGCAGTGAGTGCCACAGGCTGGGAAGAGCTTTAGACAGGCAGATTAGCACTTAGCTCTGAGAGAACTGTCCTAATACCAAATCATTAGAAATCATTTCCTGAAGCCAACTGGAGATTTATAATTTGGGTGGAATTGTTGTGTGAATGGGGTGTGAATTATTTTAGGACAATCCTATAAAAAAGTGGAAAGCTATGAGATTAATTGGTGGAATTTATAGGAAGATAGATTTAATGTGTGAAATTTGTTCTTACATTAACAAGAAAAAAACTATCTGAGCTATGAAAGATACTAAAGATCAAATTGTGAGATTATATAAGTTTCTGATAAATAATAAGGACTCAATTACACACAAGCACACATATACAAATGAGTAATAAAATATGGATAGTTACCTTATAGGATATGTATTTTTTTCTAGGCATAATCTATCATATTACTAGGTTGGTGGAAAACACAAAAGTACTTATGTAAAATGGCCTTAAATATTCTGTTTTAATCACAAATCAATGCTACCTGATCTTCTGCTGGATATATAGTAGTATCCAAACCAAGTATTTTTGCTTTGTCACTTTAAAATTTTGTATAAATTGGGCAAAACACTTTCATAAATTCATCTGAGAGAGAGTTGTCAATGTTGTATTTCTGTTATATTTAGAGAGTTTTCACTGTTGCAATCTTCTCACAGGTTTCTGCGAGGTTTAAAGCCACTCTATTGCTTCAGTATCATCATGAGATATGCTACAAGTTATTTTTATTTTTTCTTTTGCTACAAGTTTTTTTTTTTAAGTTCTTGTGAGATTCTGGTTGATGGCATCAAACATTATGCTTCCTTCCTTCAGGAAGTATAAAGATGAATATTAGTGACAAGAAACACTTTTTAGCTATATATGGATCCACCTATTTGAAGCCATGAAGACCATCAATAGTACTTAGTCTCACTGTCTGAGGGACACTTTCTCTTTGCCCCCACTTCATAAATAAGCTTCAATATCAACAGTGTTGGATAAAGATTTATATTTAATTGAAGTCTTTATATCTTTGATGGCAAAACATATTTTATACCATAGATATAGTGTTATGAAGCTTTAACAAAAATACCTTTCTAAATGTAATGTCTGCAATATCATTTCATATGTGAGGCTGAAAATTTTGGATTTTATTCCTGAGAAATCAAAATTCTGTTTATTTTTTTGGTAAAATACTGTTGAGTATTCCTATAAAGTCCTCTACTTTGTTTTTAGGAGGTAGTTAATTAAAGTAGAAAATAATCAACTTTAATATTTGTCATACTGGTAATTCAACTCTATTCCTTTTTTCCTCCTTGATGAACAACAGATGCTGTACAGGTGTTACAGCAGGCTATGGATGAAAGAGAGAAGTGTCAGCCAGTTTTGAATTTGTTTCATGTTCTCATATTTGTTGCAAATATATTTTGTACTTGAGATATGCTTCCACTTTGAGTGAAATGATCAATTGTGTTGATTTAAATGGGGAAGACTTTTTTGTGCTATAGGAAGTAGAGAACTCTTTCATATAAAGAGAAAATCTAAGAGTGGGAGAAAGAAAAGAAACTTTTCTCAGAAGGAGCAGGAGTTCCTACAAATAATAAGAAAATGGAGAATTGTCAAGAAGTTATTAATTTTCATTACAAACTTTGCTGAAAAGTATAAAATAGAAACTCATTCTCCCCTCCACCATAAAATGGATACTATTGTGCATAGAAGTTTTGTTGTTAGAAAGTATAGTTGTAAAATCGATTGTCATTGCTTGGTCTTATGTTGTTGCTCAGATACTCCTGTTCTCTGTGTGTTCCTGGAGTGCTCCTCACATGTTCAGGAGCCCTAACTCAAGAACATCCATCCATCACCATATGAAGTATAAACAGCATAAAATTCACAAATGCTTCATTCTCCTGAAAAAAAAAATCCTCTCTTTGCTTTCTTGAGATGTCATAGAAACTCAGCTTTCAAAGAGAAACAGTTTGTGTCTACTTAAATTATAAGAATTTTGGAAATACACCTGTTACTTCTTACTTGGAAAGACCAGTTTACATCCAGTGAAAGATTTGTAATTACATTGGTCATTCTTTTGATGAATTAAGTATTTAATTTGTATAAGTAAAAGGTTGTTATTTATAAAAGAACACTCTTCTACTTTATGCTTTTTTAAAACTGATGATTTTCAATGATTTTAATTGACAAAGTCAATAGTAGTTTCTATACCAGGAGGTCTTGGGAGATAGGTTTGGGAGAGGAACAACAGAGAGGTGACATCATGTGATTGATATTTGGAATGTATGCTAATCCCATACAACATATATGGGGGCAATTACTTCTTGGTTCAACAGTGATGTCATTTTGCCATATAAACATACTTATAGCAAATGTCAACAAGGATTGAGAATAGTGATACTGGAGAGGGGAAAGGGAATAGACAAATAAAACTCTGCTTGATGGAAAGCCCTGGCTATACTGACCAGGCTTGGGACACCACTGGCATGTGGGTTTAGCTTGATAGGGTTTTTTTTTTCTTTGTTCTCTGGTTGATGTATTTATATCTACCATTCACTGATATCACTATTGATAAAATGCAACACTCAGATAACATGGGATGGAAGAATCTGTGTCCATATGGAAACCAAAGATGAAAGACAAATTCTAGACTCAGATATGGAATTCTATTAAGATAGAGTTAGTGATTTCTTTTGACTCATTGTCAAAAAGACACTTAACAAGAATCAGAGAAATTTGAACTTAGCTCTTAATTACTGAGGTCCATATTCTACCATACATGGCTATGTATTATTTTCCTCAATGAAATAGAATTACTTTTTTATTTAGATTTTTTCTGCGGTATTTTTATTATATTTTTTCAACTATCTAAAATTACCAAAGATTTTGGGAGCTGGAAAAGTTGTGTAGATGCTTATGATTGGAGAAACACTTCCACCTGTGTATTTTTAAAATTAGTTTTCAATAGCTCTTTTGATCCATCCATTCCATTGTTCTTGTAACATTTTAAATTCAAATTTATTGATATTGTTTTTCATTCTCATAGTCTCTCCTATCTGCCTCTGATTTTTAATGTAGGTAGCAAAGAGATCACAAGAATAGGGAAGCTCCATGGTTTTGCTTCAGATCTAGTTTCTAATGAGAACCCAGGGAGAAAGAAGATAAAAGAACACACAGTTTCTGAATTTTTCACTTCTCATGGCTCAATTTTCACTTGTCACATCTGGAACTTATTTTGTCTTAAGCTTCATGGCCTGATGCTTGTTTCTGATGCTAGTCTAATCTCCACTTTGAATAAACTATTTGAGTTCTCTTCTTGGTAAATGTCAAAGGAAGGGAAGATAGTCCATGCACCTACAGCATCCTAAAAACCCTTGCCAAATTCATGAATCTGACTCTGCATTATCCTTCCCCAGAAGGAGAACATAATTTCATTATCCATGAATCATCACCTCTTAGACTGTAACATCATTGTCAAAGAGCCTAATAGAACCAGTGTTCAGCTGGCTGCAAAGGGGGAGGGAGGAAGAAAGCTCGGGGCAAAGCACGGGTCACTGGCACGGTCAGCAAACTGGAGAGTTCTAAAGCAGAAAGGGGAGACCCTCTCCCTTGATAGCTCTGATATCTTATGACCAGTAAGTAACTGATGCTGATTCTTTTAATATTAATGTTGAAATTTATTTTCCCCAACCAAAATTACATTATGTTTCAATGTCCTGCCAGTGGATTAACACATTTAATTAAAATATCAGATTATTCGACCAATGTTGATGCATATAAACACTTTAATATATTTATTATCAACTTTTATTGTTACTACTTGCTTTATATCTTTGAGCACTTACTTTTAGCCCCTTAGCACCTGTTTTATAGCCTATTTCCTGGCATTACTAAAAACGTCACTAAGCAATATATAACCTTCAAAAATTACACAACAGCTGTATTTCCCAGAATGTACTAAGTGAAATTCAAATCTGATGAACAGATCAAAAGTACACGTTGTAAACCACATTTACAAAGAGATTCAGAATTAAAAACTAAAATGTGTATGAATAGCTGTGGTTAGTCTAAGCAGCCACTAGAGGTCATTGCTACTCCACAGAAACAGTATATTGCCTGGGTCTACTTAGTTGACTCACCAAATCAAGTAAAAAATAGTTTAAATTCTTTGAAAAGATGTAATATCAACATCCTTAGAAATACAAACTCATTGAAAATGAATATATCTTGCATTGGTATTGCTTAGAAGACTGTAGCACTGGGACTATTTCCTCTACACTGCAGTACCACTGTGCATACTGAGGCTAATAAAAATGGAAAAAACCCACATGCTGTTCAAAGATACTAAACTCCATTTTCTTCCTGTTTTGAATCCATTCTGCATTGATGCATCTCTGTTGTACAGTTCAACAGGTTAGGCTGTTTCCCTGTTGTCACCTGAGGTCAAATATTTCGTGTAAATTTGCACTAGAAAAATGAATATCAATTATAGTTCTCTAATAGGCAGTGAGTTTTAAATACTTATGAAAATAGATTTATGGCATATAGTACAGAAAGTGCCATGGGGTGAAGGTGAGGGCAACAACTTCTGATCAGGTGAATATTTGCCATCTGGTTTTGTTAAATTTAACAATAGTGAAGTAATAATTGTCTAACCTACAGGATTTTTATATTTGTTCTTGGCAACACACTGAGGACTAGAGAAGCTTCATTTCTGAGCTGGGGAGGGGGATGAGAAATAACTTTTTCTTGTAATTTCATGTTCCAAATAGAACTGTGTTTTACCTTCAAAGGAATTTTGTTTTCTTATCTAGTGAATTTATAAGTAAAGTTAGGCATTAAAAAATGACCATCCTTCAAAATGTTGGTCATTCATTTAATGTTAAATCATCACATTTTAAATACCAAATGGCTTTAAAATTTAGAAATATTTTTCAGCACAGCAAACATTTTGTATGTACCAGTAGCACCACAGAATTAATAATTTAAAAGAATTGAAAAATGTAACTATACCTTGCCTAAATATATTTGGTATCCATCACAAATGAGGGAGAAGTTCAAGTCAAAGAATAAAAATGGGCTTTTTCACTTTAACACTGCATTTAATTAATACAATAATTTTTAGTACAGATAAAAATGAGGCTGACCAAAGAAAATTTCTTTTTTAGATGGAATATGTATTTACTGACACTTTATAAAAAATGTAAAATTACAACTTCGGTGAAAAACATCACAGTAAGATCAGTCATCCAGTTCATATTACTGTAAGGAAGTATCTGCATTATTAATCATTTGGGAATATAAGAGTATTTGCCATCATTGTATACTCAACAGTTATTTATGGGTAAACATTGTAGCTATGATGCTTCTCTCAACTGGCATTTATTTCAAGATTTAGTCAAAATCAAACTACCTACAGAAATCTATTTTAAACATTTTTTCTTTATTGCTTATAGAAGTATGATTTTAATAATTTGGCTTCCTAGCAATTATATTTAATGGTGGCTTGCCCAGATTTTTCCTCTCAGCCTATGAAAAGCCACCAACTATATAAAAATGTTGGTAAAAATAGCCATTCACTTTTTCTTTTTTGCTGCAGCAATTCTGTTTTGAAAGAACAGGGACATGGTTAAATATGTGAGGCTTGGCAAGTCAAATGAAATGAAACAACCTCAAAGTAGTAATTCCTAATTTTTGCTTCTATAATAAAACTGTTCATTTTGGAAGACAAAAGAGAATACAGGCTAATGATATTTTTCTAAAATTTCAATGGACTGTAGTTCATGTTACTTAAATACAGAGACTATGATATTTGTGCTGCAGTCAATAAACTTTCAACAACGACATAAAAACATGCATGTAGCTTGCAGATTGCCAACAGAGTCTGTACAGAATTGTACTGATGGATGAGTTTACAATACAGATGAACACAGGGACACAATAATGTCAACAATAGCAAAGCAAAGAGAACTATCATAGTGTTGGTCTTCTCCTTCTGAAAATTTATTTTATACATTTATTAAGGTGTTATCAAAGTCCCCCTTTTCAATAAGGCTTTTGGTAGAAAGCATGTCTTTTGGAATATGTTCTCTTTACACATCTGAATGAAGTGTCAGTCATTAGGGAGGACTAGTATGTGCAGAATACACCATGAAATACTACAGAACACTCTGACAGATCCTGAACAGAAGAACAGCACAGAGCTAATGATTCTACTAACTACATTGGGGTCTTAGAAAAAGCTGGAGAGAAATTTTGGTAAGATCCTGGCCACAAGCACATAGCAAGCCTCCTTCCCATTTGCAAATCTTATCTCTGAAAACTCCCTAATGTGACAAGCCATGAAGAAATCTATTTCCTCAAATCTTCCTATTTAATTTTTTGGTGATTTCATCAACTTATTTAGGAAATATACAGGATAGAAGAAATTGACAGTGAAACCTCTTGTCTGCCTTTACAGGGATGGGTTTCAGAGGTAAGCCCTCAAGTCTAAAACTTTGTGTTTTTTCATCTTCTCTCATTTTGCAGTGTCTATTTGCAGTATTTTAACCCTTCAACACTTCTCCCCTGTGCTTGCCTTATTGTAACTTAGACACCTCTGGAAACTATTCATGGTGCTGCTTTAACCCAGCACCATCTTTTGATAGTTTCCTGCAATTTTCTTCTTAAGGCAGGCATTGTTTTAATGGCTCTGTCTGTCTCTAAAATGTTCCTATAATCAAGTCATCTCCTAAAATCAGTTCAGGCTCTGAGTACTTGAGACTATTCATCTATTTCTTTGATTTGCCAACAAACTGCAGACCTTCTAGAGCTATAGATTTGATCCTCCCAGAAGGAGAATACAGGGATGTGAGAGATTACTTATGAAAGAAGTTGTTTTTCTTAAAACAAATGCAACGTTAATGGACTCAGTGAAGGGTCTTATACAATAGGCATTATATTAAACCAGAGTTCAAGCTTCACATTGATTGTGGTATTTGAATTTCAATGGGTTGATTATGTATGAGAGGAAAATGACCAGTATTATGAATCACTCAGGACAAGGGAAGGACCTTGCCAGCACAGTAAGAGGGAGAGGGGAGGGGAGGAGGGCACCGTGTTCCCTTTATAGTCACCGGAGTTCAATAAAGCACCACTTATTTCCCAGCTTTTAAGAGCGCTTTTTATCACAATGGTTCATACCTCACACTCCCTGGAGCCTGATTTGTTATAGGTGCAGGGTCCCGTCCCGTTCAGCAGCATCTCGCTGGTCTCCGTGTTGGTGGGTTTATAATCTACATAAAATTCCTGGGTGCTGGGAGTCATTTGCTTTAGTGACTGCCTTTTCTTTTTCCTGTGCCTTCGCATGAGGGAGCGCTGCTGCAGCTGTTTCATGCTCGCAGGGTACCGCTTCCATGACACGTAGATAACGAGCAGGATGACAAGCACGGACAGGAAAAGGGCCACGCTCCCCGCGATGATTTTATGGAAAGAGATGTGCTCCGTGTCAGCATCGGTCTCTGGGCCGGGTTCTGTTGCTCCCACCGTGGGGGGCAGAGGGGGCTTGCTCTCATGCTTCGGCCTGGGGAGTTTGGGTTTAAACGTTGGTTTGGGGAGAGCCCTGGCCAGATCAAACCTCTCGGTGGTGCTTTTGCCACAGATGCTGTAGTTCTTCACTGCATCGATCACGTTGACTCCTTGCAGCTCTTTGGGACTGGCACAGATTATTGTATTCTCCCTCAGACCCTTAAAACTTTTCAGCCAGTTTACCAGGGAACAAATATTTCTGCTGCATTCCCATATATTCCCGGCAAGACTGATGTCATTGAGGGATATCCAAGAATCCAAAATCTCTTGACCAATAAATGTAAGCTTGTTGGAATCCAGGTTGAGGCGCTGCAGATTTGGGACACACTGGAAAACACTAGGTCCACTGAAGGCTTCGATCTCATTGCCTGACAGATCAAGCCTCTGTAACGAGCTCCAGGTCCAGGACATGGTCTGTCCTATGACACTGATTTTATTCCATTGCAAATACAAGTTCTGAAGGCTCACCAACCTTGGGAAGAGGGCCAGGTTGAGCTTGGAAAATTGATTGTGCTCCAGGTGAAGTTCTTTGAGTCTGATCATGCCAGCAAAGACATTTCTGGCTAAACTTCGGATCCTGTTATATCCCAGGTCCAAAAGTTCCAGGTTGCGGCAGTCTTGGAATATTCGCACAGGGATGGTTCTCAGGGAGTTAGACCTTAAGTGTAAACTGAGCAGCTTCCTCAAGCCTCGAAACTGTTCAGATCCCAGAGAATGCAGCTGATTATAGGACAGATCCAAGTTCCGTAAATTGGTCACAGGTCTGAAGGTATTGTTAAGAAAATAGGAGATTCTATTGGAACTCAGAATCAACTCTTTGAGTCTGCGTATTCCATTAAAAGCATTCTCGTCAATATTGCTGATATGGTTATGGTCAAGGTATAGCCAGGTGAGCTGGTTAAGCCCTTTAAATTGATTATACTTAAGTTTTTGAAGGCTGTTATAGCGAAGGGACAAACCTAAGCAACCAGCAGATATACTTGAGGGTATCTCCTGTAATTTCTGAGATTCACAATATACCATTTTGCCTTCACACCTACAGCCCTTAGGGCATCCTCGTTCAGCAGAAGAAAGCATTGTCAGTAAGACAGTGGGGGCTATAACCAGTGCTACAGCTGATCCGCTCAGTAGCCTAATTACATTGAAACCTGGAAATAAAAACAACTTAGAAAAGTTATCCCCCCAAAAAAGAATTCATTTTTTAATCAAGCAAAAATAGGCATGTATTTTCATTTTCAGAAATTCAAATCTAGATAACATTTAACACTAAATAGCATCTCTTCGCAATTTAAAGAGACTGTTTTTTTTTAAATAGTTAAGCAAAAAAACGTGTCCACTAAGCAATTGAATTTATAGTCTTAGAGCAGAACAAGGTAATCTTTAAAATAATTAAGGCAGAATTATTACATAGACTAGAGGATTTTTTTTTTAAAGAAGGAAAGAAGAAAAATGACAAAACATACCCATCCTTTGTATTGTTCAAAGGTCGTCCTTAGGTCTTTTGCTTTGGCTTAGGGGGCCACTTGCATGACAACCCCTGTCAGCTGCACTGTAGTGAGTCAGGGCTCGCTGACACCCAGGAAGAAAAATTGGACCCCTTGGGAGATGGACCGATTTTGGAACATAATTCTTTGCCAGCCACGCAGAACACTCCAAGAACAAATAAATCCCAACACCGCATTCACAGCAAAACATCAAAATCTTCCTAGGTAATAGGATCTTCATGGATATTACGTTTTTGCATCTTTACAGTATTTTTTTTTTTTCTCTGAGGGGGGTTTTACAAAATTGGCTCCTACAATTTCTTCTTATCAGAAAGCTTGATGTATTCCTCCAGGCAACGTGGGGCTACCTGAGCTGCCACATCTGTATTCCATAGCCCAGCAGTTCCCGTGGTGAGCACCCAGTTCAGCCACAGAGCTGCGATGGAGCCCAGAAGGCAGGAGAGCCCCGTACAGTGCACACGCTCAGCTCACTTCTGCAGACTGTCATTCTGAAAGCTGCTTGGACTGTTGCTTTGGATTCAGTGAATGCAGTCTTATGTAAAGCTGCCCCCAGTGGTGAAGAACATTATGGGCATGTGCAGAAATGTCTCTCTTTTATCTTGCAAATGAGCAGGCTCTCTGCTGGAAAATGAATGATTCTTTCGGGTGGCTCAATAAGAACTGAATGGTCACCATAATCAATAACTAGCAACATTTTCTGTGATTTCCAAGTCTTGTTTTACAATTTGGCAATGTCTTTATTGTCTGCTTTTGCTTAATCACTAAACATGTGCAGCCCAGAGTTTTTCTGGAGCTTGACATTAAGTTCACAGACCGAATGTCAATTTTTCTTAACCTCAACGTAGGCTTTGAACTGAAATTTATAAAATGAATTATTGGACTTTTCACAGAGCAGCATTAACGTTATGCCCACTTGATCTCTTGTAGTCACAGTGATTATGTTATGCAAGGTGTCTCAGGATGCTAGAACATGCATTTTGGAACAGAGATGACTAATGACATGTGAATTAATGGATCCAATGGTTTTTCTGGTTTTACTCACAGAAAATATAATTGGTTTAGTGGCTTATAGTTTATTTTGTTGTTTTTGTTGCTGTGAATTTTTTTTAATTAGAAGAAAAATGAACTATGTTTTTTGCTAGTATAAGAATCAAGACACCATTTGGTTCATAGTTTATTGATGCTGCTATTTATTACACTAATAATATTTATTGAATGCATTTTAAGTGTCTTAAATGGGCCATCTTATTTTTTCTTTAAATAATTATATAACATAAGTCCCATTATAACCTTCATTTGGAAGATGAAGAAACTGGGACTTGAAGAAGTCACTTGCTCAAGGCCTTGAGGCAAGTGGTACAGCTGAGATTCAGAATCAAGTTAGTCTTACGCTTGATTCACTAACCACTGGATGATCCTGTTCATCGGCATTGTTATTGCCATTTTAAAACATGAATCAAGTGAAAATAAGAATAAGTGATTGGGGCAAGGAAGTTGTAATCAACAAATTCATGTTTCCTGGAAAGGACTATATAAACTTCTTTGGTCTGAGGTTCCTAAAGAAGTATTAGAAAAACTAAGGAGGAACAGGTTAGTCTATTGATTGAGAGTACAGATTTTGGCACTAAGATTCTAATCCTGGTTACAGTTTACCAGCTGTATAAACCTAAACAGGCTATTGATATTCTCTGTGCCTCAGTTTTATCATCTGTAAAATGGACATGACAACCAAATCACAATTCATAGGCATGTTTTAAGGATTAAATCATCTAAATATCTGTACAGTACTTAGAACAGTGTGTAAACACATAAAAATCCTGTGATAGCTATTTGAAAAATACAACCTTATTGTACTTTTTGGCATTGCATGTTGTTTAGTATTAAATATGAGCTATGCTGACAGTCACCAACTCACAAAGAACTACTTTAGCAAACATTGTTTATATTGTATACAATAGATTTCCAAGAATCAGTGTCTTACCTTTGATGAGAAAACTTCCTGTGTCTCTGACATCTCAACTATAACATTAAAATGAATCTTTTAGTTCTATGGATCATAAGTAATAATTAATGTTTGAACATTTTCCACTCCAAAGCAGGACATAGTTAACATCTGTTCCATAGTGATAACAATTTTGGTTAAAAATAGATGATATTTTATAAAAAGTTTGCTTTGTTAGTTTATGTTAGGTGAATTGGCTGACAGTCAATCAGGGGAGCTTTTATATTCTCCAAGGATGAGAAGTTTGATAAAGGGTAATCATGACAATCAAAAAGTGTTGTACAGATACAGGCCAATGAAAACTGCAATTCCTCAGGTAGTATGCTATTAATAGGGCAGTAGTAGTTTCTCCTGATATTATTTATGTTGCAAATAATGCATCTAATACGCCCAGAGAACTTGTTGGAACAGATTTCACAATCTGTTCCCCGTGATCGCGGGAAATGGAAGAGGATGTTTTTTTTCCCCCAACAATCTTTGAGGGACAAATAGGTTTAAGAAATTCACAGCAAAGAAAAGATTAAAAATAATAAGTTTTCTCCTAGTAGGAAGAGAGGGTATACAAACTCATGATACTCAGATGTAAGTACCACAAGAATGAAAACACCTTTTTTTTTTGGTACCGGGGATTGAACTCAGGGGCACTCGACCACTGAGCCACATCCCCAGCCCTTTTTTTGTGTTTTATGTAGAGACAGGGTCTCACTGAGTTGCTTAGCGCCTCGCCATTGCTGAGGCTGGCTTTGAACTCGCGATTCTCCTGTCTCAGCCTCCCTAAGTGCTGGGATTACAGGCTTGAGCCACCGCGCCCGGCTGAAAACACCTTTTCTACTTTAATTTCTCTAATACCTACAGCAGCAATTGGCACATTATAGATGTTCAATAGATATTTGTCAAGTATGTACATTTTAATGCGGGAGTTCCCAAGTTCAAGAGATGTACTTTAAACTAGTTATGTAATATTAATCTTATGTACATGTTACTGAGCCCAGTAGATTTCCTTCACTGGTGAAATTGGAAACAGTTTTGGAGAAAGCATTCTTAAAAGAAGTGTGTGAAAGTCAAGACACTCTAACGTGGTAAAACTTAGAAAATTAGCAGGTGATCTTCACTTTCCTTGGAGACATATACCATAAATTTCATGGAAATAGTAAATATGCCTTTGATTATTCTCTGGCACAGTACAGAAAGGTCATGTTGAACCTCTATCATCTAACTCCTAAATGGGACTTCACAAGTTATTTCTCTCAGAGAAGGCTAAAGGAATTTTTATTTATTTATAAATCCAAATAAATGGTTACTTGAAGGACTGTTTTTTTTCCCTCACTTTCCTTGCTTCTCAATGGGAAGCAGTCACTGAGATATCTAATAGCTAATAGTTTTCTAATAGCTGCCAAGAGCCGTGCTAGGACGGTTGGAGGACTCATTGTACTTACTGTCCATTGTACCTCTCTCCTAGTAGCAAGAGTACAGAGAAGTCCCTAAGAATGTATTTCTCTTACTTTGCTTTTCCTGGAACAAACCCTCTCGAATTACTTATGGTGAATAACATTCTCTATTGTGTTACACACCTTGCTCTCACTTTTCAGGCATTTTTCTGGTACTTTGGCTCCTAATCTTGTTTTGCTCCATAGTTATGACTTCAGGCTCACCCTCTTGGTCTTATAATTGATATTCTCTATTAATATTGAACTGGTCTCTGTCTCAACAGTAATCAGTAGCCATTCTTGGGTTGGCCTCTAGGCACGTTGTGTGACCCCTGCCTTGGTACTAGCTCTCAAGCTAGCATCAGACCCACCAGGTCTGTCCGAGTTCATGCTAACAAAGTGCTTGAAGAGATTATCAATGAGGCTAGTAGAGAAATCCAGAAATAAAATGACACAATTCTAAGCCATACTAAATACTTAAGGCTGCAGAAATTACTCCAAAGATCTAAAATAGTCTCTCAAAAGAAAGAAAGAAAAAAAACCTAACCCGAAATAACTTATGTTCTAAAAGAATTAAGTCATTGTCTAGTATGCTTTTTAAAGTTTTACTTGTAAGGTTTTACAAGTTTTTACCTGTTGACTATAGTAAGCTGATTATTTCTGTCTTGCCTTTTAACAGAAGCGAAATTTTACTATGTATTTAACAACTTCTTTTGCACTTAACGCCACATATAGAGCAAAACCATAAACTTCCTGACAAGTTAAATTTCCCCAGTGTATCTAAGGCCTTAATAATTTATACAATTATAAAACAAAGCTGGATGCAGTGGGCCAGTGGTGGTGCATACCTGTAATTCCAGCAGTTTGGGAGGCTGAGAAAGGAAGATCGCAAGTTCAAAGCCAGCCTCAGCAACTTAGCGAGACCTTAAGCAACTCAGCAAGACCCTGTCTGTAAATTATAACAAAGGGCTAGGGATGTGGTTCATTAGTTAAGTGCCCCTGGGTTCAATCCTTGGTATCTAAAAAATTAAAAAATAAAATAAAATAAAATAAAAGCTGGATGCAGTGGCACACACCTGCACAATTGTAATACAAGCTACTCAGGGAGTTGATGCAGGAGGATCACAAGTTTGAGGCCAATCTCAGCGATTTAGCAAGACTCTGTCCAATAAAATGAAAACAAAACAATAAAAAATATCGCCTATCTAAACATGTTTTTATTGCACTTATAGTACTATTTCAAATAGCTAAATATATTTTGTTTAGATTGGATTAGTCTAAAGAAGTATATAATGCTAAATTTCAATGCAATATGAAACCAAATTGCTAAATATAGAGTTAGAAAAATGAGATCAAAATAGGATGTACTGATATCTTCAAAGAGGCTGGCCTCAGAGATTTCATTTATTTAACGAATATCTAATCTGAATGCCCATTTTGTACTACACACTCTTCCAAACATTTGAAATATATCAATGTACAAAATGAAGGTCTATACTGGGTTAGGGATACAACTCAGTGGTAGAGTGCTTGCCTAGCAGTTTGATCTCCAGAACCACAAGTAAGTAAATAAAATTAAGTTCTATACCTGACATTCTACATGAGTAAGATATACAGAATAAATAAACAAATAGTATATTAATGGGAAGTATATACCATGGTGAAAAAAGAATTAGATTGGTAGATTGGGAGTATAAGAATGAGGTGAGTGCATTTCTAAATAGAATGGTTAGCTCTATTAAGAAAATGACTTAAGCAAATTCTTGAAGGAGATGAGTTTGTTAGATACAAATTATATATGTGGATATATGGAGTGGCCATGCAAAGCCCTTAAGTTGTAAACAAATCATCTGTTCAATTAATGACAAGAAGGCTTGTGAGTCTAAACTGGAGAGAGCAAGTGGTATAGTAATTAGAGATGAAGTCAGAACAGTCTTAGGTATCAGGCCATGGGGAGTTTTTTGTGCTACTGTAAGAATATTGACTTGATTCTAGAGAAAATGAGAAGGCAATTTGAGAATTTGTGCAGCATAAAGAAGTAATCAAATTTATCTATTAAAATGATCACTGCTATGAATTGAATGTTTTGGTCCTTCCCAAATTCATGTATTAAAAACCCAGTTTCCAATGTGATGGTATTTGGAGATATAGCCTTTGTGAGGTAGTCAGGTCATGAGGTTGGAACTCTCTCGTGATGGGATTAGTGGAATCATAAGGATGAGAAAAAACATGAAAGAGTGTGTTTTCTCTCTCTCTGCTTTCGACCATGTGAGGATAAAAGAAAAGACAGCTTACTGCAAGCTAGAAAGCAGGCTGGCTCTCTGGACACCGGATCTTCCCACACAATGATCTTGGACTTTCCAGTCTCTGTAACTATGATAAATAATTGTTTACTGTTTAAATCACCCAGTAAGTAGTATTTTTGTGATATCAACCCAAATTGACTAAGATAATCACTTTTGCTGTTGTTGGAATAGACTTAAAAAAGAGGCAAGAATAGACAGATGCAGGGAAGCCAATAGGAGACTATTGTACCAATCCAGAAGAGAGACAGTGGTACTTGGACCAGTCTGGTAGCAGTGAAAGTGGTGAGAATGGATTAGATTCTGGATATATCTAGATAAAATTAACAGGATTTTTCTAAAGGACTAGAAGTAAAGATATGAGATAAACAGAGAAATTAAAAATTACTCCTAGTTCTATGGGCTAAGCAACTGGAAGGGTGGCAAAACCAACTGTTTCCATGGGTCAAGTTTGTAAATAAAATTAAGAGTTCAACACATTTGATTTTTCTTTTTTTGCATTTGGCTCTTATGGTTGTTTAATTTTATGAGACTTTAATTTTTGAAAACATCTTTTTGATATTAGGCCTCAAAGCATTATGACAGAATTTTAAATATTTAAAAACATTTTTTTTTGGAACAGAAAGTGCTAAAACTATTAGCAAAATTAACCCTACACAATAGCAACATGAGTTTCTTTTCAGAGGGCTTAGATAGGGGTAATACCTTTGCATACATCCTTGGAGGACAATGAAGCGAAAGCTTTGATAAAAATTGGAAACTGAAAAATTATATAGTGACTAGATATGAGAAAATTTATTTTTTCTTTTTTACTTCTTTGACTGTTTGTTTTGGTATTGGGGGTTGAACTATAGGCATTTTAGCACTGAACTACATTCCCAGTCCTTTTTATTTTTCAAATTTTGAGACAGGATCTTGCTAAATTGCTGATGCTGGCGTTGAACTTGTGATCCTCCTGCCTCAGCCTCCTGAGTCACTGGGATTACAGGTGTATACCACCATCCTTGGCTTAGATATGGGGAAATTTGGATTAAGCATTCTTATTCTAGAAAATGTTTGGTAAATACAAAATAACTTTCCACAATAATTTAAAGAATATTTTGTTTATTGAATGTTGTAATTCAATTATTGAATATTATAATTCAACTTATTTAATATTGAATTGACATTTTAGAATTTTAAACTGACTCTAGATAAACTTCTTAGGGTCTCAGTATACTCATCAGCAAAATGGAACTCATAAAAACTGACCTATGAATCTTTAAGGGTTTTATTTGGGAATAATTTCTATAATTTATGTGTAAGTATACTGTAAAGTATAAAGTGCAACAAAATATTTCTAGAATCAGAATACCTATGAAAAAAATCCGTTTTCTTTTGATTCTATTTAGGTTCACTTGTTGAGAATATATTGGAATGGACACATATCAAGGGTCACCAATGTGTTTGAGTGAATCACATTTATTATTTAAAAATTTCTCAGTATTCTCTTTCTTATATAATTTTAAGGCCACAACTATTTGTTTGTTGATTTGTCTATTTATATTTTTGGTGGTGCTGGGAATTGAACTATAACCATTTATTATATAGCACAAATCATGGAAATTCTGTTTTAACTTATAAGTTACTTTCACCAATAAATGCATTTGATCTAGGTATTGTAAAGAGTTTAATGTTGCAACCCTATCATCAAATAGAGTTGTCAGAATGTCAACATAGGATTCCCCGTTTCTGGTTGGGCATAATACTCATATGCATTTCTACATTTGTAATTATCTTCATCAGAGCACTAACACTTCTCTGAAACATCCTTGCTTTCCATCTGCTTGCTTCAAGGGCTTCATTAAAAACCCTGTCTGGTTGCATATGGTTATGAGTGAACATCTCTGATTGAGATAAATGGGTGAAGAATATTCCAGGTCAGACCATTAAAATGGTCTCTCAGTATCTTTCTGGAAGGAAAAAATATCAAATTAGTGAGACCTTACAAGTTTATCTAACATATCTCGTCACTCCTCACCTCACTTGAAGATACATTTGTAATCCATACTCTTAGGTTAGATTTGATTGTGTTCCTCACTGTCACTTCCTGCAGAGGTATCCCCAAGCTAAATTTGAGAATAGGGATATCTATCAAACTCTGAAAATATAGTCCTTATTGGCAGACCTCTGAAGACTAAAGACTGTATGACTTCATGGAAATCATTTCTTTTCTTCTTTTTCATCCTTTAGTGGAAATTTAGAAACTTAAACAGAAGTAGAAAGAATAGTATAAAAACATAAAATTCAACTGTTATCAATATTTGGCTAATTTTGTTTCATCTTTCTCCTCACACCCCTTTCTAGATACATGCACATACTGTTTTCTTTCTGGAGTATCTAAAAAGTAAATCTTTGCATCAGTATGTGTTTCTCAATTCAATTTGACCATCTAGCATTGTTATACTAACAGCATTAAAAATAAGTCCTTAAAGTTGGTTTGTTTGAATCAGAACCTAAACAAAGCTCATACATCTTTGTTTTTTGTTTTTTAATGGTATTTATTTTTTTGAGATGCTAGTTCTTTTAGACTATAGCTTGTTCCATGCTTTGCATTTGGTTGTTTGTCCATCATATCATTTAACTTGTAAAGAGTTGATTTTAATGGCATATATGTTGAGCAAGAGTCCATTTATTCAAGTAGGCAGAATATCCAGCCCAAATGGATACTTGGGGCATCCATTTGCTCTTGGTAATCATTTGAGTTTTGAAGAATTTTTGAATAAAATGGGACTTAAAGCTTGGAGGGAAATATGTATTTCTATTTTGTGTCACTTATACTAACAGGGTTAGTCAGCTTTGGGTCACTGTGACCAAAATACATGACGTGAGCAACTTAGAGGAGGAAGAGTTTATTTTGGGCTCATAGTTTCACAGTTCATCAATCCATAGTCAACCCACTCTATTCCTCTGGTCTGGAGGTGAGGAAGAACATCACGGCAGAAGGTATGGCAGAGAAAACTGTTAGTTCATGGTAGCCAGGAAGAAGAGACAGACAGACAGATAGTGAGGGTGGGGGAGGGGAGAGAGAGAGAGAGAGAGAGAGAGAGAGAGAGAGAGAATGAGAGAGAACATAAGCATGCTCGAGGAACTAGGGACAAAATATAATCCCCAAGGATATGTTGCCAGTGACCTACTTCCTCCAGCTGCACCCCACCTTCCTACAGTTACCATCAAGTAATCCATTTAAATCATTAACTCATCAACTGGATCAACACACTCATTAGGTTATAGTTTTCATAAACTAATCACTTCCCCTAGGAACATTCCTGCATTAACATGAGTTTTATGGGACACTTCATATCCAAACCATGACAAAGGGAATTAAGTGATGGGTCAAATGGCAAGTTTGGGAAGATGAATCAATAATAAGGTGCCATGGATCAATGTTGTTTTAAGATTTGTATTACTAGAATTTCTATTCTTCTTTAAAATATCACTTTATTGTTGTTTATTTTATTTTATTTTGTTTTATGTGGTAATGGGGATTGAACCCAGGGCCTCATGCATGCTAGGCAGGTGCTTTACTACTGAGCTATCTCCCCAGCAGTAGAATTTCTTTTCTTTACTTTCTATCACGTGTCTTTTTTGTCTATAGTCAGCAAAAGCAAAAATTATTTGATGTTGTTCATTGCTAAACAAATCTGTTAATTCGTGAATTGATATAGAGATGTTCTTGGAACAGAGGCTCAAAAAATTCCTATCAAGAGAACAGCAATTACAATTCATTTGTAGTCATTTATATTGAGAGAAATTACTTTTCTAGCTTTTCATTTACAACAAATTCCATAAAAGAACATGTGCACCAGAGTTACACTGTAAAATTTATAGTCCTATATATTTTTCCAAATTTCTTATCATTTCTCACAGTAGAACAAAGGAGTTTCAGAGTAACTGTAAAAGCCTTTTAACCAAATTCATATCTTAATATTTGATGTTTTACTTTGTGTGGATGGCTATATTTTGCATTTAAAGTCAACGTTGTTTAAAAGACATAGTAATAAACATTTTGTTATATTCATCTCACATATATTTTGAAGTAATGAGAGTCTTTGAATAAAATTTTGTGTTGTATGTTTAATTCATTGCATATGATTGTTTCAGCTGGCTATACTAGTATATTTTAAAATTTGACTTTCTGGCAAATATATCAGCATTAAGAATTAAATTTCCCAACCACCAGGTGGGGAAAGATAATAGAAATCTTGATTTTGATAAAGAGGCATATATTCCATAGAGTAGTTCTGTTTTTGTTTCTGAAACAAGATGTTTGATTTTTAAAAAATTTAGGTAACATACTTAAGAGATACTAACCTTCTGAGAGAAAAGAAACTCCGCGTAGGTTAGCAATGTAGTCTATAGTCGCACAGAAGAGGACCCTTATGCATTGTTACACTAAACTAAAATATATCAGACTGTATGGAGACTCATTTAAGCTGAGCTAAAGAATCTTTCTTTGTTCTGTTAATATTTGGTAGCTATTGCCATCCTTGGATTTAAAAGGACTCTGAAGAATATGGGGAAATGCTTGAGAGATTTTTGTGGCTAACAGCAGAGCCCCCATGTGGCAAAATTGTGATTCAAATAAAAATTGCCTTAGTCCCTGGAAGTAAATGCTACAAGTCCTTAATAAAAATCAAACTTCCTTTTCTGTTACTGGATTGCTAATTCATTTATTTGCTCAATAAATATGTATTAAGATCTCATACCGCTTGGTGCTGGGAATATAATAGTGAATAAGACAAATGCCCACCACAAGAGGACTTGCATTCTGTTTGATGAGATATTAAAAATAAACATAGCTACACACTACAATGCTGACGAGTGATAAGAACTATGAAGAACAATAACAAGGATAAGGGTAATGACAATTTGATAAGATGGTTAGAGAATCCCTGTCTGAGGACTTGATAGTTGTAAGCAAGTAGGAAGCAACTCACATGATGTGATCTTCCTTTGATATTTTTATTGGTCACCACTAGAAAGATGTTGTGAACTACAAACATTTCACATATCACTTTTGGCATCAATGTCTTATTTTGTTTCCCCCCAGGCTAGCTAACCAATGCTCTAACTCTCTGGACATCAACTGGATGTCTTGTAACTCGAGTAAGACAATAACTACCTGGAATTAATGCAGACCACACAGGTTATTGCCTCAGTTCCATAAAACTGCCCCTCACTTCAGATGAAAACTGAAGTAGGTGCCCCCAGGTTAACCAGTTTCTCTCTGACTTTGCTACTAGTTGGGGATTCCCAGAACCCCACACTCATGTTTAATAATTTGCCATGAAGGCTTGCAGAAGAAAGAGAAATGTTGACTTACGTTCACAAGTTTATTTTAAAGTATATGATAAAGAATATGTATGAAAAGCCAGAGAAAGAGAAAATAGGGTGAGGTCCAGAATGGTCCCAAGTACAGGAGTGTCTGTCACCATAGAATTGGG
Source organism: Xerus rutilus (assembly GCA_028644305.1). Classification (NCBI taxonomy): domain Eukaryota; kingdom Metazoa; phylum Chordata; class Mammalia; order Rodentia; family Sciuridae; genus Xerus; species Xerus rutilus. The sequence continues at coordinate 49,980,316 of CM053404.1, forward strand.
ATGTGCTACCTTCCTATCATATGATTGTGTTTACCAACTTAGAAGTTCTCCAAACCCTATACTTGAGGGATTTTTATGGAGACTTTATCATGTAAATTTGATTGATTATTAACTCACTCTCCAGCTCTTCTTCCCTACACCAAGGATGTGTTTTGAGTTGGAAGTGCCAAGCTTCTATCATGGTTTGATCTTTCTGGTGACTAGCCCTCATCCTGAATTTGTCCAAAAGCTCACCAAAAGTTATCTCATTAGAACAAAAAGTGCTCCCAGCAACCCTGTCACTGAGAAAATTACGAGTGTGGAGGACTCTTCTAGAAACAAGGGGCAGAGATCCAATATCTATTTCTATTTATGTTATAACCACCAACACTTTTGTGGTGACTTCAGGATTCCACTGCCCCCTCTCCATCTTTTCATCCCCACAGTTGAAAATATTCTCTTTTTGGAAGAAACAACACAATTGAAAGTTTAAACAACACTTTAGGAAATTTTTAAGAAAAAATTAAAGAAATTTAGAAGATAATACAAAGAATCTAAAGAATAAAAACATTACTCTGAATATTGTACAAGTTTACTCTCTTAGATTTAGTTTTCTTGTTAGGGTACCAGGAATATTTGCTCCATCAGATATGACCCCACCCACTCAAAGATTTGTTGCGGGCCTCTCAGACACATCTCATCCTCATATAATAAGCCCATGTTCAAACAGGAAATTCACTCATGAAATAAAAAGAGATTTTTTCCCCCTGACAAGTACCTCTTACCTCTCTCTCCCTCACTGGTTTTCTTGCATTTCCAGTACTTTGTTTCCAGGTACCTGTGATGACCCAGTTCTTTTTGGACATTTTCCCACTTATCAACAAAGGAAGCTGATGATAACTTATAGTATTAGCTTTCTCAGAGTATTGCTATTTGATAGTTAAGTCAGAAAATATTAAGGAATTCATAGAAAACTGAATTTTACACACATAGTTGAAGAAGCAAATAGAAGAAAACACTTCTATTGGAAACATCCATCCTTGTACTTTCCTGGCTTCTTCACCAATTACTTTTTTCAGAGCCAGTCACTATTTTAGCTACTACTTACTACTCATAATTGAATTTTATTTTATTAATATTTCAATTTTATTAATATTTCAACTTCTTAGGGTTATAATATACTATCTCTGATTCCCATGTTCATATATTATTAGTACAGTATTAAAAACATTAACAGTACAAAGCAGATGAATGGGTAAAGAAAATGTGGCATATATACAAAACGGAGTCTTACTAGGCCATAAAGAAGAATGACTTTATGACATTTGCAGTAAATGGATGGATCTGGACACTATCATGTTAAGTAAAGTAAGCTAATCCCCAAAACCAAAGGTCCTATGTTTTCTCTGATATGGGGAAGTTAACCCACAATAAGGGGTGGAGCATGAGGGGAAGAATAGAAGCACAGTAGATTAGACAATGGGGAATGGAGGGAAGGGAGGATAAGCAAAGGAAAGACACTGAAATGAATCTGATATAATTTTCCCAGGTATATATATGAAAACAACACAGTGAATCCCACTACCATGTACATCCATAAGAATGGAACTCTAACTAGAATAAGATATATTTGATGTATTCCATGCTTGTGCAATTATATCAAAATGATTCTGCTGTCATGTATAAACAAAAAGAACCAGTAAACTAAGAAAAATAAATAAATAAAACCTTATGAGGACTGTGTAAGCAATGATGCTGGTGGATCAAGTGGGATACTGGATTATGTTTCCATTCTCATTCAACTTTCATTTTTCTGGCTATTAAGAGTTGTCTCTATTTTCTCTTTCTCTTCCTGTTTTACATTTGCTCAGTTTTTAAAAACTCGCTAATTTTATACCTGATGCTGGTTGTTTGTCTTAGTATTTTAATAGGTTTGTCAACTGCTTAAATTTTCCAGACACTCAAGCAATCCAGATAATCCTTTCCTCTTGTAGCCCTTGATTTTTCTGCTGTAATAGCCAATCATAGCTATTACCCAAGTACTTCCCTTCACCATCCTTCAGTAAGGCCTCCTATTTCAGGATCCGATGTATCCCTTTGCTTAGTTACTACTCAATTTGTTGAACCATTCTTACTAATAGATCCCTAAGGAAAGATGTATGTGAAATAAAGAATTCATATCTTAATTTTCTTTTAGTTTACCATTACTGGGTTGTAAATCATTTTTTTTTTTTTTCAGAATGTTTGAAACAATGCCCTACTGTCCTCTCTCAGTGCCCCCTTGCTGTTGAGAATCAGACACTACTATGATTCCCAGACCTTTGTGAAGTATAATCTGCTATATTCTCTCTGGAAGCTTTTATTATACTTTTTTTCCTGGGGTATTTGAAAATTATTCAAGTATGTATTTTGGTTTGTATCTTTTCCCACTCACTGTTGGTCATCCAGTGGACTTTTTAAATCTGGAGTCTTGGGTCTTTCAGTTCTATAAAAATTTATTTTACTTTAAAAAAAATTACCTTTCTTTGTTTCTTTGTTCTCTCTGGAATTCTACTGTGAAAATTTTAGATTTCTTGGATCAGTTCTTTGGCTTTTCTTTCCTATTTTCCATCTCCTTATCTTTTAATCTTACTGTTAGGGCGATTTCTCAGATTTATGCTGCAATATTTTATTTATTAAAATTTTAGATCAGACATCAACAAACGATGGAACCACCAAATCTAGCAACGATGCTGCTGGGCCAAGCAGTGCTGCAGTGGCAGAGTTGAGGACTCTGAGTCCTGCAAGTTTAGAATATTCATTATGTGACTTTTTGGAGAAGTGAACTTCTGACCTCTACCCTCTCCCAATTTAGCTGATCACATTTGTTAGCTTTATGAGCTCATTTTGCTTCTTTTAGTCCCTTCCTCATAGAATCCTATGTTGTTATTATAGATGTGACATCTTTTCTCCCTCTGAGGATGTTATTGGAGTTTTGGAGTAGTATACTTCTCGTTCCAATGTTCCTATTTCCTCAGAGGTAATCCTCTGAGGAGGTAGTTCCTCAGAATTCATTTTGACTGTTTTATGTTCCTTTAGAGAAAATGGCCAACCTCCTGCATGGGAGCTATGCAGGAGGTTGGCCAACTCAAGTGGTTACCAACGGGGCACCCTTCATTGTGCTACCAGATTTCTGAGGGTAAGGCAGAGGAGATACTGAGAAACTGAGATTATTATGTACATGCTTATTTCATTCTCTTATTTTGAAACTCCAACCCCACTGCTGTACCTACTTGAATTGGGCCTAGCTTCTCAAGTTTGAATTTGCCAGGAAATAAACTCCTTTGTAATGATAGAAGGAAAGAGTAGTCTTTTGGTTTCTTGGGGTAAAGATGGGAGTCTGGCACTTGACCACCCACCATGAAGATTTTAAACCAGTTCCCATACTTTCAGTGCCTTTCAGGACTTTTGCTGCACAATGAAGGGTGCCCCGTTGGTAACCACTTGAGTTGTACCTTCCTTGATTCGACTTATCTATTATGGATTCTATGACTTCAAAGATTTTGTAGAAATTGTTCGTCTATCTTGTCTCCTTGTCATCCTCATTTGCACTTATTTATCCTTACATGAGTTTTGAAGTGGAAGAGACAATAAAAGTGGGCAATTTGCCATGTTTCAGATATAAATTTCTCATGACAGATTTCAGCCATGGAAGGTGATGACAGGGGAAGGAGGGAAAGATATTGGCAAAGTTGCCAAATAATCTAGGACTGTTGTTCCAGGACAGAAATGGGAGGAAAGTTCTTTAATTAGAGAAAAAAGGTGCTGCTGTCCTTCTTTGTTACCCATCTCTTCCAAACTAGATTTCTCTAGTGTCATTATAAGATCTTTGACCATGTAGACATTTCTTTATGCCATCTTTTAAATCAGAAGAACTTATAGATATTGTTCTTATCCTCGGCCTCATTGGCTGTATCATTCAATATGGGTGTCCACCATTATTTAATTTATTCTTCTGTGGCTTGTGATTCAGATGCTTCTCAATTTTGTTCTGTTACTTGTAAACTTTGAATCAATACTCTTATGAGGTTTCTCTCACATCCTTCTTTTCACCTAGACCAAACAATTCATTTTTGCAAGTGAGCAACCTCCAAAATTACTAGAAAAAACTATTTTAGCTGCCTTGCATTTTTTTTGTGTTATATCTTAGTTATGGATATGAAAAATATATTTGGTGCAAATAGGATGATTTCTCAGTCCATTGTGTTTATTGTGAGCTAAATTTTCTCTATTTTTTTTATATTTTGTGTTGATTATGACTGTTTACAAACTTAAATATTCCAACATCTGTAAATGTCCTTAATCCATTGGAGCCCAATGTTTCCTTGGAAGAATGAGCTTACACTTTCATAATATAATAAGGGTAATAGAATTTTGTATGAATATTCTCTTAAAACCAACCATACCTTGAATTGAAATCTGCATGTATTTTTTGTATCAAAATTTTGGTTTCAATTATTATTATTCACACTTTAGAATTTTCAAATTGAAAAAATGTACAATTTTACTACTTTTGAATTTATATTGTTACCTAATAGTAAAAGTTTAGAAAAACCTAAACTCATTTATATATATTTATATATGTGTATATGCATTTACGTCTCTGGGATATAGAGCTTTACAAACAAACTTAATATTTCAAATAGACAACCATTTATTTATGATCCAAGTTTGTGTCTTCTGATAACCCAGTATGAGCCTCTAATCAAAGATTGTTAATAAATATCAGATAGTAATGGAAAAAAATTTTTTCTATTCATTGGCTATATTTGAGACTAGACTTTCTTTTAAAGGCAACAGCTTACACTGATTCTCTTTTCTTCTTTCTAGTATTTAGTTATTTTTGATTCAATGTATTTAATTTTAAATCTTTGTGTTTTCCTTCTGAGATACTCTAGGCTTATGCCTAGAGAAACCCAAACAATTAAACATGTGATCATATGTTCAGTCCATTAATTCTGATTCTAAAGCTTTGTATATTTTCTGTGGATATTTCTAAAACACTTGAGAGGTTTTACATAATTTCAAGTGGCTTACAAGCTTTGTAAGTTAAACTTTGGAAAATAATGTAGTAATACCAAGTAATAGTGATATAAAGGCTTAAGAGACTCACAAAATTGTCAAGGATTTAGAGATTATTTTGTCCAAGCCACATTTACAGATCAGAAAACTGAAGAGACAAAGTCACTGGCTCAAATCAAATATGACACAAAATAGAAACTTTGAATGGAACCCAGATCCTTTGACATTAGTGTATTTCTTATAACCACAGTCTTCCTTAAAGCCAAATCAAAATCTTTGTACCATGTAAAAAAGCAATAGTGGAAATTATGGATAATTTTTCTGTAGCCTCATGTAGATTTAGTTAGACAACTCAAACTTAAAAATCTGTTTTGTTTTTGTTGTTGTTGTTAAGAAGGAAGTGGATGGGTCTTCAATCAAGCTATTCTTTAAGTTGTTTTCCCATCCATTATAATAGTAATATATATTTACTATAAAGCATAGACATCATGGTCTCAGCATTCAGAGGTAATCCCCATTAGTATTTTGGCAACTCTACAACTCTTTCATTAACTTGAATTTGATGCATCACATTCCTTACAGTGGGCAAAATAATTCTTTTGCCCACTGTAAAATTCCTCATACCATTGTAAATTCAGTTTATATAATAGTTTTATTGATGTTAAATTATTCAGGTTTACTAAGTCAGTGAAACATGTAAATTATTGTCTCTAAAAAAGAAAGAAATTGCTAATATTCTAGTACATCTAGTCTCTCTTCCATGTGGCTAGCATAATCTTTTAAATAGCAAATTATTCCACTCCAATGGATAAGTTAAAGAAAAAATATATTGCTTCCTTCTCTTTTGAGATTTGGTGATTCTTCAATGCAATGGCTCAAAAGTCAATTCCAGAATGTCTTACCCTCTCCTGAAAACACTATCATGAATTATATTAATGTGCTACTTTAAAACCATGATTGGCTCATTGTGGCCTCTACTTAACTAGCATACTCATCCTTATGATACACAAAGTTCTTCTGATTTGGTTCATTGTGTTATTCGATAAAGCCAAACACTTAGACCTCTAACAGAGTAGAAGCCTTATTAGGAAACCAACCATAGTTTCATTCCAGGGTTTTGCCACTCTGCTTGTCTCCATTTGGGCAGTTTGGCTTGTGTTCATCTCCGTTCTGCCTCAAAGCTCTAGCTTATGCATGATTTTTGTTTCCTACAGAGTTAGTTTGGCATATCTTCAATGCCTACACATTACCTCACGACTGTCTTTTAGTTTCACTGCACATTAGCTTGTTCTTTTGAAACTTTTCAGTTTAAAGTTCTAGAGAAGAAAACCAATTTTTTAAAACATTCTTCCTTCCATCTAGCTTATGAGTTGGTTGTTTATGGAGGAGGTGCACCCTGTGTTCAATCAAATGTCACAGAGGGTTGAATGCAGGTGAAGTTGCAGGATCATGTTGTGTATAACTTGCCGATGCTATAAGTTGGGGCCATTGAAAGACAGTGGATCCTTTACTACAGAATCTAACTCTGCCTGTGTGTCACTACTTTCACTCACTGTCCAATATGCTGAGCAACCTACAATACAGTCAAACTAAATTATTCATTATTCCCTAAGCAAGCCAAGTTCTGTAAGACCTGAAGTCATTATTGATGCTGTTGTCCTCTATTATTAGAACAGTCTTCCCAAATTTCTAACTGGTGAAGTCTTTTAAAAGACTTATCTCAATCATTATATTCCTCATAGGACTTTTGGTGATTTCCTCATATGTGTACATTTCTTATATACTATATAAATACATTGCATTGTAATCATTATATGTATTTTTCCCAGTAGAATATTCCTTGAGTTCAAGGATTGTGAAATCTCATTCATTTCTCAATTTTTTACCCTTAACAGATTATGCCTACTCAAGATGTGTTTGTTAAAGGGAAAATATCAAGATGATTCAGAGGAAGATACTTCTAATGGCTATGTCATAATTAATACCCCTTGGAAAGAATACCTGAATATGATTCATAAATCTATGTTACCCAAGATATAATCAAGTGTAAAGGGAAAGTATGAACTAAGTGTGAAGAACAGTTAGATTTTGGGTTGCTTAGCCAGAGAAACTGGTTTACTTTTTATCATTTTCAGTCTCTATTTGGCTAATAGGTGTTGCAGATGGATTTTTATTGCTCTTTTATATCCTGACAACCTGAAAAAATTCACTCTGAGTACACTTGTATTTGTGTCTGAAGGAAGTGACTTTGTATCCACAGAAAACAATTCCTTATTTGGGATGTTTGTCAATATGTGCTTGGGCAATTTGGGGAGAAACTCCTTATTTGAAGCTATTTGAAGGTCCTCTGTTCCCTACCCATGGTCTTATCTCAGGTGGCTTAAGTGGATTTTCACTGAGGACCTTACTTGAGTATCTGAAGCCTAAAAATAAAATAAATAAAAGCTTGATGATAGTACAGCATCAAGAAGGCTGGCTTCAGAATCCAGCTTGAAAAGGCTTCACCTAAAGTACTGTTTGTAATTTGCCCCTTGTGTCTCTTTTTTGCTAGTTCCCATTCTAGGTGCTGGAGGTAGAATTAAAAGAAAAGATATATTTCTATACCCCTGGCATTTATGATCTAGTGTGCCAAACAGATAAAAGACTTGTTAAATGTTAATAAAGTGCTATCACAGAATTCCTTTTGACTTCATAGAAAAGGCATTATCCAAACTTACCTTACAGGGAAAGAACCAAGTCCCAGCTAAGAAAACCTACTGTGATAAAAATAAGCCATTAAAATCTGAATGATTCATATATTTAAACACTAATACATCTAACAACTGCTAGAATACTCTTATTAATTCCATAAATTGTTGCTTTATTGTCAGTAGTAACAGTTTAGACAAGTTATGAAACAACCTAACTGGTATTCAGCATGACTAGCACCTCTTAGTGAATTCACAGAACTCATTGGACAATGAAAAATCCATCAAGAGTCATTGGTCAGCATCTTCAAAACTCCACATCAAGGTGTTTTTGGTAGTCTGTACCATCCTTTCATCCTGAACATTCATTAAAACAGATGAAGTACAATGGTGACAGCTTGGATAAGGTCCTTGTCCACAAGTACTGTAGTTTGACTGAGACAAATGTGGACCTGTTGTCAGAAATAATTGTGTCTGGCAGCTTGTGTATGGCAAGGAACTGGCGTGGAGTCACATTGTCACCTCAGATGCTTGAGGTAAAAGCAAAAGCACTTGAAGTCATTGTGAGATGCAGTATACTGAAGGTAAAAGGTTTTTATCTTTTCATCTAATAATGCAAAATCAATGTGGATCCCTGATCTGACTTTTTGGTCTTTTTCCGTGGGAAAATTAGGTGTCCTAGGCAGTTATACCAAACAGCCTGGCATGTGGCATGCACTAACTTCCTTTTAGACTTTTCAATATTAGAATCATTTTGAGGCCTTCAAATAGAGCTTCTAGCCAAGGCTTTCAAGCAGACAATTCCCAGATGTGCTATTAGTCAAGCCAAGATAATGTCTTATGGAATAATAATGAAACTCTATATAAAATGAATCCCTTATGATTAGAAACTCATGTTGATGCTTTGAGATTGGCTTCAAGTTTTTTGGTCAGTTTCCCTGATAGCTTTCCTAACTTCCACTTCATAACAAGGGACAGCCTTGATTCCTTTTAATTTAATTAACTTATTTAATCAGCCTGAAATAGAACTAAGGAAGCCTCTTTTATCTAATCTTCTGGTGGTAATGACACAAATATTTTGTGATCTGTCAGGGCATCTGATGGTGTTCTGCAAACTATAATTGATGATAGGGTAAATTGAGAACTTTAATCATTGTGCAAACTCGTCAGTTTCATTAATTCAAGAGTTCCAAATGTGGAATATTGAGAGCTCCAACTTTGGCAGAAACATAATTCAAGTTTTTGTTTGCTTTAAGATGAAAAAGCACTCAAGTTTCTCAGGAAACAGCTGAAAAATTATCAATTCTTGTAGTATGCTCCACAACACATAAAGAGAGGAGAAAAATAATTATTTGTAGATAGTGGATTGTCTACCTGAAATATATGAGAAACCTAACTGAAAAGTAATTAGAACTAGAAAGACAGTAAAATTATCAGGAATATTACAAAGTAAACATGAAAAAGCAATTGCACCCTAATTGTTTTCAAATTGATCATTAGTAAAACATAAAAAAGATTTATGAATTAATAAAGCTAAAAAAATTTTACAAATTATAAATTATCTCTAAGTATAACAAATATGCATGGTCTTTTCCAAGAAAATAGAAACAAAAGTGGCAATGATAACAGAAGTATTACTGAGAGACTGCGTGGAGAAGATACTAGTTTTTAAATCAGAAGACTCAACGGCTGAAATTAATCTGTGTATAAATTTAATACAACATAATCAAAACCTCAACAGGATTTGCTTCTAATTATATGTTTAATATTTTTTATGTTTAGAATTCTATTATGTAATTTTAAAAACATACAAAAGTAGAGAGAATAACTTAATGGTATATATCTATCACTGAGAATCACTGTCAACAGTTAATGCCACATAGACAAACTTTATTTATTTATAGTCCCACTTGTCACACCACACTCGTGGATCACTTTGAATCAAATATCAGGCATCATATAAGCCATCAGTAGGTAACTCCAAATGATATGAACACTTTAAAAATATATTGATATAATGCTACCATTTTATTTTAAGAAGTTAGCAAAATTTTCATATTATCAAATACTAGTCAACATCAAATTCAATATGCACATATAGATTCATATATACATGTATATTTATATGCATATGTATGTATATATATATAGTCAGTTTTTAAAGTCAAGATCAAATGTAGGTCCTGAAATATCTGAGAAACCTCAGATTGCATTTGATTACTATAGATCCACAATATCTTTAAAATATAACCCTTTTCTCCATCTATTTTCTTTTTTGTACTTTGTTAAAAAAACTGAATTACTAGTCCTTCTGAATTTCTCACAGTATGGATTTTGTTGAGAATATCTCCATGATATACTTTGAAGTTTTCCTCTAGCCCTTTGCTTCCTATAGGTCAGATGTAGGCATAGAGGCTTGGTAAGATCTAGATTTAACATATTGGGAAGAATATTTCATTCAGAATGGTGAGTCCCTCCCATTGCATCATATCAGGAAGCCCAGGATGTCTGATGTCTTTTAATTAGGGTGTTAATATTGATCCATAGGTTTAGATGTGGTTGGCTTGATTCATCCTTTAAGAAGTTCACCCTAAACTTTACAACAAACCTTTTAGATCCATTTGCTCAATAGGGATCACAATGTAGTACTATTTCTAATTCAATCTTTCCTTTTATATTTATTAACTGGAATTATTTACTTTTTATTAAAAGTTATTTTTAATGGTAAGAATACTTAACATGAGATTTGCCTTATAAAACAAAGAGAAACATCACAAAACAAAATTTTAGGTGTACAACACAGTATTAATTGTAGGCACCATGCTGTACAACAGATCTCTAGAATGTATTCATCATAATTTAACTTTTATAGCCATTGAAAAGCAACTGCAATTTACTTTTTTCCTCAGCCCCTGGCAACCACCATTTTACTCTGTTTTTATGAATTTGACTATTTTAGATACTTCATATAAATGAAATTACGCAGTATATTTGCTCTTATATGACTGATTTCCTTTTTCTTTTTCTGCAAACTTGAGTCATATTTATTATTTTAAATTAGAGAAACTATGATGGGCTGCATATCTACAAAAAGTCCATGACTGATTTAATCTTTACTGAACAAGAAGAAACAGTGTATACAAGTAACAAACTTACTGAAAAAAAATTAGGATGTAAAAAGGCTTACAAGATATTTTTGTTTATCAGAATATTGATGTTATTTTTAAAATTTTTTATTTGTTCTTTTTAGATTGACATGGTAGTACAGTATATTTTAACATATTTTTACAAACATGAAGCATATCTTATTCCAGTTGGGATCCCAGTCTTGTGGTTGCACATGATACGGAAATTCATTGTCATATATTCATATATGTACACAGGAAAGTTGTATCAGATTCATTCTGCTGTCTTTCCTATTTCTATCCCCCTTTCCTTCCCTTCATTCCCTTTTGTGTAATACACTGAACTTCTATTCTTATTTCTGGAGTTAGAATAATGTCCTCCAATTTGATTCATGTTGTTGCATGTATCAGGATTTCCTTCTTTCTTTAAGGCTAAATAATAGTTCATTGTATATACATACTGTATTTTCTTTATCCATTTATCTATCCATGAATATTTAGGTTGTTTACATATGTTGGCTTTTGTGAATGCTGCAATGAACATGGGAATTCATACATCTCTTCAAGATCCTGATTTCAATTCTTGGACATATTCCCCAAAGTGGAATTACTGAATCATATGGTAATTCTTGTTTTAATTTTCATGAGAAACCTCCATACTGTTTTCCATAGTGGCTGTACCATTTTACATTCTCATCCATAATATATCAGGGTTCTAATTTCTCTATATTATTGCCCACATTTGTTATTTTCTTTTTCAGTAGTAGTCATGCGAGCAATGTGACAAGGTATCTTGGGATTTTGATATGCATTTCCTTGAGGAATAGTGATGTCGCCCATTTTATCATATAATTGTTGACCATGTTTATATCTTCTGTGGAGAACTGTCTATTGAAGTTCTTTGCCCATTTTTAAGCTGGATTATTTGTTTTTATGTTTTGCTGCTGAAATCTAGGAGTTCCTCATATTGTGTTTTACTTCCTTCTTGATCTATGCTTTACAAATATTTTCTCCCAATTGTAAGGTGCCTTTTCACTCTGTTAATTGTCCTTTTTGCTGTGCAGGAGCCTGTTAGTGTGATGTAGCTTCACTCATCTAATTTTGTTTTTGTTGCTTGTGTGTTTGGTATCATGTCCAAGAGATCATTGCCAGGCTCGATGTCATGAAGCTTTCCCACATGTGTTCTTTTAGGAGTTTTAAAATTACAGGTCTTAAATTTAAGTCTTCAATCCACTTTTACTTGATTTTTGTGTATAGTGTGTCTGATAAGAGTCCAATTTCATTTTTGTATGTCAACATCCAGTTTTCTCACCACCATTTGCTGAAGAAACTGCTTTTCTAATTGTGTATTTTTGGCATTCTTGTTGAGGGTACATGGCTGAGTTTATTTCTGGGCTCTATTCTGATCTGTTGGTCTGTCTATGAGTTTGTTTTTGAGCCAGTATCATACTTTTTTTTGGCACCAAGGATTGAACTCAGGGGCACTTGACCACTGAGCCACATCCTCAGCCCTATTTTGTGTTTTATGTAGAGACAGGGTCTCACTGAGTTGCTTAGTGCCTCGCTGTTGCTGAGGCTGGCTTTGAACTCGCAATTCTCCTGTCTCAGCCTCCCAAAGTGCTGAGATTACAGGTGTACGCCACTACACTCGGCTGAGTATCATACTCTTGATCACCATAATTTCACAATATATTTTGAAATCAGAAAACGTGATACCTCCAGCTTTGTTCTTTTTCAAGAGTTCTTTGGCTATAATGCATCCTTTGTAGTTTCATTTGAATTTTAAGATTGATTTTTGTGGACTTTATCTATAAAGAATAACCTTAGTAAATTAAGTGTTTACTTATGTTAAGGAATATTTTGTATAGAAAAATTAGGAAAAATGTCAGATTCTCTTCTTTAAATTATTATATGTTGTGAGACTAATGGATTAATTGTCTAAAATTCTCTGGAATGATCATTGGGTTGTTTTTAAATATCATTTTGACCATATGTAATTTACTGTACTTAATATTTAATATCCATTGAAGTTATTACACTTTGTGATGTTCAATTTCTTACAACTTGGTCAGGAATTTCTTCTGTTTTGCTCCTAAGTCTTTTTGATATGACCTCAGTAGTTATTGAAACATCTTCACTTTTGGGAGATCAAACAATTCCAGTCTCTTACATTTTCTGTCCTAACCAGGAAGCAGCCATATCTGTAGGGCACCTTGACTCCTTTTGCATCCACATCCAGATCCTGCAGATGCTCATTACTACTTGGCTAGTCACTGTTTCTGTCTGTTCCTTACAAATATTTTGAAAGAGGAATACTTTGTATGTCTCTATTGATATTTACCGTAGTTACATACATATGATGCTACATATATGTAATAATTTAAGAATAACAGTAATATTACTAGCAATGTGATTAATAAGAATGATGTTAAATTTCCTTACAATTTTTATTTTCCATAGGATCTGACCATCAGGGACATATACTCAAGTTAATGGTTTATGTCACTTAAAATAATTTCTGTGTGGTTAAACTACCAACTCAAACAGTTATATTCTCTTATTTCATTTTGATTTTGGCTTTTAGGGATTCCTTTATAGTATGAATTAATTTTATTTAATTATTACTTAAATATTTTTTCATGTTTCCAAAATTAAAACCTTAAAGTAAACCATGTTTGTTAAAAGCTAGCAGCTTCTCTTGTCCCCATTATCTTGTTTTTTTCCTATGGATATCACTGCTTTTATTAGTTTTAAAGATATATGTATGTGCATGTGTGTGTGTGTGTGTGTGTGTGTGTGTATTCTTTCATTGAAGAAATCCTAATAGTATTCAGCAATATTTCTTATTCTTTTTATATAAGGTTTTTATATAAGGCAGATATTTTATGCATGAGACCTATTCAGGAACCAGTGTATGTGATCTCATTTATTCATTCAACAAATTTTTAATGAGAACTCAATAAAAACATGGGTAATGTTCCTGTGATACTAAGATTAATAAGCCATAACTCAGTTGTAGCTTAATATCTAATAGCAGATATACAAACCAATGATTACTCTCAGTGATAAGTGCTAATGGAGGCAAGTGCAGGGTGCTACAATAGCAACCCAAGAAGGAGCACCAAACCCAGACAAGAGAGGCCTTTAGCTAAGGGATGAGCAAAAGCTAGCCAAGGAAAAGGGGACAGGAAGTTCAGGAAGAGGGGAGGCATACGTGAAGTCCTCTGTACAGGAAATGATAACATGGATCCTAGAGAGATGAGCTAAAGCAACTGGCAGAAATGGCTCTGTCCAAATGACTCTGGACAATGAGTCTGAGTGTTGACTGGAAGATTCTCAGTATCCCTGAAAGGAAAGTGCATCAAATTGTTGAGTTAAGAGCTCGATTTCAAGAAAACCATCTTGCATTCAGTTGTTTAACAAAGTAATAAGTGAATCATGGTTGATATGACTGTCATGCACAGTTTTAAATATCATTACAGCCTAGTATATATGCTATATAATATGTAGCCTTTAATAAAATGTTATTATTAGTATAAACAAACACTAACAACTATTTGGCCCAACTACCCACCATCTAGCTAATCCCCCAATGTATGTTATCTAGTATTCAGATTTCAAAGAAACAAAAATATGAATTGTGTTATAGAATCATGTCATTTAGAGCTAGAAGAAAAGATATATTCAGTTGTAAAGCACCAAAAAGTCATGGCATTCTGTGTAGCACCATGCAGTACTTACCTTTGAAATTTAAAGTAAGTATTGGATTTTGTACAAAATTTCTTCCTATTGTATGCTGTTGTTTTGGCAGCTACTATTTATATAGAGGTTAGGCAAGTGAGGCTCTAGTGCTTTATATTATTACCTCCATTAATTCTTGTGATTTCTTTAAAAGGAATCACTTGTACCATTATTGTTTTGTAAATGATTGTGACTGTGTCAGGGTTTATAGTTAGTGAATAGTAGGGCTAGATTCACATCCATGCAATCTGACTCCAGGGTGTGTACTGTTAATGATAACAGCATACACTGCCTTCCTCTCTTAGAGCATAGAAAATAAGCAAGCAGAAGGAAATAATACAGTTGAAGAAAATTTATGATAATCTATATTAAGAATTTTCTAGTAATTAACATTTTTCCCATTTAGTGTACAAATTTTATTTGAATGTATTGATAATACATTTTGGTGTATTCCATAAGATTTTGAAGAATTTTCATAAAAATTTATTTATTTATTTATTTGTTTGTTTGTTTATTTTCCCTGAGGATTTAATCCAGGGGCACTTGACTACAGAACTACATCCCCAGCAATTTATTTTTTAAAATTTTGTGACAGGGTCTCACTAAGTTGCTGAGAACCTTGCTAAGTTGTGGAGGCTGGCTTTGAATTTGTGATCCTCCTGCCTCAGTCTCCCAAGTTGCTGGGATTACAGGTGTGCACCACCACACCTGGTTTTGCAAATATCCTTGAAGGCAATCACTTTCAATCCATTGATACCCAATGCTTGACAGATGAGGTACCTGTAGTCTTGCAAAATATAGCAAACCACTGGTTTGTGATAAATTCAGGCTATAATTCATGACTCTTGCTTAACATAATAAACTGAGCTTTAGACCATAGCTTTTGGGCCTTTGAGATCCAAAGTGCCAGAGGTCATTCTGCTGGGATCATATTTAGTTCTTGGCTTTCTAAGCCCCAAACAAGTGAAAGAATTCAGGCTGAATCTATTTTGGAGGGTGCATTCCTATGCATACTTCCAAAAAGTCATTTTCATTTATTTTTTGTTTCCCTCACAGTTTTTATGGATGACATACTTATATAAAAATATATCTGTTTAATGTACTACTTCCAGTTTTACTATGAATTTCATTTTTCAGTATGTTGCTAGTGCTCTGATCATTTTCTATTCTTCTTATAAATGAAAAGCCTACTCTACATACATAAGGTACAGTATTTACAAAGACTTGCTTCAAAAGAAACAAGATTTTTTGATTTGATGTCACAGTTAATTGATTTCAATTATATATAAAAGCAAAAACTGCTGAGTCCTGTGTCTTTCTTTTCTTTGTTGAGATTATTGTGCTTTAAAAAATGTATAAAATGCAAAGCAGAATCAAAGTGATTAATATCAGGAAAACAATTCTTAACTAAATATGAATCCACACAGATATGGAGACAAAATAGAACTAATTTTTCGGTTTTATTATGTAAACAGATTATTCCTATATTGTTTTATTTTTTATTATTTTTTAACTTGAGGTTACAGAATCCTTTGTTCACAATACAGTAAATTTTCCTTTTTTTTTTTATATGTCTCCATTTCTTTCTTGTGTCTATTAGGTGAATTTTTTAGACTGCCAATGAAGAAACAAGCTTAACTTAAGTCAAATATTGTATAATATTTTCTATATTCTAGGGACAGAGAAAAGGAAGGAAAGTCTGCATAATGGACTAAATACTAATAAAAGAAGACATAAGAAAGAACAACTTAAAGTCACACAGGAAATCAGAGTTCTTGAGTTTTGATAATTTAGAAAAATGGATAAAATCTGGCTTCTGTTATTCCTCCCAGTGATCGGTTCTTTTCAATGTCCTTTACCTATAAAACTCTGTTCAAATTATTAACCATCTCATGAATTTGGCTCTCTTATTTCTAAAAATCAACATATAGGTATTACCTCTCAGATTGTTTTGAGAATATGTGACAGCATTTAATATATTCACAGATAAACTAAGCACTCAATTTGATTCTTGTTTTATTTGCATATGTAGTTATTCCAGGCATGATTTAAGGTAACATTCAATATTTTTTCTTGTTGTGATGATTTATTCTGCATAAATACTTTGTAGATGATACCACTCAGCACATACAATTTTTAAAGCACATATATATATTGAACAGCTATTGCTTTTTCCACAGCATTAGATGCAAAGAATACACAAATGAGGAAAATAACGCTTCTGTTTCAAGAAACTTGCCAAATTTTTCTACTGGTCTTTGTCAGAGGCCCTCCTTGGTCTCAGCCTGAATCTGGTATGAGTTTTTAGGTAATGTCTAAGTCAGAAGGACAAGTTATACTCTTACAGTATAATAATTTGAATATTTAATTCAGTTGCAAAAAGATCTACCTTGCAATGAATTCTAGTGCACTGTTTCCCTTATTTTTTTCCATTAAGCTGAATTTCTCATCTTATCCCAGAAATCTTGCTTTTCTTAGCCTTTGTCAAAATCAGATACTTTTTAGCACTGCAGGTGCAAGTCACTGTAACTATCTTGCCATAAGTATAGATTCCTCTCAGGCAGATTGGTTATGATTTTATTTCTCCGTGGTGGTTTTCATAATTCTGCTTAGTAAGTGTTTTAGTCAGCTTTGTGTTAATGTGACCAAAAGAACTGAGAAGAACAATTTTAGAAAAGGCAAAGTTTATTTGTTGCTCACAGTTTCAGAGGTCTCTGTCCAGCCAGCTCCATTACTCATTACATCACCCAAGGTGAGGCAGAACCTAGTGGTGGAAATGTATTGGAAGAAAGAAGCTCAGAACACAACAATCAAGGAGCAGAGAGAAACTATGCTTTCCTCACCAGGGACAAAATATCTAATGCAAAGCACCCCCTGCTTGACCCACCTCCTCGAGCTACACACTACCTTACTACAGTTTCCACCCAGTTAATTCCTATAAAAAGATTAATGCAGTGATTAGGTAAAGGATCTCATAACCCAATCATTTCACCTCTTAACTTTCTTGCATTGTCTTACGTGAGCTTTTGGGGGGTAATCACCTCAGATCTAGACCATAAGAGTTGGTTTTCTTTTTAAATTTTGTTGCCTACAATATTCTCTTGGACACCTCCTCTATAAAGTGTACATCTTAATCCATGCATTAAACTGAACTCACTGAATTCTCTTTATTGTTGATGTCCTGGTTTTTAGAGAGGTTATGGGTTATTATTTGAATCATTCTAAAAGGATCCAGAAGACTCAAATTAGGCATTCCTGTTAAAATACACCTTCTCATTGGGAATCATCTGTTAAGTAGTTTATTTAGTTACTCTTTTATGTAAATATATAATTCGTGCAAGCAATGAAAAGGTAGGAGACATGTTGATTACTTTCTGCATTTCAAACTGTTTTCTGATATTTCAAGTCTCTATATAAAGTTCTATAATATTTTTCTGCAATAAAAAACTACATGTGACTACTCAAGGATCAAGCCTCTCCTAACCTAAGGGTAATGCCTTTGCTTTAGGAGCTAAGATCATTTATAAAACTCACAGAAAAGCAGATTCATCTGTTGCCATGTGTAGTAATATCTCAGACAACTAAACATGATGGTTAAGGGAATTTGCAACTGAACGAGGAAAAAAACCAAAACAAAACAAAAACCAGGAGCAGAGCTGAGAGCCATGTAATTTTCCTCATTCACTCTATGACTAGCTTTAAAGTGATGCATTCAAAATGGTTACCCTTACTCTTAAGTCACCTGCTTTCTTGACTATGTGCTTTTGTCTATAGAATTTTGGCATTTGTCTATAGAATATATTTGTTTTTCCTCTTGAAAGGGAATTGTACTGCATTTTCTCTAATGTTTGAATCAGTTAATCATATTTCCCAATTATCCCGTAATGTTAGTTATTTGAATTTCAAGTTGCAATGTTCTTAGAGAAAGCTTAATATCTTCATTATACATACAGTCATGGTTAGCTAATTAGCATTGTGAATGCTGTAGTTTAACCCTGGATGCCACTATTTCTGACTTCAAGGATATATTGAGTTTCCTCATTTTAAAAAGTCTAGAAGGAAAAAAAATGTTATGTTTGAATTCTTCTTGATTCTTTCAAATACAAAGCCTTCCCATTTAAGTGTTCAGGCATTACAATTCTCATCTATTGGTTTATAAATAAAAGTATCCTTGAATGTTTTCCAAAAGAGTAATGCGATTTACAATATAGTTAATGAAAGTTAAGCCATATTGGTTTTTCTGGAGGAAAATTGCACTACATAATTAATTTAAAAATCACTATTTATTTCTTCAGTTCATTGGGAAACAAGACACATATTCAAAATAATAAAGCTAAAAGAACACATTATTTGTTGACATTGCCCCTTGTATTAGGGTTCTCTAGAGGAACAGAATCAACAAGAAGTATGATTATAAAAAAGGGACTTAAAAAGTTTTTATAAAGGAAGGATTTATTAGATTGGCTTGCATGACCAGAAGCTGTATAGTCCACAATGACCATCTGTAGGCTGGAGAGCTAGAGGAACACGTAGCTCCACATTATAAGAGGCTATAGCCTCAGAACAAGAGGAATCAGTGGTTCTATCCTAGTCCAAGACCAAAGACTTCTGGAAACTCCCTGGAGAATCACTGGCAGAGTCCACTTTGGAAGAGTGAAGGAGTGAAGCTGGGTGCGGTGCACACCTGTAATCCCAACACTTTGGGAGGCTGAGACAGGAGAATCGCAAGTTCAAAGCCAGCCTCAGCAACGGCGAGGCGCTTAGCAACTCAACGACACCCTGTCTCTACATAAAACACAAAATAAGGCTGAGGATGTGGCTCAGTGATCAAGTGCCCCTGAGTTCAATTCCCAGTACCAAAAAAAAAAAAAAAAAAAGAGAGTGAAGGAGCGAGAGAGTCTAATATCCTCAAGCAATCACAGCAGCAATCAAGAACCCATTTAAGAGGAACTGGGCTTGCATCTGGTGCTGTTTCCTTGTTCTTCCAACTTTTATTCCATCCAGGCCACCATCCTATTGGCCCACGCCTAGGGAGGGTGTCCACTTCAGTTAGCTATCCTTTGTGTCAATCATTCCTAGACACACCCAGAAGCCTCTTAATCTTTGACATTTATTAATCCGATCCAGTTGACAATTCAAATTAGCCATTACACCCCTAATTAAAAGATCTGTATTTCAGAAGCAATTTCATCTCACTTGAGTTTCCATTTTAGTTACTACTGGATTTACTTCTCCCTCATTAAATAGTCTTTCTTATCATTTAATTAAGAGATGTAGAGGAATTATGGTTAGTTCTGTTTTAAAAAGAGTTATCTTAACATTTTATTAATTTTAATATTTTGGTCTTGATTTTCTTTAAATTTAGGGATTGTTGTGCATGTATAAAGCATAAGCCAGAAAAGTCCAGTGACTTGCACAAGTTTACCTGTTTGGCAAAGGTCAGAACAGGGACTAACACCCAGGCCTCTGGATATCTAGTCTACTGTTTTCTTCTCCTTTTATGTATTTACAGTGCCTTGTGATTTGAGAAATTTTAGAATACAGGCATGTGAAATTTATTGTCCAGAGGCTGTATAGGAATGATATTTTGCATGGTTCAGTAGTGACTTAGCCTAAGCTTTATATGCATACAATTATAGTCTACATTTATATACCATTGCATAATTTAAGAAACTTTCAGTATTCTCTCCCTTTCAACCCCCCTGCCCCCTGAAAGTGGGATCTTTCTCTGAAATCTATACAAGGAAAAAAATCAAAGATTTTGGAAAATGTACAGAAGCAGCTGCATGACATCTACAAGGGAGGTTAGACTTTTAGGAGAAAACATATTGACTGATCATCCTTACAGTGAGGACAAAGTTTGAAGTTTTTCAGAATATATTTAAAATGATTAATAGTCTGATCAAAATACCCTTCAAAATTCTGTTTTAGATACTTGTGTAAAAGTTTGACTTCTTTGGCACTAGGGCTGCCATAATGAGAGATTCTTTATTAGAGCCACCAGACCCATTTATCATAAACTTAAAATGACTTTGACCGACTTCTGAAGAAATGCATAACCTAGCATTTCTTTCCACCTCTCTACCCTTTCTATGGCTTCCGAACTGCATAGTGATGAATTCCATGCTAGCATCTTGAAATGCATAATGAAGAACTAAAATCTCAAACAGAAATACTAGTTCCACTTGGGTAAATAGATTCCCAAATCTAGTCCCAAAATCATATCCTAAGATTTGGATTGGCAACATGGTGCTACTTTCATCAACAAGCTCATGGAAGAAAGATGGGTTTTATTTTAATTTTTCACACTTCTATTGGTACATTATAGTTGTATAATGATGGTATTGATTATTACATATTCATGTATGCACACAATCTAAAAATATAATTTGACCAATATTACTCCCCATTATTTCATCTTTCCCTCTCTTACCCCCTCCCCGGTCCTTTCCTTTATTCTACTGATCTCCTTTCAATTTTCACAAAAGATTTTTTTTTTGGTACTGGAGATTGAACTCAGGGGCACTCAACCACTGAGCCACATCCTCAGCCCTATTTTGTGTTTTTTTAGAGACAGGATCTCACTGAGTTGCTTAGCGCCTTGCTGTTGCTAGGGCTGGCTTTGAACTCATGATTCTGTTGTCTCATCCCAAAATGCTGGGATTACAGGAGGGCACCACTGCACCCAGCTGAAAGATGGTTTTTAAAATGAACCTGTATCTTAGATTAGAGAAGGGCTTGGGGACTGACCAGGGATCTCTTCCAGAATTAAGGCGGGTAAGTCATGGAAATGGCTCTTCCTTCTTCTGCTCCTTCCCTTTGTGTTCTGAATCTCGGACCTTGACTCCTTCACATAAGGAATTCACTTTAGGCTTTTAGTGGTGGTAGGCATCTTCCTTGTATCACCATCCTCTCTCTTGCTATGGAATCATTCCTAATTGTATATCGATTATTACAGTTTAGATATTAGGTGTCTCACAAAAGCTCATGTATGAGACAATGCCAGAAGATTTAGAAATGAAATGATTGGATTGTGAAAGCCTTAACTCAGTTGAGTACAGGCTGGTAGGATATGGCTGGATGAGGTGGGTCATTGGGGGTGTGCCTTTGGGGTATATATTTGGTGAGCTGAGCTAGTCTCTCTCTGCCTCCTGGTGTGAGGTCTTGAACCACTTCCCTCCACCACATCCTTCTGCTAAGCTTCCCCTCAAGCCCAGAGGAATGGAACCAGCTGTCTGTGGACTGAGACCTCTGAAACTGTAAGCACCAAAATAAACTTTTCCTCCTCTAAAGTTTTTTGTTAGGTCTTTTAATCACAGCAACAAAAAAGCTGAATAAACACCAATGTTCTTAAAAATCTCCCATCTTAAAAATAAAATAACCCAAAAGCTTCTCTTTAATCTTCCTTCAATCATTTCTGCTCATCTCTGTCCTCCCTATAATAATCTTTTTACTTTTTTGCTGTTTAGCCTCTCTGCATCAACTTCAATTCCTCATGTATCATTCATTCTTTAAACCACTTCCAATCTTTTCTGTACCATTTCACCCTTGAAATTGTTCTTGTCAAAGATCTCCATGCTACCAAATCTAATTGCTATTACTTTGCTTTAATCCTACCCCATTTCTTAACAATATTGATGTAATTACCTACTTTTTTATTTGAGCCACTCTCCCCTCTTGCCTTCCTAGACATTATGCACTTAAAAAAACAAAACAAAGCAAAACATGTTTTCATAGTCTCCTTTTTGGTACTTTCTGTAATGGATCCTTTAAGCTTTGAAAGTCTCAGAGTGTCTCCTCTCTTCCTCTCTCCTCTTTTCTCATTCTCTCTCCTTGTCTTCTCTGTTCTCTCTTACACTTTCCACTTAGGTGATATTAGTTAGTTATATGGCCTAATGCCATACAAACATTGAAAATTCTTAAGTATATATATCCTGCCAAAATCCAGATTCATTCATGTATCTATCTACTATGCATCTCTACTTAGATGTCTTAAGGCCATTTCAAACCAAGTATGTCCAAAATTACAATACTGATTTCCAAACCATCATTCAAAACTGGTTCTACCAACCTTCCCCATGATAAATGATAACATCATGTGCTTAATTTTATCAAGCTGCAGACACAAATGTCATTCTTGATTTCTTACTCTTAATTACTTACCTGCATATTTTATTCATCACAAAGTGTGATAAGTTTGTTTCTAAAATTCATCTGAAATCTGGCTATTTCTTATTCTCACTAATACCTACTACCCTACAGATACAATAAATTTAGAAACTACAGTGATATTTTTTCTTTTTCTTTTTAATAGACTTTATTTTCTTAGATTAGTTTCTTTTATTTTCTTAGATTAATTTTCATAACAAAATTGAGTGGAAGGTAGAGAGATTTTTCCATATATGTCCTATACTCATACATGCATAGCCTCTCCCCTTATCATCTCCCACTAGAGACATACATTTGTTACAAGTGATTGACCTACATTAACACATCACTATTACCCAGAATCCATGATATACATTAAGATAGAAATAAGGTGTCATACATTTTATTTTCTGGAGGTTCCAGGGTAGGACCTGTTTTCTTGGTCTCCTTTTTGTTTCTTTTTTCTCTAACTGATCCTTAAATCACTAAATGCCTCATAGTCTCCTTTTTTCCTCTCTCTTCCTCTCACTTCTTTTCTCTTGAGGTGTTAGCAAAATTCAATTCCATAAGGTTATAGGACTTGTGTCTCTATTTCCTTTCTGGTGTTCAACAGTGCCACTCTCATCTTCTTGAGGCTTCTCTCTAGCCCTTGTGTATGAACCATTGATGGAGATGGGCATGTAGGTAGAGTGAGGCAGTACTTTATATCTGCAGACTCAACAGAGGGGTCTCAGTCTCAGAGATGTGATCAACATAGCAATTGGGGTTGAGGACAAGGTAAAGATACCTGACTGTAAAACCAACAAACTTTAGGTTGACCTGATGATGTCACAGGTAATATTGAGCCAGAGCTCCAGTCCATTTGTCCTGAAATCAAGCTGGATTTATCATAGTGAGTCAAAGGACTGTTGAATTAAGCCAGGCGCGGTGGCTCACGCTTGTAATCCCAGCACTTAGGGAGGCTGAGACAGGAGAATCGCAAGTTCAAAGCCAGCCTCAGCAACGGCGAGGCGCTAAGCAACTCAGTGAGACCCTGTCTCTACATAAAACACAAAATGGGGCTGGGGATGTGGCTCAGTGGTCGAGTGCCCCTGAGTTCAATCCCTGGTACCAAAAAAAAAAAAAGGACTGTTGAATTAAATGGGCCAAAGACCCCAGCTACAGGATTATATTTATTTTAAAAAAATTAGAACATTTTACAAAATTTGTGGCATTTTTTTTTAATCATTTCTTTCTTCCTCTACATTACAATCTGACTTTCAACTCACTCTGTCTTGTCTTTTCTCTTCTTTGGTTCACAGAAAAAAGGATTTAGAGGCTGTGTGGTGATAAGAAGAAATCAAAAAGGGAACCATTCTTTTTGTTTTTAACCTTTGGGAAGACCTGACCTAGACATTCTGTACAGTTTTGAAAGGGGATGTATTACAAATGATCAAATGAAGAAAGTCCTATTATCCAGTTGGGCAAATAGAAATTAGATTATCAGTCACTGGTGTGACCAACTAATTTTCTTAAGGAAACACAAGATCCTTTATAGCTTAACTGAAATGCAAAAGGTACATTATAAAAAATCTCCCCAGATTATTTTCAGTTTTTACCTTCTTTTATCCTTTATTCACCAGGAGTTTATTTTATTTTTCCTCTTCCTTGTGATTTTAAAATTTGTACTGAGTGCACAAGAGGGCTAAAATACAACCTTTTCTTGGCATAGAGACTTGCCACCCAGCTGGTAGTTTTATTATAAGAACAGTTACCTGGGGAGGTGATTTACTGGCAAGAACAAAGTCAGTATATCCTGCTATCTCCCCCGATGTTTCCCTAACAGATTCATTAGAACACAGTATATGGAATTCAGAAGGGGCTTGATTCTCAAATCTTACATTCCCTCACTGAAAAGTCTAAACTGAACCTCAAACATCTATATTTGTAGTAAGTCCAGTTACTTATTAAGATATGAACAATACTTTACCTTAAGGTAAATAGGTAAAGAGATATCACATGTAATTCTTAGCCTTAGATTAATGTAGTTTTCATTAATGGCACCATGTTCTCATGAGGTGTCTTATTGAAGTATGTAAAAATAACAAAAGTACTTTAAAAGTCCTATTGTTTCAATATTTGAATATCTTATTCCAAAGAGGACTATTTCTGAATCCATACCTATTACAAAAACACAAGTTTTGCTGCAAATGATTTTGACTTTCCTGCTTTATATTTCCACACAATGAGGGATGTCTTTCGACTCTCTATGAAACAATAGTCATATCTTGCCGGTGAGTAAATTACTTGACTTTGGATGACGCGTTATTGCTTCAGGTGCTTAGGTGCCCTTTAGTATGTCACATGGAGTGCTGTCAAAATCTGTAATAGCCTGAGAAAATGAATTCACCTTCAAACCAGTATTTCTTTCTTTCCTTTGGAAATAAGCTATTATAAATAGTTTGTGACCCTTTTTGCCTTTTCTTTTTCCCAGCACATGTACTTATGCAGTTCCCTAGGACTCTCCTGGAATCCCTTGAGTGCTTAGAATTGTTCACTCTAAAGCATCATTGAATCCTGTTATCTGGACCCTTCATTATCTTCCTCCCTTAGTTTCTTACCCCTCTGTATTAGTTATCTCTTGCATTATAAAAAGATTGCTGTAAAACTTAGTGGCTTAACATAACGCATGTTTATTCTCTCATTGTTTCTGTGAGCCAGGAATTTGGGAGTGGCTTAGCTCAGTGTTTCTGGCTCAGGGTCTCTCATGAGGTTGCAGTGAAGACATTGATGGAGCTGTAGTCATGTGAAGGCTTGTCTGGGGCTGGAAGAACTGCTTCCAAGATGGCTCGCCCACATGGCTATTAGTAGGAGTCCTCAATTTCTTGTCACAAGGGGATCTCCATAGGATCTTGAAATGTCCTTTTAATAGGGCAGTGGCATTTCCCAAAAATGAGTGATGCCTTTTATCAAGTGGTCATGGAAGTCATACACTGTCATTTCATCCATATTCTTCTCATTGGAAGTCACTAAATCCAACACTCAGTGCTCTCTTGAAGCTGCGTTTCCTTAAAGCAGCTGTTTTAAATTCTCCATTTAAGACTGCACCAATTCTGGTTACCAGATGATCAATTTATGGCACCTTAGTTTGACTATCAGGTGACATCATTGTTCCTTGAAGGTTTTTAAGGCTTGTCAGTGATCATTGAATGACTAAATGTTTATTCCAGTTTTTGTAATCTGGCTTTGTTTGTGCCCATCTTTCCAGAATTTCAAAGCAGGTTGCTTATTTTCTCTGAGCCTGTAGTCACTTCTGCTATTTCACCACTAAGTGACACCCTAAAGCCAGGTTTGCTGTGAATCTGCCATTGGTGTATGGTCATTCCTTGAACACTAGAAGGTGACCTAAGCTGAGGCTGGTCTTAAATTTGCTGTTGGTGTGTTTTTCAGCATAAACTGGTGAGTACCTTAAAAGGGTCCTCATAAGCCTGTACCTAGGGTGGCTATAGGTCCAGATGCTTTATCCATAATTACAGGCCTATGGTCAGAAACTGGAATTCCACCCAACTCTAGGTAGAATTACTGTGGCAGATCAGTCTCTGGCTCCTATGCCTGTGGCCACCAACATTATAGTGCTGTTACATCCTGAGCCCAGACCACTGAGATCAGCATAACAGTTGGTAAGATTAAGACACACTGCTATGGGATGTCTACTGCTGAGGCTGCAACCAACTACAGGTGATGCTGGCCAGCATGGGAGACCCATACATAGGGTAGCATATTTCCACCTGACACTGGGACTTTTACAGAGGTTCCATCCATGGGCAGACTTGAGGATGAGGGTTAGCATCTACCCAGTATTAGGTTTCACCAGTCTGGAACTGAGTTCCAAGGTAAAGTCCTGTTTCTGCCCTGCTGTACCCCGAATCAGTGGAGTCTTTCTCCACACTGTGTTGCAGGTTTGGGTAGTACTAGAGAAGGCAGTTTCTTGGCTACCAAGGCTGATGTTAAGCTGACTGGATACATAGTCTCAGGGGTGCACCTAAGCTCATGCTACAGCTGGTGGTGATGTGATGAGAAATTTGAGTCTGCCTATCAGAGCACAGGTGTCTGCCCGGTTCCTGGGCAGGTCTAGAGCTCCTTCTGCAAGTATTGGCTTAGGGATAGCTATATTGCTTGAGGTTGGGGATGGGTGGTGGAGATTAAGCTGGTTGTACCTGTGTCTCACAACCACAGGGACTTACACAGTCTTGGGAGAGGTGGTGCCCATGCCCATTCCAAGGCTGGCAATGATGCAGGCCAAAACTCAGGTCTGTCCCACTGGTATACATGTCTCTGCTTGGTCTAGAGGCCCAATCTACAAGCTCTGGCCTAGGTATACAGGTCTTTTATTTTCTGCCTGGTGCTGGGTCTCAGGGTGGTAGTCCTGGCACTGAGCTACAAGGCAAAGTCCTTCCTAGCTTTTGTAAACTGCTTCCAAAAGGGTGGAGTCTTGCTCCCTCTTTTACTGCCTGAAGTTGGAGGGAGGGTTGATGGAAGTAGACCCTCAGATTTCTGGCTAATGTGGTTCTAGATGACCAATTCATGGGTACTTACAAAGGGGACACGGGTTCTGGGGGCTCTGCTGGGCACTGATTTTCACAGTGGTGGTCTCAATACTGAGTTCCAAACCTAGGGCCTGGGCTTAACTTTTTCTCCTTGCCTAAAAGGAAAACATCACACTCCATGCTGCTTAGAGTTGAGGGAGGGTCCATATGGATGACTTTCCTTCCTACCTTTTCAATATGTCTTTTCTTATTGTTATACTAAAACCAGATGTTTCTTACCTGGCTTTTAAAATTTTTGTGAAGGTATTTTGGTGCATGAATAACTGGTGAAATTAGTGTGTCTGTGGGAAGACCACTTCTGAAGGATCTTATTCAGTTGCCATCTTGTTCCACTTCTCTACCTCACACTCAGAGAAAAAATTAAGTTTCATTTTAATGGAAATTAAGTTTCATTTCAATGGGAGAAAAAATTAAGTTTCATTTTTGAAGGAAGGAGTATGAAAGAAGTGTAAGATATTTTAAAACCATGACATCCTACACTTTCTCATGTCTTATGACTTCAGTTAATTATGCAATCCCTAACTAAACTAATAATTGGAAGTAGTTGTGTTAAAATAATTAGCCCTTGTAGGCAACATAGTTAATATGAAAAGAGCAAACAGTCACTTCATATATTTTTTTCTTCTATTTACTAATATTGTGACTTTGGGAAAGTACATTTAACCTTTATAAGCTTCATGTACATCAACTCTAACATGGACATTTTGATATTTCTTTTGCAGAATGTAATACAGAGTAGAGGTTGTGAATGTCAAACAACCGACATAGTGTATGGAACATATCTGTGATAATTGGTAGCTGTAATAGCAATAACACTAATTATCACTGTAGCCCTGGCATTGTATTTGGGAACTTCTGGAGACCTTGGCATAACTCAAAGGAACTTTTAAATGGTAGGAATTACTGTAGCAGTTGAGTGTGAAGTGACATCTTTTGTCAGCTCTTCTCTCAGTCCCATGACTGACCTTCCACGCTCAGCCAATCCCTTAGTGATCTGGGAGGCTGCAGTGTATCTTAGTGCCAATATCAGTCAGTGTAGAAGTGTAGGGTCCAGGTTTTCTATCATATATGAATTGAGTGACCTCAGGCAAACTTTGCAACCTTTGAAAGTTGTCTTTCCTCATACACTGATTTAGAAATACTTATTCCTTTTCTTACAACACAGTGAATCACTAGTGATACAAGCAACAGTGTTGCACAAACTGATACCTTATTTTTTGTTCAATCAGTGATTCTCAAACATGGCTATTCATTGGAATCACCAGGAGTGTTTTAAAAAGTCCCAATGCCTGGTACCACTCTAGAGAGTCTGGCTTAATTGATCCAGGGACTGGATGATGCCTACACATCTGCAGTTTTAAAAAGCTCCCCAGTTACTCCTAACACGTAGAAAATCACCAATTAGATTGATAATTTTATCTCCTACAATAGTCACAAAATCAATTAGACCCCAGTTAAAATAGTTGAAAAAACAATTATTAACTTTTATCTTTCCATGCTTTTGATTGATTGTTTTTGTTTTACCCCTTGATAAATTGGTTTATTTTTCTCCATATACATTTAACCCACTGTTCAAAGATTCTAATTTTATTATTCCTTTCCTCAAATCCAAGACTTTCCCTTGTGCTAAGGTCATATATCCTGATTTTAAAGCAATAGGAAATGAATAAATAAGTATAAATTCATAGTGTTGCTTTTACATAAAATCTTCTTTCAGCAAGAGAGATGATACCATGTTGTTTTGGTGGAAGTCTGTAGCATCCTGCATGCTCTGTAAGAACCACCAATGTGCAGGACCATTGGCACACTGGACTATGTATTGGCAACTGTGCATATAACAGATGGGGCCGAGTGTAGGCAGTCAAGTGTTTGAGCTCTGTCTCTGAATTGACTAATGGTTTTGATGGCAGAAATTCAAGGCCAAAGCACTGGGATGCCAGTCTTTGTGTTGTATTGAATGTCTCCAAATAAAGCTATGGGATCATTCCCTTTCTATTCTAACTCAAACTTAATTAATTTTAAATTAAAACAAATAGTTTCTATGACCACATGAGGTACATTTGGGGTCTGACTGATCAGGATTAGTGTAATGAAGTCTCCACCCCTTCATTATCCTCCACAAAAGACCCCCAAGAAGTGATTTAAAATGCCATCCAAAGTGGCATGTTGCTGCTAAGTATTTTGATATGTATAGGGCATTTTCATATCCGTGTCCTATGTGGAAAATCTGTTGGTGTCCTCTTGGAAAATGCCAGTGACCTAATGTAGCATAGAATCAGCATGGGTATTTGGCATTACTCCACAACACTGAGAAGGTCATTTGTCAGGGCTTTCAGATTATTTCAGTCTAAATAATGGTCTAAAATAACAGAGATAGTCTAAGATGTAGTTTGCAGTTGAAAGGTTTTAATCATACCTTGCCTGGTTATTGTTGTAAGAATCAGCTCTGTTGGTTAAAGTTCAGTCCTGATATAATCAAAATCAAGAATTTGGTTTCCACGTGGGTTATATAGCTTTATTCTATTGCATTACCACAGACTACTCTTTTAATCCTGCTAGAGGTCTTGCAGGTACCTTCTCTTTAGCAAAAGATAATTGCTAATTAGTGTCATAACACCCTTCTTACTAGGAGAACATTGCAAAGCCCCAAGAATGAGGATAGCATAGTAGAAGACAAGGAGCCAAAATCTAAAGTCATTTTTTATTTTGTTATTTTTATGGATATAGGTGTGTTCTGGAGTGTTCTAGAGAAATAATGTGTGTGTTGTGCGAGTCCTTAGTTGAGAACAGGGCTGAAGTCTTGTAGGCTAAGTTTTTGCTAATCTGCCCACTTTAAGCATAACCCAGTACACAAGGTATTCTGTGGGACTATGACAGAGGACACAGATCTGATAGCTTTTGCCTAAAGAAATTGCATGTAATTATTTGTAGAATTTACCAATTATGAATAATTGCTTTGTACCCTCTGCATTCTCTATATTGGAAAATCATGTAACACAGATTACTTGGCTTCATGTGTGAATATCAATCCATGATCTTAGTAATGTTGGAACTGAATTCATGTATACTGTCTCTTGTGGTGTTTTCATCCTGTTTGCATTGTTTGGAGACTCCATGACCAGTAAAATCCATAGTTACAGGAATCAGGTAATTATAATGATTGAGAATTAATCTGCCAGTGGGAAACATAAGATGCTGTCTAATAGCACCTGACATAACTGACATAGAATGTGGACTGAGTGGCAGGATGAAACTCCTTGCTTAATTCAGTACTGTCCATAGCTAGCTCTGCTGTACATGCAGACAAGTATCTTAGTTCCTCCTCCCTCGACTACTATTAGAGATCAGAAGACAGTACTTTCCTAAGAGTGATAAGGCTGTAACTTAGGGGCCATGCGTAATTTTTCCTAGTTTACAATTTGGCCTTTTTGGAAAACTGCTATTACAAAGAACTGCCATTACTTTGATTAAAAGGAATTTTATGTTTTGTCAATGACTTAATATAATATCATGATAAAAAACCGCAAATTATCCCAATGAAGTGCAATGGAGAAATAAAGTGTCATTTCATTCATTGTATAGCAAGTGTTTTCTAAATATGTTTTAGTGCTTTTATTTAAATCACTGACAACTTCTGGCTCTTACTTATTTTTAGTCTTGCTTCTAAGGCCAGAGGCACAAAATTCCCTGAACAAAGTTATTAATTCTGACACAGTTACCTTTGTATTAATAAGAAGAGATTAGGCTATGTTTGAGTAACAAACCCCGAAACATCAATAGCTTAACATAGACAAGCCTCTGTAAAGTCGGCCGTCTGTCCAGATCTCTTCAAGCTGTGACCCAGGGAATACTCTTTTGTGGCTCTATCATCACAACACATGGCTTCTAGTTCACTGCAGCAGGGAAAAGAGGGAGAAAAAAAGGAGAGAGGGGAGGGAAGGAGAGAAGAGGAGAGAGAGAGAGAGAGCCAGCACGCACCTTGAAGAACTTGTACTCCTCTGCTTACAGATCATAGTCCAGAACTAACTGGGAAATGTGTGCTCAGGAAGAAGAGGATGAAAGGGAACCTGGTCAACACTGAGCATTATCACTGGCACACTGACACTTTATTCTCTTCATTTCCCTCCCCTGGACTTCACCACTTTATGGTCAATTGCTTGTGGTTGACTCCAGCCTGGCTTCCTGGCTTCTATAGTCATCTAAAGCCATCTCCTTAAAAAACTGCTTTCATCATATTCCCTCCATGCTGAACATCTTCAACACTCCTATCCCCATCATTGATTAAAATATTATCTAAGCCAGGCACAGTGGCGCACACCTATAATCCCAGTACTTTGGGAAGCTGATACAGGAGAATCGCGAGTTCAAAGCCAGCCTCAGACCAACCAAGAAGAGCCCAGGACCAGACAGATTCTCAGCCGAGTCCTACAAGACCTTCAAAGAAGAATTAATACCAAAGCCAGCCTCAGCAACAACGAAGCGCTAAGCAACTCCATGAGACCTCGTCTCTACATAAAACACAAAATAGGACTGGGGAGGTGGCTCAGTGGTCAAGTGCCCCTGAGTTCAATCCCTGGTGCCAAAAAAAGAAAAAAAGAAACCAGTTTATGGATCACATAAAGTAGGGCTCCCTTGTCAGTCAATCATTTAATCTTCTTCTCAACAAATCTTATAATATACTACTATTTGCTTAGAATCTTTCTGTGATCTTTGGGATATGCAGGAATGTATGTAGCACCTGTCCTGCAAATGAGCAAATAAGAGAGAGAAGACAAATGCCCACAAAGAGTTAAGTAATAATATCAGTCAGTAATGCACATGTCAGCTGAGTGACACAAATAATGGATGGGTTGGGAATACAACCAAGAAAGCAATCACTAGTGGTCCTGGACTGGAAACACTTCAGGGATAGGTAGCAGCAGAGAGCACAACACAAATATGGTGCAGATATAGACCTGTACAAGGCATGATGGGAGACCATGATTTTAAGGATGGAGTTGAAAATTTAAGTTCAGTGGTCATGTTGGAGATGCACAGTGATAAGCTCAGAAACTAAGCCTATAGCCAAATTATAAAGTCACATATGACACATGATAAATAATTTGGATAATATTTTATTTTATTATTTTTAAATTTTTTATTTGGTACTAAGGATTGAACTCAGGGTACTCTACCACTGAGCCACATCTCCAGCCCTATTTTATGTTTTTTATAGGGTATCACTGAGTTGTTTAGCGCCTCGCCGTTGCTGAGGCTGGCTTTGAACTCGTGATTCTCCTATCTCAGCCTCTCAAAGTGCTGGGATTACAGATGTGTGCCACTGTGCTCAGCTTAAACTGGTTTCTTATGGTGTTAACATTATCCAAATTTATACTTTGGTTTCTAGTCATATTGGCAACATGATGTCTGTGCCTTAGTAGTTTTAAGAGAAATATTGAGTCTTCTCATAGTAGTATTTTTTCTTTTTTTTTCCTTGTTAATGAAGCTTTAAAGTCTCTTTATTAATACTCAGCAAAGTTCATGGTTTGTGGTAATGAATGTTTGGTACTGTATTCTATTTTAAATCAATGTATTGATACCATAGGAAGCAGTTATATACAGTCATGGGTGCAAGGCTTTGCAGCCAGACAATTGTAGGGACATATTTTAGTACCTACTATTTATGTATGTGAACTTTTGGGGATTCGGCTTCTCTGAACCAGTTTCTGTAAAATGGTTATATCTACCATCCTTATAGAACTGTTGAGATGATGAGATGACACAATCTCCAAGATACTTAGCACAATGCTTGATAGAGGTTTCTTGCTCAAAAAATTTAATCCTACCATTAACATTTATGCTATTTAAGAAAATACAGATATCACCTTATTAGTATTTAAAAAACAACTCTGTTTCCATTATTTATCTTCCTGGAGGCTTTTGCAAAACAGTGGCAGGTGGGGGAGGAGATTCACAGAGAGAGCTCCATCCAAAAGAATTCTGGCAACAGGTGTCTGAGCAAAGCCCACATGTTGGGGCCACTGAACGGGTAAGAAAGATCCTGCTCCATGTGGCACATTGGGCCGTGAGAACTATTTCCAGTAATGACTCCAGGGCCAGTCTCAGCTATGAGAGAGACAGCTAATTGTGGGAGGACATTGTGATGTGACAACTTGACCACAGTAGCTTCTCAAATCAGGTAAAACCATAATGGCTATTGACAGACAGAGGGCAGCTCCATTTAGAACACTGAAATTGATGGTAAGAAAAAGTAATAAAAGGAAGACACTTTGGTTCATGCCCAGTCTTGTTTTGTTATGCTTCCTAGCAGAGCAGCTGAATGAGAATTTAATTTGTTGAGAATACTGGCAGTGTGCTGTGAAAAAATGGAATTTACAAACGTTTTAAATTACTGGGAAGCTTGTGAAATTATATACTCTGTTCTGTTTTATACATTTTTATGAGTGTGATGCCTTGTTTCAGTAGTGGGGGTGGAGGCTTCCGTGAGCAGGAGTGGGAGCTCCATTGTATTCTAAAAGATTAACAGATAGATCTGAGTTTTAAGGGACAAAAGATGTCAGCAAGTACACAGAACAACAATGTGGCAAATTGGATTGGATACCAAGTCCAAAATACATGTTCATAGAAAGGAGAAAATGAAATGAAGGGACGATGGGAGTGGTGAGTGGTGATATTTTCCTTATTTAGTTTATCCAAGTTTCTGCTTTTCCTTTTCTGAATTTTGAAAACCTAGCGCCTGGCAGGAACTTCCAAGAATTTCTTCAACTATATTTTCTTTACCCACTATTGAATCTACTTGTCTCTATAGTGGGGAAACACTACCCAACTATTTTTAACATTTAAGCTTTTAACTTAAAATTCTTAAACTTTAAATATAAGTCCACACTGATCTGGATTCTAAACAAAGTTTCCTAGTCTATGGATTCAATTTGGGTGCAAAAATGAAATCCATTTTCTTGCATTTTTGGTAGGATCTAAAATTACTTTGGGAGCTCCCTATTTTTCTATATCAAGGCAAGAATATAGGATATAGAATAATATATATTATATAGATTAGTGCCTCTAAACTGAGTTCAAAGAGTCAGTAATTGAGAATGGTCATGAGGCCTGAAATAGGAAAGCTGAATTTATCTTCTTAAGCAGATTTCCTTATTGCCTCTTCAGGAGCAATGTAGGAAGCAGTCACACAGATATATGGTGAGAGAATCTTATCAGACTTCTATCTTTCTACTCTTCTAACTAGTCCTGATTGCAGTGCAAGCACTGATAGGTGACAGTTCATAAGGTAGTGAAAAAAGGCAAAAGGCAGCAAACACAAGTGAAAGAGGCACAGAGACTCAGAGCTGGGCTTAATCCCTTGCTTTGTCCTCTTCAAGAAGACAATTCAAGTGAAAAATTATGCTTTCCATGCAAAACAAACAAACAAACAAACAAAAAAACCCAAAACCAAAAACAAACAACGATAGCTTCAAGAGAAGTTTCTTGTCTTTTCCCTCTCATCTCCCCACCTTACCCTGCTCCATCTATTTAGAATTACTGGGGTTGGCATTTCTTTTGGGGCTGGGTCAATCTCCTCATTAGACCCACTAAGACTAAGCCAGAAGAGGTGCCCCAGATCCTAATTTGCTAAGATCTAAGCAGAGGTCAAGATTAGAACAGAGATGAGAGATTATTTT
Organism: Xerus rutilus; assembly: GCA_028644305.1. Lineage (NCBI taxonomy): Eukaryota > Metazoa > Chordata > Mammalia > Rodentia > Sciuridae > Xerus > Xerus rutilus. The sequence goes on from CM053404.1 coordinate 50,015,319, forward strand.
ATCAAAACAAGCTGGTTAAGGAAGGAAGTAGGAGTAAAAGGAGAGAAGAGTGGTTGTGAGGTGATGCCCAGGCAAAAAAAATCAGGCATCTACTATGCTCCCTAGTCCTGAGCATCTTCAGAGGAAAAGTAAAGAGAAAGAAAGGGTGCCTTTTGAATCATGTCTCAGGGCTTCCCAAGTACCTCATGCTAGCCTTTAAAAGAACAAAACAAACAAAATTATTCCTGAGGAAAATACGAGTTTATGCAGAGAACTTAATAAAATCAGATGTCCAGAGTTCAAATGTCACAGAACAATTACATAAATTACCCTTTCCCTCCTAATCTGTGCCTGGTGACTTTTCTTCCTTGTCTCTTCCTTTTCTTGTTCTTCTTCCTACTTCTCTGCTTCGATTTTCTTGCCCTTATTTGTATTTCTTCTTAACCCACAGAAATTCTGGTGTTCTTTCTTAATCCTGCTAAGGTTCAGCCTTGTTAGGGTTGAGTTCCGGAATGCTCTATTTTTTTTTTTTTTCCCAGTCCATGGCTGCAGATGTGTTGAAGACAAACATTTTCTGAATATTGGCATGCATGGGTATAAATGTATACAAGAATATATCTCACATCATTTTTTTTAAATGTTAAGAATGTTCCATTATGTAATGTTAATGCTTTATTGGAAAAACTAAGTTAAACAAGGGTTGCATATTATGAAGGCAAGAAGCATTTTAAAATGAAAACAATGTCTCCTACAAATACCTAGTGACTCTTAGTATCTGTTTCCCTCGGCTTTGAAAAATGAAATTGGAAACAGGCACACCCCCCAGTTTTTTTCTCAATGTTATTTACTTTTCTGGATTTAGTGATCTGACTAGAATTTTTGTTTCATTGTTTAGCCTAACCCATGCTTAGTTTTCACTTTTACTAGTTTTTGAGCTTTATTTTCTCTCCAACAAGTTTTCAGAGTAGAATTCTTAGGATTGGACTAATTCTTAGAAATGGTCCATCTTGCCAGTTATTCAAATCTTTTCCTGAATCCTCAAGAGTAAGGGAAATATTGCATTTTTTCTTCTAGAAGAAGGCTGATAATTATTACATAGCCTGTTTGGTAATGCCACTAAAGGCACAGTGTAAATTTATCTTAAACAAAGCTTGGTTCTGACAGATGTAACCTTTGCGGATTTAACACATCAGCCAATGAGCCACAAAACACAGATTTGTGGGCACATGACACTGAAAGACAGCTAAGGTTTTATACTGTAAATAAGCTCTGAATGTGATTTTATGCTTTCAAGGACTCTTTTGGTCCATAGGGTGTCTTAGAAATGATAGTCTCTGAGTTAGTGGTTGATTGTTTATTTTTATCACTTGTTCTCCCCAGTAATTTCATTACTCTCATTCTTTGCCTCAGGCACTAAAATAGGGCACTAATGAGAATATCTCAACATTTGTAGATTAAATGACATATGAACCTTCTGTGAGATGGGATTAGCAGCTCTCTATTATGTTGTCATATTACTGAATGACTACCAATAGTCCTGTGGTTAACTCAGAAAATCAGATATTGCATAGATAAGTAGATAGAATCAACAAAAACCTTAAAAAAAACCCTTTAGATATTCTCAGTCACATTTCTAATGCCATTGAATACTATTGAATGATGTGCAATTGGTTGATATTTTGCCTAATGGTTTTTCCTGGCATTTACCCCCCTCTTTTTTTCTCTTTCTCCTCTTTCTTTCTGTAAATTTCTTATCAATGATTAAAAGCAAATGTGACAAAGTAGACAGTAATAATGTATGATGAGCATCCATGAATAGAATCTGGGTCTATTTTTCAGCAATGACCCTTTGGGAGAGTTCCAAACCATTATGTTCATGGCTCCTAATTCCTCTAGCTTCTCAATCTGTTCCTTTCCCTCTCTCCATAAAACTTCTTCCAGGGTCTCCTTACCATCAATGGACTACACAGTTCAGTGTTCTAGGATATTCCTCTGCTTTCAAGATCCTCTCCTGCTGGGCACAGTGGCTCAGGAGGCTGAGGCAGGAGGTGCAATAAGTCAGTCTCAGCAACTTAGCAAGGCACCTAGCAACTCAGCAAGACCCTATCTTTAAATAAAAATACAAAAAAAGTTGAAGGGGAATGAGGATGTGGCTCAGTGGTTAAGCACCCCTGGAGGGGCTAGGGCTGTAGCTCAGTGGTAGAGCGCTTGCCTAGCATGCATGAGGCACTGGGTTCGATCCTCAGCACCACATATAAATAATAAATGAATAAAAGAAAGATCCATCAACAACTAAAAAAATATTAAAAAAAAACAAAGCACCCCTGGATTCAATCTTCAGTACCAAAAAAAAAAAGATCCTTTCCTATCCTCATTACCTTCTAAACTCCTCATCCATTTGGTTTAGCATTACATTGCCCAGGAAGTTGTTTCCGACTTCCTGGATACGTCCAGTTACCTATAATAGGCTCTAACTCCAATCTGTACTTGTCCCTTATGGCACCATGGAAGCTGAAGGTTCAGGTTCACATTTATTTATGTAATCCTTGGTTAACGTATTTCTTCCTATTTGAATGTGAGCTGGATGAAGGCAGGAGTAGCTTCTGCATCCTTCATATGGAGCCTGGCACAGAGTAATGCATATTTATTGAATGAGTATATAAACGAGTTAATGAATGAATTAATACTGCATATTAATAAGTTAATATTATTATTTTGTATTTGTTTCTAAAAAACATAACCTTATCAGTCTAGTACCTTCATTTTACAGGTATTTTTTGTGGTAGAAATAAAATAAATGATATAGATTGGTATAGACAAAAATGAATTTGATTCAAAGGTAAAACATGAAATTTAGTAGAAATAAAGTTCTAAACAGACAAATAGAAATAAAGATTTATTAATATGTGTGAGTGGGTAAAAGGTTTTACTTACATATATTTTTGTACACATAGTATATACATAGAATAATTTTAAAACACCACTAGTAGCTACTATGTCAAGGTAATCTATTTGATGTTACAGAACATACAAGCAACTAATATTTTTGAATATGTCCTACAGTAGGTACTTTCACATATTTTATTACATTTATTTTCTATAACAGTTCTATTCTTGAGAAATGACACAGAGAGATCACATAACTTTCCCAATCTGGCAAAGCCTGTAAATTGCCCAGCTGGGAATTTTTCCTTCTTGCAGCCATGTGAATATACCTAATGGTCCCTCAGTTATGGAGGACATAAATGGCCAGAGATTCCAGCTGCTGTACTCTGAAATCCATAACCCTTTTTGTACCCTTGCCATATTCTCCAAGGGCTGTTTCCAACCAAAGACTGAGCTTAGAAAAGATTCTAATTTACACTTGCTCTGGGACACATGAAACTCCTCATTGGCTGACTTTGGTTTGAGAGCTCCCTAATAGTCTTATTAAACCATCTTTAGACTGTGCAGTCTAGGAAGCTTCCACCTAAACCTTCTTCCTGGTCGCTGCATCAGAAAGTATATGAGAGTTCTCCCAACCATTTCTGCCCTGCTCAGAAGGTTTGTGTCTTCACTTCTGTTTTGGTATCTGCTTCTTGGGAGATCCAAACTAATCCACCCTTCCATGAAGAAGCCCTTTAGAAGGGAGAGGAATAACATATGCATAGACAATTCGAAGAGGACAGTACGAATCCAGAGAAGGCAGATTCAGTTTACCACAGGTGAGACTCAAGAACAAATTAGAGTTTTGACTTTGCCTTTAAGAGTTGGCACGTTTCTCACTTCACCTGGGAGAAGAGGAAATATTACAAAAAAGAAAGAGACGTAGCAAAATCTGTATTCACTTTGAGTAGAGCATAAGTGACTATGGAGAGGAAAATATGGATTGAAAAAGAAGATAAGCAATGTATTAAATTATATAGATCCAAGAGATAACATGGAGTAAAGATTAAGAATGTAAGCTCTAGAATGGGAAAGATCTTAATTTGAGTTTCGGTGTTTACAAATAATAGCTGTGTAAATTATGAAAGTTTTTAACCCTGGTTAGTTTTGTTCCCTCATACATAAAATATGGTTAATAGTACCTACATCATTGATTAAATAAGATGATTTATGTGAAGAAAAAGAAAAAACAAAAAGAAAGTGCTTCTCCAAATAAGTAAAGAATTATGATGATTAGGATTTGAGAATTTAAGTAGGTGTTAAATTCTCAGGTGGTAAATAGACATTTGAAAAGTATACCACAGGAAGATTTTATTTTAAAATCATTTAATGTTTTCATAATACTACAAAACTAATTAGGCTGGTAGTGTTTCAAAGGTAAATGTAGTGCCATTTGCTAGTATAGACAGTACTACAATTGTGTGTAAAATTTACTTATTGAATATTTTTGTTTAATGCAGAGACTAAGTTAGAAATATTTGAATGGAATTTATCATATAAAAAGGTGTAGTAGTCACATAGTCAAAGAAAATTAATTTTTCTTAGTGCTGGCATTTATAATTATTTTGGAATCCTTAATAGATGCCAATTATGGATGAGTTATTCTTCCTGACATTTATCTTTTGGTAGTTGTTAAGCATGAAGATTCCAAAACAGTGTATGTACTTCAGTAATAAGCTATACCCCTAATTTTGTTGATTTGTTCCTTCTATCTCCCAATTTTAATAGAAAATTTTTGTCTGCTTATTTTTTGGTTTATTAATACTGCATGTTTTACAAGTGTAATTATTCAAAAGAATAATACATTATTGTGTATCTTTCATGGAGAACAGAATTCTCAATTGAATTGAATATCATGACTACTGATGCTAAGTGACAAGATTTATAACAGAAAATACAGTTGATAAGAAAGAAAGTTGGTATTTTTTTAAATTTCTTTCCTGATAACAGAATTTTGAGTTCTGGTGCTTGATGAAATGAATTTTAGTTCTCCAATATTGAATTTAGAGGTTGAAGATATAGCATTGTTGTATATATGTTAGCTATCCAATTCCATTCATTTCTTTGATAAATGCATTGCTGCAGTTTATCTTGTTAGAGTACCTTACTTTTTTTTTAAACTTATTTTTTGATGAAGCATAGTGATCAGAAAATGTAAAGCATCCACTATTGAACTAACTGACTTCCATAAGGAGCACTAACATACATTTTAAAATAAGTATGTATATTTCTTAGTTCATGTATTTTAAATAAAATTTCTTAAAATCTATATTTTGTTTCTTTTAGAGTCCAAAACCCTTTTATGGCAATTTCTAAAGTTTTAACAGTTTTAGTTGTGAAATAAAAACATTTCACAAGTGAGAGGACCAGGCAATAATGTCAGTTTAAGTGCCCTTAGTTAGAGATCAAATACTTCCTTAAATACTACCAAAAAAGGTAGTTTTCTCCATCTTTCCACACAAAGATAATGTAATGAAAGTATTTATGGGCAGATTGACTGATGGGAATGTAGAAAAACATGATTCTCCATGGGCGGGGGCGAGGGAAGCCCCAGGATTTTGAAATAAAATCTCCTTAGGAGCAAATGTGTATTCATGCATTCCAAACCTCAGGAGGCTCTGAACATTCCAGGAGTACCTTAGGCTAATTAAAACTACAGGAAGAAAGCCCTCCTCTTATTTTTGTTTATACAACTGTGAATTGCATGCCTAAAAGTGAGAATGGGAAGTCTGTTTGACTTATTGCTTATCCTAAATTTGGACAGAAAGTAGTTCTTTGTACTTTTTCTTAATTGTGGTAAATACTAAAAAATAATAAATTTACTAACTAGCATAGATAAGTAAAGTCATTAAGTTAGAAAGGAAAAATAATTTTCTTTGTAATATTTTTGTCTAAATACTTAATTTTCTGTTGGATTATTATAGAATAGAAAAAAGGAATTATATAATAAAGGTTGGAATGAGTAAGAGGAATTAAAATAATAATAAAGCCTCAAATTATTGCATTTGAAAAAATACTACACTCACATTTGTACAGATGTAATAATGGTTTCTCTTTAGTTATCTTTATAATGCTTTCTAAATGATGAAACTAAAATATTATTTAAAAGTCAAATGTTCAAATAGCTTACTAGATATTCATTTGGTTATAAAAAGAAATATGGGTATGCACATGCCTCTACTTGACTGTGAGAAACACATAGTCCTTTCTGATGTATTAAATAGCAAGACTGAAGACAGAGTCCTAGTTTTATATCTATATTTCACAATACATCTCACTAGGGGAATCAAAATCTACTAGGCTTCCTAGAAAGTTGTTTTGAAGTTTCTCAACCTGGAGAGTGATTTGTATGTCTTTCTTTGTATGTCTTTCACAAGAAAGATAAGTGTTATGAGTGTTTCCCTATGTAGAGAAAAACTTACTGATTTGAGTTTCTATATATTTATATATATATATTTGATATATATTATTTTATTATATATCATATATATAATATATGTATACATATTAGAGGTTTTAAAACACAAAACACGAAGTAAAAGTTTTGGTACAATGTGGTTGCTTCAAACTCCATATGAACTTACATCAGAATAATATATTATTGAATAATTTCTAATAATATAAATGATATAAATAATAATGTGCTTATAATAATATATTTCAATAATATATTATTGAATAATTTCTAATAATATAAAATAGTAATAACTTAATTCAGGGAATGGAGTTATGTGATGATATGTTCTCTTGGTGTTGGTATGACTTTTTTTTTTTTGGTACTGGAGATTGAACTCAGGGGCACTCGACCACTGAGCCACATCCCCAGCCCTATTTTGTGTTTTATGTAGAGACAGGGTCTTACTGAGTTGCTTAGTGCCTCACCCTTGCTGAGGCTGGCTTTGAACTCGCGATTCTCCTGTCTCAGCCTCCCTAAGTGCTGGGATTACAGGCTTGAGCCACCGCACCTGGCTGTATGACTTTTTTCAGTAAAGAAATATGAGCTTTATTGGGTATTTCCCACTTTGGCCCTGTTCTTTCTGCCAATGTTTTTCTAAAATTACCTTGGCTGTGAAAACAAATAACAAACAATGAACAAACACATGAATAAAATTGTCAATACAAAATACACAAACATATAAAACTGTGGTTTTAATGTGCGCTTCAGAAAATTCATTTCAGAAATGTGGGAAAGTCACTTAGCAGCTCTGTCTTTGGTCCATGTTGCATCATCTTTGTGATCTATTTTCCTCTGGGCTTTTACATGATAAGAATTTTGCTTTGTACAGATTCTTAAGAATGTTGATGAGGGTGTTCCAAATGGAAACACTTATGTCAGTGTTGAATTTGGACAGAGGAACTGATGGTCAAAGGGATCTACAATGAAGAGCATAAATAAGTGTGAAGAAAGTGGGGGAAAAAGAATTATGTATTTATGATAATGGCTTCTTGTATATGTACTTCCTCTGGAGTGGCATTTTGGCATGAGTGTGTGGAGTAACAATAGGAACAATCAATGAACAGAAGAGAGCAGCTAAAATTAGATTGCACAGAAAACACATGGCTAAAGCTTAGACTGTTCACCAATATTATGAAGACTAAAGATTCTTCAGTTTTCCATTAAAGAATATGAAATTTGTTCACAGCTCTTGGAGTGATACTGAATTTGACTGAATGTTTCATAAGTGGGATAAGTTAGAGCCCAAGTAAATCTGTTTACAATATATTTTGCCTTTATTTGTTTTTCTCATGGGATAAGGGAAATTGAATTATATTAGATTATGTAGGAAAATGTATGCTCTTGTAAATTTCCAAGTTTTTCAGTAAATTTAACATTACAATAAAATATTGTCCATTAATAGCAGTAACAAAACATCCGTTGGTAGATTTTACTGCATTATTATGGTTTTACAAATCTAAAGTGGAGAATAAGATAGTAATGACTAGCATCAGAAGTAGTTTGTTGCTAATTTCCTGATTTGCATAATGTATCTCTTACAAACTGGATTTTCAGTTTATAGGAGACACCAAATGTTCATATAATGAAGGTTTAAAAAAAATCTCAGCTGAAACATGGTCTAGTTGCCTAGCTAAGCTGGGTGGCACACTGTTTACTTGGGAGATCGCCATAGTGAATCCTAGTAAAAATTTCTAGATCTTTTTAATTGTAATTATCAAATGTTAACCAGACATATGTTTGAAATGAATATGGTATTATAAACTATTAGCATAGTCTTTATTTTCAGTCAATATTCTATAATTAATTGGTAATGTAAGATACAAAAACATACTAGCATAGCAATATTGCTTTGAGGTTAATGTGTAATATGTGGCTCCTTCCACCTCTAAAATTTTGAAGGTGCTCTGGATTATACTTAGTAATGAAACTTGACAAACAGGATTAATACCAATAGAAAGAGAAGTTTAACTTTATTCAGAAGATGCCCTTTAAAACTATCACATCTCTGTCTCACAGAGCTCTTTCTCTAGCCAGCCTACAGAACAAATGGAAGTGCCTTTATTCATGTCCACAGATCCCTCCAATCTGACCCCAATTGATCCTCTCTACTAATTCCCTCATTCACTAGTCTTCTGATTATTATTTTAACTGTATGTGGTCTCATTATAGCCATCTAACTCATATAACCTCTCTTCCATTCTCATCTCTGCTCCAATATTTGAGGATTGGACAAAGAAAAAGTCATATAGACTATAAATGTTCATTGTTTTATTGGCCTAACGCAGAATTTGATTTTTTTTCCATTGAGTTAATTGACATTATTTAAAAAGTCAGAACTTGTTACATGTGAGACTATAATTCTAGATTGTCTGGACTGCATCCATCTTTTTGTTAAGAAACATTCAGCTGACATTTTTGTTTTCTGAATTTACAGTTTCTGAACCTCTATTTTGTCCCTTATACAAGGCCCACAGGAAGTTTTTCTATTTTCCCCAGCATTTAAAAAACAACTATGTGCTCATTATTCTCTCTCTCTCTCTTTCTCTCTCTCTCTCTCTCTCAGCATCTAATACCTTGTAGTGTCAATGTTCTCTGCATACCATTTTTGTCTCTCCTATGTTCCTAGTAAGTTCTTTGAGGGTGTAGACTCTGTCTGAGTGCCTCAACATCAGAATCCAGGGTAGTTCATTTTGCCTGTATTAATGATAATTTTTATGGTAATTGTTATCACAAATTTTCAATATCTTCATTGTATCAAGCAGACCCAGACCATAAGGAATACATATTCTAAGTATTAAAAATCTTAAAAGGAGAGAAAAATATTTGGCATCATCTAATTCTTCCTACTGAGTTAAAACACCTTTTTGGTAATGCTCTGGCTTGATCTCCAACAGTGAGAAATTGATACGTGGCAGAAATGTGGAGAAAATTAGAATTAGAGCTATTATTTTGAAATGTAAATGCACATTTACTCACTAAAAAAAGCTGACTTCAAAAGATATAGCAGAATTGTATTGCATGGTCAGAGTGTTTTATTTATTTTGTTCATAACGTGTACCCCCTAATGGCACGACGAGGCTTGAGATTAGGCATAGGATGTATTTTATACTTTAGGCTTGACTAGAAGAACTACTTAATTCATAGAAAATAGAAAATAGGAGTGCAGATGTCTGGAGTCACTCTGGTCTATACCTTCATTCTCTGAAGTCAAAGTTATACTCACAGAAATAACATATAGAATGTGAGAGTGAATGCAGTTGTTGTTTTTCCTATCTCCTTTCTGTAATGTTCTGAGTACTGGCATTATTTCCCACTTGCAAGTGATAGAGTGATATGCAGTTAAGGAATTCACCTTGTTATTGGTTTGGCATTAATCATTAACTTCCTGTGAAATCTTCAATAGAAACAAAATAAAAGCAAATCTACTCTGAAGAACCTCCAGAAACCCAAAGAAGCATTTAATAACCAAAAGCCAATACACATATAGTTTTTGAGGGGAGGGGTACAGGAATTGAATTCAGAGGCACTGGACTACTGAGCCACATCCCCAGCCCTATTTTATATTTTATTTAGAGATAGGGTCTCACTGAGTTTCTTGACATCTCACTTTTGCTGAGGCTGGCTTTGAACTCGTGATTCTCCTGCCTCAGCCTCCTGAGCCACTGGGATTACAGGCATGCACTACCATGGCCAGCACAGTTTGAAATAAAGTTATTTCAAAAAGAAAATGTTCATGGCTCAGCTAATGAAAATGTTTACAGTCGTGTTTGCTTTCCACCTATTAGCTATTGTTTTTGTTTTTCTTTCACAGGTGTTTACGCTAGGATAATTTTGCTATAAATGAAAGTTTCCCATTAAATAGCTCTGCTGTGAGAGTGCCAGGACATTTATAACATTGTGGCCCCTAGCTAATAACCTGTAATTAATATTCATTGTGACTTCTTGGTAAATTTGTAAATAACCAATTTTTATATTTTATCCTTCATATTTTTATGTTTTATATAGCTAAATAAAATAAATGTTTTCCACAAGATATTAAACCAGATATTATTAGATTAACATCTATTGTGTTCACCTTATGGTAGGTGAGGAGACAAAACTTTTTTTTTTTTTTTTTTTTTTTGGTACCGGGGATTGAACTCAGGGGCACTCGACCCCTGAGCCACATCCCCAGCCCTATTTTGTGTTTTATGTAGAGACAGGGTCTCACTGAGTTGCTTAGTGCCTTGCCATTGCTGAGGCTGGCTTTGAACTCGCGATTCTCCTGTCTCAGCCAACCTAAGTGCTGGGATTACAAGTGTGAGCCACCGCGCCCGGCTTAAAACATTTTTATTTTTAAATGAAAGCGTCAAATACTGAAAGAAAGAAAAGCTTTCAAAGAACTATATGCTGAGAAATTATGATTATATGCTAGGCATTATTCTAGACTTCATTGGAAATACAATGGTAGAGAACTAATCTCTCTGTTCACATATTTCACAAGGAAGGACATAAAAACAAAAGCAGATCATTGAAACCCAAAATTATATATGCTATACTGAATATCCTCTTGATATAGAATGACATACCAAACGTTCAACTTATCATGAATTTTAATAATACATCATCTTTATGGAGAACTTTTGTTAAGAATAAACACCTTGACATCTAGTAATTTGAACCTTGAATGGAAACTGTTAAAGTCAATACTAATATGGATAACTGGAAGTGAAACAGGAAATGACTTCTGTGGGTACATCTTCTATTAATTTCTAGTGTTTATAAATTCTATATAATTACATATGGCAAATTTTAATTATATAAATTTCACTCACATAATTAAGTATAATTATGAAAATTGTATGTATAAAGTAACTGATTAAATTTATTTAAAATAATTGAAAATATTCAGCAAGACACAAACACCTTATTGAACATTGTCATAACATCCCAGAAACTAGAGTTGAAGACTGTCTTTCTGATTAGTTATTGACAAGATGCTGGACCTATACATGTGTGCCTTTTTACATAATGATAGAAATAGTAGTCCTGACCATAATTGTATTACATAACTTGCATAAAATATGGTCAATAAAAATTTTCATGCAGTAAAATGATTCTTCCTTTCAGAGCTACATTAAAACCACACATGCACATGCATGCATATACATGCAACTATGACTATTAAAAATTATAGCATTCTGGAACCAAGCTAGGTGCTCTTCAACAGATTAATGGACAAAGAAAAAGTAGCATATACACACAATGGAGTATTATTCAGCCATGAAGAAAAATGAAATTATGGCATTTGCTGGTACATGGAAGGAACTAAAGACTATCATGCAAGTGAAATAAGCCAGACCCAGGAAGTCAAAGGTTGAGTGTTTTCTCTGATATGAGGAAGAGAAAAAGTCCAAAATGAGGGGTTAATAAAAAAAGGAAGAAAAGGAGGGTGAAATTCCATCAAAATAGAAGAAAAATCAGTGGAGTAAAGGAAGGAGATTAAGGGGGAGGGAAAAAGGACAGGATAAGGGAAAAAGAGTGGAATGAATCTGACCTACCTCCTATGTACATATATGAATATACCACAGTGAATCTCATGATTATATATACCCACAAGGTACTAATAAAAACCCCTATAAGTAAATAGCAGAAAGATCAATAGAATAGAGGGAAGGGAACATGGGGAGGGAAGAAGAGAGGGTAAGGGGCAGAAATGGAGACTGCTTTAGAACAAATTATATTCCATGCTTTTATTATTTTGTCAAAATGAATCCTAATATTATTTATATCTAAAAAGAATCAATAAAATGCATGAAGAAAAATCATAGTGTTCATAAATAGTAGAGTAGAAAGAACATTAATTAGCAATCATCTCTTCCAATATCTGTATTTTATAGAGAAAACAATGTCTTAAGAGGTTGATTTTTCAGCTGGACACAGAGGCACAATTTGTAATCCCAGTGACTCAGGAGACTGAGGCAAGAGAATCACGAATTCAAAGCCAGCCTCAGCAATGGTGAGATGCTAAGCAACTCAGTGAGACCCTGTCTCTAAATAAAAAATACAAAGCAGGGCTAGGGATGTGGCTCAGTGGTTGAATGCCCCTAAATTCAATCCCTGGTACCCCCCCTCAAAAAAAAAGGTTGATTTTCAATGTCATAGGAGCAATGGCATAGTTAAGATCCTTGGTCTGAGTTTCTTCCTATTATTCTAATATTTATCCTTAAAATATGCCTATCTAACCTCTGAGAAGAAAAAGCAGAAAAATTTTATTAAGCTGTGCCTATAATATATGTAAATTTTAAAAATTTCATGTTTTAATATAACAATTACTTTATATTCTATATTGTACCTTCAGGTGCATAAATATGGTATATATGTATATTTTGAGGTTATCTATGTTTATTAAGAAACTGTTTATCTGCATCTACATAAAATAGCTAAGTGCTATTTCCATGTTAACGAGGACTCTATAACAGAATTAGAGAATAGTAACTCCTATTGCAGTGTTTGCAACTTTGCTAAATAGAATCACTTTTATAGATCATGAAACCAAAATAAATTATTTTTATTCAAGGTAAAAAAATAGGATGACTAGCTAGAGTCAAGTTATAAGGTAATGTTAGCCTAAAAAATGTAATTATCAGCATGATTTCTGTAGTATATATTAGAATGTGGAGACTGCCTGTTATATAATCTATGAACAATAATGGCATAGAAAAATTATAGTGTGCATATTAATCACATACTTGAATACTTTTAATATGCCTCATGAAATGAGTGAAGTGCCTGATGAAGTAGTAGCATTTCAGTAGAAATTACCCCAAAATAAATAGAAACACTCTTAATTACCTCAATGTAACCTATACATTTTATTAAATTCTATTGTAAATTCTATTGTGTTAGATGCTAATTATGAAATAATCCTCTTGAATTGTGAGAGTTCTCCTGTTTCTGAAGAAATCTTCAACATTCACACCAGCTCACTAGGAGATCCCTCCTAGCCTCACAGATTTAAATCCTGGCTATTTACTAATTACAGACAAATTTGACCCCATTTCTGTATGAATGACTAATGTATTGGTTCTCTTATTCAACCCGTCCACTTGCTTGTTGAATATACTTCTCAAAATAAATTACTTGCAAACCTCTCTTCCCAAGCTTTTCTCCTCTCAGAAGCTAGAAAATCTATCCCTTAGTTTTGGACTCGGGACAAAAGGTGTGGAAGTCATTTTCAACTTCTTTTCTAGCTCTACATCAGCAAATCCTGTTGGCTCAATTTTCTCTCATTAGTTTTCATGACCTCCTCTACTAAATCCCTGGTAAAGACCACTATTTTTTCTCTGGTTTAGACTATTGCAGTAGCTTCTTGTCTAGCCTCCTGATTCTATCCCTACTCATGGCAGTCTCACAATGCTATGTAGGGATGTTCTTTTTTAAATTGTAAGGAGACCTAAGAAAATCAGGAGAATAGATGTGTAGTTTCATTCCTAAGGCTCCTGACTCAAGAAGAGTTGTTTCAGGTCAAGCCCAACGGAAGGAAAACAGTCAGTCTCCTAGTTCAAAGGTGGTCAGGCGCGTGGCATTCTCCCTTCCTGGGGGAGGTTCAGCCTTTTTTTCTGTTTAGGTCTTCAGCTGATTGGATAAGGTCCACCCACATTAGAGAGAGTAATCTGTTTTACTCAGTCTACCAATTTGAATATTAATCTCAGCCTTCACAGAAACATCCAGAATAATGTTGGACTAAATACATTGCCGTCTAATGGCCCAGTTATTTTGGCATGAAACTGACCATCCAGCTCTAAACCTTTGTAATGTTGTCTTCACTACTCTCCTCCACCATCATTCTGCTCCCATCACTCTGGCCTGCTTCTCATTCTCTTCTAGCCTCTTGTCCCAGATTCTTTGTTTGCTTCTCCTTGTCTCTGAAAGGTCTTCCTTATAATAATGGCCTGACTCACCTCCTCTTCTCCTTTAAATCTCTGTTCCATGTCCTTTCCTCAGTCACACCTACCTTGACCATCCTTTCTTGGCAGGTGTTTCCTGCCCTAGTGACTCTATTTCCCTTCATGGGTTTTTTTTTTTTTCATAGCACATGCCATTATCTGACATAGTTTATATTTATTTATTGTTCTCTTGAATACAAGTTCCTTTAGGGCAGTGACCTTGCCTTTGTTCATGATAGTCTCTGTGCCTAGAACACTCACAGAACAAAATTTTATTACATGAATAAGTTTATAGAAATAATTTGCATAAAAGGTTAAGAAGATATGGCTGAAATGAATTCCCTAAGGTCTCATTGACAGGGTATCTGTGGCCTCCCTCATGAGAGAGGGGAGAAATGTATACCAGAGAGAATTAGAATCTGATCATTATCTTCTCTCAGCTAGGTGAGCCTTTTAGTGGGCATGGATTGTTTATGTGAAAGCAACAGACAGGGCTCACAATGTGGCTATGTTGAGGTATATATGAATGTGAATATTTATAGAAGATTTATTTGAGAGGAAAGCTGGATAGATGCAATCCTAGATTGTGCCTATAAAATTTTCATGTACTCTCAGGGTAAACAAATAATTTATAAAACCACAAGGGAAAAGGATTAGAGACAGTTTAATGGTTGTGATTGTCTTATGTATAGTAAATACTGTGGTGGCATAGATCCTCATAAAAAGGTGAGGGCCTCTTGTACATAGGAACAGAGGGACATTGCTTAGAAAACACAAGCACCTGAGTAGACACCTGTCAAAACAAGAGCCATTAGGGAGACTGCTGGTAGCATTTTAATGTCCCCATTACTTCTGCTGACTGTAGAATTTGCCATCTGTTTGTTATATTTTTGAATGAAGTTGGCCCTTAGATGTGTTATCAATTCACCAAGATATAATGAGAGCCCCAAACTCTAGATCTCTATGTTGGAATCTGTTAAAAATGTGTTCTTAATATGTTTTTTCAATGCTTTGACAAGAAGCAAGTAATTTTTCACTACTGGATTTTTGGAGGCAAGGCATTTCTTGTTTTTTTGTGAGATATTCTCACAACTTGTCTCTAAAACCACTTAAGATGACATGGGCCCTTGATGATTCCCTTAACACTCTTTCTTCAGTCTCCTTGTCTCTCAGGATACCTCAATATTGCCTTATTCATACTCTTGAATATGGAGTTATGTTTTTCTTTAAGATTATTAGCAATTTAACAGTGTAAGAATGATTTACTAATCACCTCCATAAAATGATGTTAGAAATATTGAATATTGAAATGAAACATAATAAGTGTTTTAAAAATATCTCCAAAGATGGGATCTAGAATAAAGGCAATCTGGAATGTAGTTTTTCAAAAGAGTTCTTGCCCACATCGCTTTGATATTGTTGGTAATATGACTTAAAACATGTTATCAGTCTTGAATTTACCCTGGCATATTTTCTTTCATGATGTTAATTTTGTGATGTAGGTGATTACTCATTATAATTATCCTTATGAATATGATCTGAACATTTAACTCTTAATACATGAGATAGTTTCTGGAAAAGTAAACAAGGATTAAAACATAAATATTTACAATATTGCTACATAGTACCTAACATATTGTTCTTCATCTCAGCACTTTGGAGATAACATGAATCAGTCATGTATTCATTCAACAAATATTTATTTGGCCTTTATTGTATCAGGTCCTGCTGGGTGCTGTACAGGTCTTAGGCTAATAAGAGAGTATGGAAGAGAAAGATCATCTAGAAATATGGCATCTGCTAGTAGAGTGAAATAACTCAAATTATCATAATAAAATATATTTTGATGTATTTCTCATACTAATTGTAACAACATGCATCTGAAGAGTAGTATTTTTTAACCCTTGTTATGCTCTAGGAATCCTGGGGATCTTTTAAAAATACTATGTCCAGGCTTCAGATATAGATTCTGATTTAATTGTTCAGGAGTAAGTCCTAGTTATGTTACCAGGACTTATGAATATTATTGAATGATTATTGAATGATTATGAATATTATTGAATGATTATAAAGTGCAGAACAATTTAAAAAAAAACACTAGTTAAAGACTTTATTAAATAGTTCCTTGTTTCAGAAATTAACAACCTTGTATTCTTTCCCAGAAGGGATGCAGTGAGTTCTTACAGTACTATCTGAATTCTTAGCTTGTTAAATAGTATTGAAACAATAATGGCTACTATTATTAAGCATCTATAATGTGTCAAAAATTGTGTTTGAAAATGGGCATATATATTTTTCATCTTTACAATGCTCCTGCAAGTCAGGTAACATTTTTTAGTCTTTATGTTGAGACTTAAAGGTTAAATCAATTGCCATGTTGTCCCCTGATAGGTCATGATTCTAGCCTAGTTCCATCTGAATTCAAGGCTTCCTTCCAAGACTACACTGCCTTTATAGTTTCAAGCTGCATCTCTATACATAGCAACAACTTGCTTTGCTTTACACATCACAGGCTGTAGGCAAACAAATGACATTTTCTTCTTCATCCACACATATCTACCACATTTGCATACCCTGTTAGCTTATGGAATGTCCTTGCCAGTCAATTTAATTTACCCTTCTAAACCATCCTTTAAGGTACAATTGAAATGCAAGCTCATCAATAAATCCCTTCTGTATCTTCCAGTGGAAGTAATCTCTTCTTTCTCTGACCTTCCAAAATGTTATCTGGACCTCTCTCAGGTACACTCATTATTTTCTACCTTACAGTTATTTGAACATGTGATTAATACTTCTACTTGTTTGTGAAATCCTTGAGATCACGGTTATGTCAGATTCATCTTTTTGTTCTGTATAACAATTCATACAGTATGTAGTCCATTGCAGAGCCTGAAAAAATATTTGCTAAAGGAACATACAACAAATGAACAAAGAATAAGCAATTTGGTTAGGGTCACTTAACAAATTTGTACTTGCTACAGCAAAAGAATCCAATCATACCCATAATATGGGATATAGCTCAAAACATCTCTATTTTTTGAAATATTTCTATTTTGTGTGAAATGATTTGATTCTTAAATATGTCAGCTTTTTTATAAATGCTTTGATTTTATGTGTAAGCCAAGGAAGTAAGTGACCAATAAATAAGAAAGAAAGGCATTTGTCTGTTTCTGGTCATTTACCTTAGCAACTAGAAAGAGAATAGAAAAGTCTGTGTGCGTGCTTGTGTGTGTGTGTGTGTGTGTGTGTGTGTGTGTGTGAGTGAGAGAGAGAGAAGGGTGGTAGTATAATCACAAATGGTTTAACAATAATAGTCTTTTATTTAGAATCTCTCATTTTCACATTTTTGCAGAATTTCATCTTCAATATATTTAAAATCCACGTAGCAGATATAAAGCTTGTACTTTTAAGGGAAAATGAATGCATGTAACATACTTATCAGAAATTATGGACTCTCCTCGATATCTAAGAGAAATAATATTCAGATAGCCTCTTCCAGGAAAGGAGAGAAAAAATTAAAATACCATTGCTTTGGGCTATCCTTAGTGGTTCTGAAGAATTTTTGTCTTAACATTTATTTAGAAAACTTGTGATTCCCACAATAGGTGATTTCATTCTATTTGCTTTAGAGATCACCACTTTGTACCTGTTAGAAATTACACAGGCCAGTGGTTTTTTCCTAACCAGTGGATTTTTGTGCCTCAGGTCACATCTGGTATGTGGTATTTTGCGTATTGGTTTGTATTAAAATAAATGTTGTTGTGGAATTTTTTGTTTTAAGTAAGTGCTATTGAAGTTATGAATTTTAAGTCAAATATGTGCTTGAGTGTTTAGAGGATATGTACAACTTGAACATAGCATGTTGTTATCTAATTGCATGTACAAGAAAGATAGTTGACATCCATAATCTATATTGCTAAGGTTATTTTTTTTATATATTTTTCCAAGAAGTAGTCAAAACCATTTTCTCAGTTAAACTTTTGTATAAAGGATCAGATACTTAATATGGTTTTTGAGTGATACGTTCTTTACTGCAAGTACCCCACAGTGAGAAAGCTGTCACAGAGTAGATAAATAAGCATAGCTGTGTTCCAATAAAACCTTATATACAGTGATATTTGAATAACATGTAATGTTCACATTTAATGAAATATTATTTTTCTCTTGATTTTTCAACTCTTTAAAATGTGGAAAACATTCCTATGTTATAGACTATACAAAGACATGAGGTGGTTTCCTGGACCATAGTTGACTGATCTGTCTTAAAATCAACCATATATCAAAGACTGCTTTTATTTAATTAATTAATTAATTAATTGTTCTTTTTATGTATACATGGCAGGAGAGTGTATTCTGTCATATTATACATACATGGAATATATCTTATTCTAATTAGGATCCCATTCTTGGGTTGTACATGATGTGGAGGGTGGAGGGAAGAATAGAAGTTCAGTGGATTAGACAAAGACTGCTTTTAATTGTCTTGAGACAATTATAACTAGTTTAGATTTTCGAAATATTATAAGGAATGATGAGATGAATTAACACAACTCTCACTGCTAATGCAGCAGCTCAAAAACATGATGTGAGAAAAATTTAAATAAAATTATAAAAACATACTACCAATAACAGTATCTTTGATATAAAAATGAGATTTATATGTAAACTTCCAAGTGCACTTATATTTTACAATATTATTAGAAGTGTTGGTAAATTTAAATGATTTTACTATTGGTTATTCACATTAAAAAACATACTGTGGTATATTGTGCAAGATTAATACATTTTAACATTATTCACATATCTCTCTAGTGTTTTGCATATATTACTTCATTGTAAAAGGAGGTGATACCACCCAAATATTGCTATCAGTTCACACAGAATATCCTGAGAATGTTAAACTTTTTTTTTTTTTTTTTTTTTTTTTGGTACTGGGGATTGAACTCAGGGGTACTTGACCACTGAGCCACATCCCCAGCCCTATTTTTTTGTGTTTTATGTAGAGACAGAGTCTCACTGAGTTGCTTAGCACCTCGCATGTTAAACTTTTTGTTGCTGTTCCTTTTGCCTTTTGAAAGATTAGTCCTTGACATTTAAGTTTCATTCTTATATATTCCCAAATGCAATATTGTTTTCTTTTAGATATGTACTTCCAAAACCCTAAAAATCTAGGACCGACTTGATAACAAATATTTTCACTGCAGCATATAACCCCATACTGAGAGATATAAAAGAAGCCTAAAAATGATTGTTCTATAAAATTGTTTATATTCAAGTTCATATTTGTGCTAGTTATTACATTTCGGTAATAACATATAACATAACTTAAGATATAACAAGGTATCATAAAATGATATCTAATTAAAGCATGATATGTTTTACATGGTCAATTGAATTTAGCTTTGTCATGGATGGTGTTTGATTGAACCAGTCCCAAATGTAAATAAACATCTTTACAAGAAAACATTTCATTTTCATCTTGACACACTGTTCCTAGGCTCCACCTCAACTTGGATCCTCATTCTTTAAAGCAGCCTTTCAGCTAACCTTCATCTCACTCTCTGATCCAGATTTTACTTGCCCAGTTGTTCTAGCATGGAATGAAACACAAGCAGACAATGGAAGTATCTATTGTGCACATTACTTGGTAATAAAATAGGGTTTTTCAAATTGTTAATGAGCTCTATATGATTAAATGCTAACACTGGACAAAGTTTTAAGAGCTGTGAGTTCAAGAAAGAATAACACTTAAAGAGGATTTTGATGTATACAAAGAGTGATAGATATTTCTGCTTAGATGGAAGTGACTAAAATCTAGAAGTATCGATGTTCATAATGTGTTTTAGGAACAGTGTATAGATAAGCCTAATTTCATGAAGAGTAGGGCTCGAATAAGTAATAGGAGAGAAAATTGGAAAGGATATTTTGAGCCATGAATTGAAGGCTATATTTGCAAGAGTGAATGAGATGTCAGGGATTTCTTTCATGGAAGCTTTTAAATCCATGCAGAGATTTTGGTAGAGAGGAATATAATAAAAAGAAGGATGTAATAGTTTGAAAACACCAATTTGAAATTACTAAAATGGCCACACAAAGTGTTTTTTGACTGAATGATTATTGCTATGATGGCAATGTATGTCTTTTCCGTAATCTTAAGGAAATATCAAGCTACCTTTACAGATAGAGAAGAAAACGATAGAACTCCAAGTTTGAAATTAAAAAGCAAGATTTATCTTAGCAAAGATCTGAACACCTTAAAATCAAACAAGCTTGATAAAGTTTTACCTTTTCTGCTTTGCTTTTTTTCATAGCTCACATATTTTACCCAGCTCAATACAAAGAACAAAAATGGTTGCCTTATTATCTAAGAATAGTAATACAAAGTACAATAGTATAAGAAATTGATCAAAGAAAAAAATCATGTGCCCATGCAGTATTGCTTATAGGTTAGTAAAACATCCCATGATGAATCAGTCACATAGAATAACAAAGCATTTTGACTACACTATATTTAAATAAAAGATTTTTAGAAAAGAATGAAAACTTGCTGACTCTTAAAATTTTGAGAATAAAATGAAAGCTATTGATTTTATACTTGTCCCTTCTTACCCTCACAATCTTACCTTCTGGCTTTCCACAGACACACACTTTCAAAAGCAGAGATAAAGATGCAGTCAGATATTGATCATCTCAATTAAATTTCAGATTCAAAATTAATAAACTGAAATAAACTGAAAAATTTAGAACAAAAGGAAAATATGAAAGAATCTGATTATCATATTTTTTATTTCCATTATTCTTTCTAAACCTTAGATAATATTTCTTTCCTATATCCTTTTTCTTCTTTACTTTTGGATTAACTCTCTAGTCAGAATAGTACCTAAACATATTTTAGGTAGTTTAGACATATGACCATGTATAAATTTTTAACTTGATTCTTCCTCATAAGTTTGATTTCTGCATCTCAGCACACTCACAAACACAAAAGCTTTTATATCCTCAAATTCCTATACAATATAATTTTTTCTCATGGGTGTGTAATCATTTCCAAAATTAAAATTTTAAGCTTTCAAAAGATTTCAAAATGTACGTTTAACAAATCTTACCAGTTGTATTGCTTTTATCGGGCTGTCATAACTAAGTACCATGAACTTGGTGGCTTAAAACAACAGATAATTTTTTTTCTCAGTTTGGAGGAGAGATGTCTAAAATTAAGGTATTTTAAGGGTCATGCTTTTCTGATAGGTCTAGAGAAAAATGATTCCTTTCTTCTTCCTAGTTTCTGATAGCTTCTGGAAAATCTTAGTATTCCTTCACTTGCAGGTACAGCAATCCAATCCCTCTGATTTCAGAATCTTCTCTGTGTCCTCTCTTCTTATAAGGGCCCATTCCAACCAAATATTATCTCATTCAGACCTTTGCCTTGATTGATTACATTTGGAAAGATACTGTTTCCAAGTAAAGTCCCATTGCTCTGTGTTGCCATGAAAATTAGGGAGACACTATTCAACTCATTACACTGGCTCAAAAAGTTTCAATACATCATTCAAACTTGCCAAATAGGGAATAAAGATAATAAAACAACTAGAACAAATTTTCCATCATAATACAGAATTTGTTACATTTTTATTGTCTTTTTTCCCCCTTAACTTTTTATTGCCTAATGTCTTCTCTGCCTGATAATTTCTCAGTTACTGGAAATATTTGCCTGTCTTGAACATGTAACTAGACATCACCAAACTTTTACAAAAGATTTTATGTTTCTGGATTTTTCTACTCATGAATGAGTATTCATTATACATGCATCTGCTTTTAGGCTTCTCTGTTTGAAGGGATGTAAATGTGTGATGCTTAAAATAAATAAAAAGAACAGATGGCAAGACCTTAAAGATCAAATTAGCTTTGTAATCTTCTGGAATTTGGGGATGGCTTCATTATTTTCTACTAATTTGTTCATTCTTTCCTAAATTCTCTGGCAGAGGATTTTATGCACAATTGTGTAATATAAATATCTTAAGGTAATAATAAAATATGATTCAGTTATGAAATAAAATCTGAAAATAATTTTGTGGTGTTCTAATAGTATCATTGTCATTATAGTTACATTTGGTGGTTTTCCAGAATTAATATTGCAGCATACACACTCTTCAAGCACACCAAAAATCTATTTGTTGTCCAAGGTATTTTAATATATCTGCTTTTCTGATCAATTTCAAATACATCTTCAGTAAGTACTAAATTAATGTACATTAACTTTAACAATGTCAACATGTTCTATTTTATTAGGCTGATGTGAATTCTCTATAAGCTCATAAGATGAAGTACGTTTTATCTGTGAGAATTTGATGTTTGTTTTAGAAGCAACATTCTTTTTTTATTTTTTTATTTAGGCTTACATGCTAACAGTGTAAATTGATTCATTGTACATAGAGGATAACATATCAATTCTCTAGTTGTAAGTTGTATAGAATCACAACATATATGCAGTCATACATAAAGTTAGGGCTATGATGACCATCATATTCCACCACCCTTGCTGTCCCCATGCCCCCTCCCCCCTTACACCCCTGTGAACAGAGATCCACCATTGTTCCCATGACCTTCCCCAAATTATGGATCAGCATCCACTTATCAATGAGTACATTTGGCATTTGGTTTTCTGAGATTGGCTTACTTTACTTAGCATGATATTCTCCAACTCCATCCATTTACCTGCAAATGCCA
>CM053404.1:50038831-50049769 GCA_028644305.1 Xerus rutilus
TATATCGCTTTGGGAAGTATGGCCATTTTGACAATATTGATTCTGCCTATCCAGGAGCATGGGAGATTATTCCATCTTCTAAGGTCTTCTTCAATTTCTTTCTTCAGTGTCTTGTAGTTTGCATTGTAGAGGTCTTTCACTTCTTTTGTTAAATTGATTCCCAAGTATTTTATTTTTTTTGAGGCTATTGTGAATGGGAGAGTTTTCCTAATTTCTCTTTCAGAGGATTTATCACTGATGTATAGAAATACAATTGATTTGTGGGTATTGATTTTATATCCTGCTACTTTGCTAAATTCACCACTGAAATACAGAGGATAATTAGAAACTATTTTGAAAATTTATACTCCAGTAAAATAGAAAACCCTGAAGACACCAACAAATTTCTAGAGGCATATGACCTACCCAAACTGAACCAAGAGGACATACACAACTTAAACAGATCAATTTCAAGCAAGGAAATAGATGATGCCATCAAGAGCCTTCCAACCAAGAAAAGCCCAGGTCCAGATGGATTCTCAGCTGAGTTCTACAAGACTTTCAAAGAAGAATTAATACCAATTCTCCTCAAACTATTTCATGAAATAGAAAAGGAGAGAACCCTTCCAAACTCATTCTATGATGCAAGTATCACCCTGATTCCAAAACCAGAGACACATCAAAGAAACAAAACTTCAGACCAATATCCCTGATGAACATAGATGCAAAAATTATCAATAAAATTCTGGCAAAACATATACAAATCATATCAAAAAAATAGTGCACCATGATCAAGTGGGGTTCATCCCAGGGATGCAAGGTCAGTTCAACATACAGAAATCAATTAACGTAATACATCACATCAATAGACTTAAAGATAAGAATCATATGATTTTATCAATTGATGCAGAGAAGGCATTTGACAAAATACAACACCCTTTTATGCTCAAAACACTAGAAAAACTTGGGATAGAAGGAACATACCTCAACTTTGTAAAAGCTATCTATGCTAAACCCAAGGCCAACATCATCCTAAATGGAGAAAAGTTGGAATCATTTCCTCTGAAAACAGGAACTAGACAGGGATACCCTCTCTCACCACTGCTATTCAACATAGTCCTTGAAACATTAGCCTGAGCAATTAGACAGATGAAAGAAATCAAAGGGATATGAATCGGAAAAGAAGAACTCAAACTATCATTATTTGTGGACGATATGATTCTGTACTTAGAGGATCCAAAAAATTCTACCAGAAAACTTTTAGAAGCAACATTCTTTAAACAATGCTCAAGGGCCACAGAGAAAGAATGGGATATTTCCATTGGTAATAATACAAAATGGACTTTAAATGATGTTATACTTCTGAATTTGTATTTCTTCTTTTTGGTGGGTGAAAATAAGATCTGATGGGAATGTGCCCCTCATTGTCAGAAGAGTGGGAAATTCGGCCCATTCTTCTCTCATTTTACTAACACCATATACTATACAGAGTTGGCTAGATCATTTTGTTTTAATCAAAAAATACTATCATACTTGAATTTGGGCATAAAATTAAGTTTGTATTCCATTAAATTAAATGTAACTACCTCAGAAAATCATCTTCAAATACCAATTCCATGTTATATTTCTAACAACACAGAAGAAACTGCAGGTATCTCTGTATTTGTCCATTTTCTATTGCTATAATAAAACTCCTGAGGCTGAGTAATATATCAAGAAATGAGGTTTATTTAGCTCACAGTTTTAGACACTAAAAGTTTGAGATCAGAGGTCTCCATTGATTTCACCTCTGCTAAAATGGCAGGAGTGTGTATGAAACAGATCACATGGCAGGACAAGAAGTCAGAGGGATTCAGGGAATAGGCTTTTTCTTTTGAAAATAAACTGCTCTTGTAGGAACTAAAGAAGGTCCTATGAGAACTACATTCATCCCTTCTGAAGGTGATGCACCCATTTATCAGGGTTCCTCCAGCCAGGTAGCAATCTCCCCCTCGATCAGCGAGTAGGAGGACCTCCCCAGGGGCCCCGATGAGGTCGGACTCAGAAAGGCAAAGCCGCCCGCCACAAAAACCACCATGCACCAGGGGGTCTTGTCTATGCAAGTACTGATTTATTGAGGGGGTTCAAAGGCTTATATAGGAAGGAGGGTCCAGTGGTGTCCAGTTTCTAAGCTAAGAATGCGGAAAGGGCTGTCCACCTGAAACAGTATAGGGTCACTGGGCTAAAACAGTATGGGGGCAGAGGTCAGCCAATAAGAGTGCGGGGAGGTGGCTTCTCAGGGCAGCGTGGTCAGCACTGAGCTGACTGCTCAGCGCCACCTTGTGGCACGCCCCCACATTTCCCCCTTTTGTTTTTGTAATAAGCGGGGAGGGCCTTACTTGAGTGTACGCCTGTCTTAGGTCGCCTCCATCTTTCAGGAGGACTTACCTGTCATGGGCTGCTACACTAGCACTTCGGGTCCCATTCGCCTAGGCGTCGTCCATCTGGAACGCCCCGGGGGAGGGGTCTTTTTCCTCTTGAGAGAGTTCCTCATAGCGAGGACTGGCCACCATCACCTGATATTGGCATTTTGCGACCATCAATTGTATGCTCCCAATTCGCTCTTTGACAAAGGCCATTAGCTTATTTATAATAATGGGACCAAAGGTCAGGGCCAGTAGCAGAAGAACTAAGGGCCCAGCTATGGCAGAGATCAGAGTAATTAGCCATGGAGACCGGTTAAACCAGGACTCATACCAGGTCTCCTGTGATTCCCTTTCCAGTTTTCTTTTGGTGAGCCCCTCCCTGAGTTTGGCCATGGAGTCCCTAATGACCCCGGTATGGTCAGCATAAAAGCAGTATTTCTCCCCTAAGGCCACACAAAGTCCTCCCTGTTGTAGGAGCAATAAGTCAAGTCCGCGCCGGTCTTGCAGGACCACCTCTAATAGTGAGGTTAGGGATTTTTCCAGGAGGCTGATGGATCATTCAATTTCTTTTAAGTCCTCATCAACAGCAGTCCACAGAGAAGTAAGTCCTCATTGTTGGGTAACCAGTGAGGCAATGCCAGTGCTAGTCCTAGTTAACCCCAGGCCAAACAGGGCAGCGACAGTCAGTGTAGTAAGAGGTTCTCTCTTTGTTCTCTGTGGGTGTCCTTCGTCCCAGTGCAAGAAGACATTATTTTCATCATGGTAGATAATGCGGGGGAGTATAGCCACTATAACACAAAACTCTGGAGATTGGTTAAATACCTGACATAAGACGTGGGGAGTTAGACCAGTCTCAGAGAAAATCCAGTAACCCCTTCCATCAAGGGTTAGCCAGTTTTGAGTATTTTTTCCAATGCAAGGGGATGGAAAGGGGGTAGAGAGACCCTGGGGTGAGGTAACAGGGGTTTGGGGATTACCCTGGGGGCCTATGGACTCCTGTGTCTTTGGGGACGTGGGCCTGGCCAAGGGATGGAGGCCTTGGGGGCGGGTAATGACCTTATCTGGCCCAATGGTTTGAGAAATAGTTGTTATTCTTCTTCTGATTCCAAAGAGAAGCCCTTCATCGTGTCCTATTAGGTGAAGTCGTAGCCCCCAAGAAATACCTCTTCCATCCCAAGCAGTTGAATGTTTTCCCTTATCTGTAAAGGTGATAAGGAGAGGATTACAAAGGGCCCCCACCTGTCACAGGAGGGTGTCCCTTTTTGGGAGACTTGGATGAAATCATTGAGGCTCCCCTTTTTCCAGTGCACTGTATCTGTGGTTTCACAACCCCAGGTTGCACAGTAGTAGGATTTGGGGTCCCCACAGCCTCGCTGCTTAGTATGTGCAGGACACACGTAAAAGGCCTCCTTTTGTAAGGCGCTATTCCCCCGAGTAGAATCACAATTAGGGGACCCAGTTTTCGTTAATGAGTTTTGGTTCCAATACCCATCAGTTAGTCTGCATAAGTCTGTTGTCAGGGAAGGAAACCAGGTTTTTGGATGAAGCCCTGTGACATTGGATGCAATAGTTCCAGAGCCTGGGATGAATACTTCCCAGGTGATATTATAGGCCTGATGGAGGTTGGAATTATTTCCCTGAGAAAGGCCACCGAGGACCAGGAAAAGAAGCATGTATCTCTTCATGGTCACTAGGGGACTACAGTATGATTAAAGAGAGTCAGCCCTGTTGAGACACAGACTACCACAATAAAGGTGATCAGGGAAATGATGAGTAGTCCCACCAAGGCCAGGCAGAGAGTCCAGAGCAGTTAGGTACTCCTGTAAGACAAATATTCATTCCTCAAGAGAGAGAGACTTTCTCTTGGGCAGGGGTTATTAGATGGGATATATTTAAGATTTCTTGCTGGGATCCATACAGGTTGTTTTTCTCCGTGAGGGAACACACAACCAAATCCTCACCCAGAACTTATGAGAGGGTCTGGGCCTCTCCAGTTGCCTGTCAGGGGATCTTTCCACTGAACTTCAACGGCAACGTATGGTGCTTGTTGGGACCAATGTCTCTGAAATGCTGTCAGAGGATGGTCCTTTGAAAAATTTAAAATATTTAGTGTAAGCAAAGCTAGCTTTAGTTGGGTATGGGGGTCTGTTCCCCTTTTTTGTTTTTGTAATTGATCTTTTAAGGTTTTATTATGTCTTTAAATGATGGCTTGACTTTGAGAGTTATAAGGAATTTTAGTAGTTTCAGATATTTGTGAATTAAATGTTGATCCATTATCTGTTTTTAAAGACCAGGGTACTCCCATAATATTAATAGCCATCAATAAAGTTGTAATAACATGTTTGGTGGTTTCTCCAAATTGAGCCAAGGCAAATGTAAAAGAGGAGTATGTATCTATAATCATATGGACATATTTTGATTGTCTTGTAATTTTTATAAGTAAATCATAAAGATTTTGAATGTTGGAAGTAATTTTAGAGGCGGCAGCTAAGGAGAAATGTTCTTAATATAAAGGACGATTATTTTGTCAAAGGCATGCCATAGGAGTTGTATGATTAAAGATAATAGTTGTCAGGTCCATTGTAGGATCATATCTAGTTAAATTAGCTTTGGGTAAAGACTTGTTAATTTTATAACTTTTTACCATTTAGTTTAAATTTTTTGTTTCTTTTATCATATGAAGACTTTTTTATATAGAAATATATTATTTTTTATTAAGTACCATATCTAGAATCTTTAATTTTCCTTTATTTATATCCGAAAACAATATTAATGATAAGAAATAGTTTGTTATTTATAGTACTTTAAATGAAACAGTAGAAACCTTTAGGCCTTTATGTCTAGAACCCAGAACACAAAGAAAGAATAATTGACTCCAATTTTTAAATGAAATTAAGCAAGCCTACACTGTGTACACAAATCAGTTGTACAGCTTAAAGTCTATCCCCTTTAAGCAGTGAGGGCAGCAGCTTTGTCTAGAAGCAAGGAAGTCTGAAACATAAAGGGTTATAAAGGCAGGTTCACAACTAATAAGGTTCTGGCAGTCAACATCCTAGATAAGGGGGAAACTCAGGTTTTAGCATGAGGGCGTTGTTTAGATTTTAAGAAGCATAATTACCCAATCAAAGCCAAACATAGTCTAAGCAAGTAAAACAAAATAAACCTTTATGACCTCTTTTCTAATTGGCTTTCAATCCTAAGATAGAATTAGGCTGGGTTAGAGAAGTACATTCATTTACCATTTATGAAAACACAATGTTTAAGTAATTTTGTTTCTAATGATGACAAAGCAATTTTATATCCTGTTGATAAAATTTACCATTTATGAAAACATTAAAATGTTACCCTATGGAATTTAAAGGAATTAAAAGTATTTGGTATTGGATTTAACAGTTAACCTTTTATCTAACAAACACATTTGAGTACTCAATATCAGATCTGATTTGCTTATTTTCATTAAAAAAACCAAGACATTAGATGAGCATATTTAACAGTAACATTTTTCCCTTTAAGAAATTTTTGACAATGAGATATATATTAGACATTTTTTTTTAACATTAACATGTTATTAGTCCTTTGACCACATGGAAAGACTTGTGAGTTGAGTAATTTTAAAGACATCTTTATTTTTGTTTACCCAATTCAAATTGAACCTTTTAAATCATGTGAATTAAGGTATTTGGATCCATTTTTTAATTTTAGTTTATGAGCACTCCATATATTAAATTTGATATATAAACACATGTAAACAATACACAAGACAAAAACACATATAGACATCACATGAAAAATAGAGGCCTCTTGAATTAGAGTGTAAAAAGCTTTTATAGTTGGGTAAAATATATCTGATCAGAAATCTTAATTTCAGCATGCAGAGTCAAAATCAGGAACTTAAAAAAATATATAGAATTTAAAACCCTAGAGTCCTGGAAAAAATGGCATAGCTGTTAATTATTTCAATAAAGCAACATGAGAAAAAAGGAGAGGGAGAGAGGAGGAAAGGGGAAAGAGAAACCTCAAGTTAATTTGAACATAATTTCCTTTTGTTTCTTGGTTTTAAATCCCTTATCAGGCTTTCCCTTAGCAGTGGTATGTACTCCAACTCAGTTTGGCCCGGGGAACTGTCTGGGGCTTTTTTTTCTATTACCTCCTGGATTAACATTAACAGGGAAAGCCCGAATGGATGTTGGTGGGGCTTTGGAAGCGTTGCTAGATGGTAGGCTATAGCTTTCATGGAAAGGACAAGAAGGCAGCTGGCTCTGAGTCAGTGGCTAGGATCCGCCCTCAAAGCAAGATGGTGTTGGCTCCTCCCTACTCAGTTGCTTCCCCCTATCAGAACAAAGGCAAGATGGCGTTGGTTTCCCGCCATTTGAACTAAGTGGCGGGAGGCTTTGGGTAGGAGGAAGACAGTATGGCGGGGGGCCGGGAGGAGGTTTTCACGGAGAAGCCGAAGGAGGAGGGCCCTGTGGGCTCCGGGCTTTGGAAGAGCGCTCAGAGGGTGCTATAACATTGCTCTTCTCCTCCCAAGCCGGAGCGTTAAGGGTAAGTCTCTGACAGAAGCTCCCCTTTCAGAGTGCACGTCGGGGAGGGGAGGGGCTGTTTGCTCTCCGATAGAAGTTTCCTTCTTAGAGCGTGTCTCGGAGAGGGGAATGGTTAAGTTCCCTTTCTTTATTCTAGGAGATGGGTCGGGTGCAAAACAACCCTTTAAAGCCATAAGAGTGGGGTAGACTCCCACAGGAGAATTTCTTCTTAAATTGATTTCTCGCTTGTGTACTAGTTGCTTCACTGTATTCCAGCTATCTCCATTAAAGAAATTTGCCGCCGGGAGCCGGAGCCAGAGAGCCATGCCTATAAGTGCCTCCCAGATTCTCTCGGCTTGAGTATCTGAAATCTCTAAGCCTCTGCTTTTATATTTTAGCGCTTTAAGCACAAGGTCTTCCACCCTCGAAGAAGAAGATTGCCCCATCTTTCCGGGGATGCTTTACCTCAATTCCCTGTGATTACTCAGCCCGCCGAATTATGTATAATTCAGGTCCCTGCGATGTCTCAGGTTCCTCAGCCCCTTCACGTCCTTGTTTGGGTGCCAGATATCGGGGTTCCCCCAGCCAGGTAGCAATCTCCCCCTCGACCAGCGAGTAGGAGGACCTCCCCAGGGGCCCCGATGAGGTCGGACTCAGAAAGGCAAAGCTGCCCAGCACAAAATCACCATACACTGGGGGATCTTGTCTATGCAAGTACCGATTTATTGAGGGGGTTCACAGGCCTATATAGGAAGGAGGGTCCAGTGTTGTCCAGTTTCTAAGCTAAGAATGCAGAAGGGGCTGTCTATCTGAAATAGTATAGGGTCACTGGGCTAAAACAGTACGGGGGCAGAGGTCAGCCAATAAGAGTGCGGGAGGTGGCTTCTCAGGGCAGTGTGGTCAGCACTGAGCTGACTGCTCAGCGCCATCTTGTGGCACGCCCCCACACCCAGTGACCTAACCACTTCCCATCAGGACTCACCTTCCATGTTTCTACCACTTCAACACTGCCACATCGGGGACCATGCTTCTAGAACATGAACTTCAGAGGACACACACAAGTCATATTAAAGCCCTAGCAAACTCCCTCTTGAAAACCATTTGCCCAAAGTCTAAATTCTTCCACTTGGCTTTTAGACCTGCTTACCTTGATCTCATCTAAGCTAATCCATCACCATGTCCCTCATTTTTGATCTTCTGCTTGTTCCTCTCCACACATATCTTTTTCATCCAACACATGACCTCCATCTCTTCCCCTAAATTCCACCTGTGCTGCTTCCCCACTTGGGGCTGTTCTTTCCCTTCATCTCTCCCATCTAACATGGCTAAAGTCTTCTCTCTCCAAGACATTTTGTGAGCTTTCCTAGTTCTTTATGAATTTCCTCTTACATTTTAAAATTGACAAAGTGCTATTTGGAACAGTGTGGCATAGTGATTTTATCATTCTCTAAGTACATAATTTTCCTTACCAAATCAAAATGAAATTCATGCATGCAGGACCTATGTACAGAATTACTTTAGCATCTCCTCTAGAATCTGCTGTCATTTTACACTATGGTAAAAAAGCAAGAAAACTCATTTAAATATATATTTTTTAGATTAGGCATTATGATAAATATTTCACACATCCTAATATATTCTTCACAACAAACCTCTGAGGCAGGTATTATTTCAGTGATGTGGCAATTGATGTACTTTGAGTTCAAGTAATTCACTAAAGATCAGACCTTCAAAGCTAGCATTCAAATGCAACAGTTTGTCAACAAAATTTATGCTTTTATCCTTTATATCACTTCTACCATAGTAGAAGATCATTGAGTATTTGGTTGGCTGACATAGATTAAGATATTCAATGTGTATGTTCAAAATGTGGCTAGTCACCATATTTCCTGTATAATTTTATTTCTGGCTTCATGTCACTCAAAATGATGGTCCCAGTCCTGAAAAGACTTCTAGGCAATGTGGCGAGGTACCTTCACACTTTGACAAGAACACTGTTTCAAATACAGAAAATATAAACCATAAAACAGAAAACCAAAAAACTTATTATTTCTTTCAAAAACAAAAGAACATCTCCATGGACTGGAAATAGAAAACAAACAAAATATTGGGCAAGGCTGAAGTCAATGACCTTTTTAGAAAGAACTTTGTACTTGGCTCCCTTGTGGTTGTAGGGAACTAAAATATTTCATGTAAAATGGGCCACTAGATTCAAGCTCACTATTTGAAGGCAAAAGCTGCTATGAGATTCTGTTGCTTATAAATCAACTTCTGATTATGAAAGTTAAGTAGGAAATTCTGCTTATTATAAACTATTGGCCCTGAGAAAAGAAAGCATATCAATGAGGACTCAAAACCAGTCAGAGTCATTCCCTGACTCTATAACCAGATTTGTAATATTCTAATGTCACTTCAAGACAGAGACTATGAAGGACTATCAGGTTACCTTGTTTGGGACTGATGATCTACTGATGGGTGGATTGGAGGAGCCTGAAAAGTAAAATTCCAGAATACATAAAGAAGTCTCTTGCTAAAAAGTCACAAAATTAACACTTGGAAAATAAATGTATTTCTTCTTTTTTTCTAGCTTTATTTGGATATAATTGAGAAATACTATGTAGATTTATAGTATATAATCTGATGCTTTGATATATGCATACATTATGAAATGATTACCACAGTCAAGCATGTCCATTGTCTCATGTAGTTATCATTTTAATGTCTTGAGAACATGTAATATCCACTCTCTTAGACAATTTTAAATGTACACTATCATTAACTATTAGTAACTACAGTCACATGATGTACACTACATTCTCAGAACTTACTCATTTTGCTCAATTGAAACATTATGTCTTTTGATTAACAACTCCCAATTCTCCCACTCCACCCCATCACCAGTTCCTGGCAACCAACCTTACACTCTCTGCTTCTTTTAGATTGACTTTTTTTGATTCCACATACAGGTAAAATCATGCATTGTTTTTTTTTTGTTTGTTTGTTTGTTTTGTTTTTTTTGTGTGCCTGACTTATTTCACTTAGCTCAGTATCCTCTAGGTTTTTTTGTGTTGTTGCAAATGGCAAGATTTTCTACTAAAAAGCTTAATAGTATTTAGTAGTATTAGTATTTTAAAAGCTTAAAAGTATTTAGTAGTATTTAGTATTTTAAAATCTAATTGTATTAGATTTTAAAAGTCTATTTACTGTTCAAGTGTCAACAGGCCACATTAATTTCATATCTTGGCTCTCATGCAATAAACATAGAAATGTAAATATCTCTTTGACATACTGATTTCATCTCCTTTGGATTTGTGCTTGGAAGTAGGATTGCCTGATCATATGATCATCCTATGTTTAAGATTTTAAGGAATCATGAGACTGTTTTCCATATTGGTTTACAATCCCACTAAGTACTGAAGAATTCCCTTTTCTTCATATCCTCACTAACATTTTTTATCTTTTGTCTTCTTGATATTAGCCATTCTAACAGGTATGAAATGATATCTCATTATGGTTTTGATTTTCATTTTCCTGACAATTAAAGATGTGAGCATCCTTTTATTTATCTGGGGGGAATGCTTATATATTCTTTGGAGAAATGTCTGCTGAACCAATATAGTCCCCACCTTTGTTATTTCTTTCTTTCTCATTGCTTAGAATACTCTCCCTTATCTCTCCATGCCAAGGCAAACACTATCCATTTTTCAAAGCTCAGTTCAAGGCTTACTTCCTAAAGGGAGCATTCTGTACTATTGATATGAATCTCCCTTTCTTATGAATTACACAGGGAACTATAATACGTACATTAACTTTTCCACTTTAATTACAAATTATTATTTTTTTTTTTTTTTGGTACTGGGGATTGAACTCAGGGGTGCTCGACCACTGAGCCACATCCCCAGCCCTATTTTGTGTTTTATGTAGAGACAGGGTCTCACTGAGTTGCTTAGCGCCTCGCCATTGCTGAGGCTGGCTTTGAACTCGCGATTCTCCTGTCTCAGCCTCCCTAAGTGCTGGGATTACAGGCTTGAGCC
>CM053404.1:50049869-50119533 GCA_028644305.1 Xerus rutilus
TTACAAATTATTTTTGATATTTAGACTTGCATAGTTCTTGGTATCTTAATTTTTTAAGAGTATCTTAATCTTTTTCTACTTCTCACTTCAGTCTTTGCCAGTACCTAACACGTATTTAGTATTTGAAACCAAGTTTATTATTGTATTAGTTCATTTTGTGTTACTACAAACTAAATTATAAAGAAAATAGCTTTGAAAAGAGGATTATTTAGGCTCATGGTCCTGGAAGTGAGAGGTAAACTCACTTCATTCAGGGACAATACTTGTGTCTTTTCATCTCACTCCTTCTTTGTATAAAGCCACCAAGATTCAATATGGGAGCTCCATTTTAATGAGTTTAATCCTAATTACCTCTCAAAGGCTCCACCTCTAAACACTCTTTATGGATTAATTTTCCACTCTTTCAGTACTTCACAATGGGGATTAAATTCCAACACATGAAACCTTGGGGGACACATTTAAACCATATTCTAACTATAGCAATCGTGAACCAAATGTAGCAATTGTCAAAGAGGAACTTGCCTGTTCAAGAAGTTAGAATCATAGTAGGGAGTTATCTTTAAACAAATATTGCAAAGAGGTGTTTGTGAAAGAATATCAATTTAATCCCCCTTCTGCTACCAGAGAGGAGGAGGAATTGCATTGTAAATCATCAACTCTATACTGTAATGTAAAGGAACAACATGAAAATGTTCCCACTGACACACATGGCTTGATTCATGAAACAATTTCTTCATACCTCTTAGGCTACTGACTGACTACTCAATATAAATTTTTCTGAAGAGTCCACAAAGGACTAGCCAATCACAGAGATGGAAATTTAAAAAAGGAACCCTTTATATGAACCAAATTCTCAAGATTTAAACAAGAAATCTTGCATGTATGAAAAATCAAGTGACATAAAGACAATAATTTGTAAACAAGGTCCAAGGAACTCTGGGGAATTCATTGCATATGATGAGGCAAGTGGCTTTCCCAGGCATTAATTTTATAATCCTTCACATATCAATAGGCCAGTCTGTTACCAAATAAGTGACATTAAACTGCAGCAAGAAAAGGATATACTACCTTTATTCAAGTATCAACTAAGAATAAACAAGGAAAAGAACCATATCCTATAATTGAGTTGCCTAATAAATATTATTTGGAAAAAAACAAACTACTCAAAAATAATAAGGATAGTGATTAGGACTAAACTTAAGAGCCTCAATTCTTTTAAGTTGTGAAACTCAAGGGCACACAGTAAATTCTTATTTAGAAAATATCTAATATAATTAGAAGAATTTGTCTAAATCCAAATCAATATCAGGTGGAAATGTTACTAGCCAGCTATACAAGCTTGGTGTTTTCTGACAGGGGCAAAGGGCTCTAGGGATCCAGAGATCTGTAGTTGTAACTGAGAGATTACTGTTCTTCAACATAAATGTCTTGCTTGTTTTCAATTATTTATCAAATAAATAACAAAAGAAAGCTGTTCTTCTACCTTCACCCTTCATTAGTAAGAATAAATATTTTAGCTTCTGTTTCAAAATAAAAATGCTGATAAATAATGCATTCCCTTTCCCATCAAATCAATGTTCTAGAAGTGATCCATGTAATGAGAAGGGAATGAAGCAAATTGCCTGGAGACTTGGATGGTTGAAAAGAACAACGGGTAGTAAAAGGGTCATATCCTTCTCTATTAGTAAGTAATTTCCTGACTATGAAGTTAGGCATTTAAAACACACTCAAATTCTCTTCTGCTTTGGTTTCTATGATACTGCCTAATCAAGACGCTATTCCCACTTTGACTTTCCTCTGTTGTCTCCTTCCTGCATCTATCTCTGTACCTTTGTGCTCACTTCCTTTGCCTACATCCTCAAAAATCTGATTTTACCTAGCAAAGAAATCCATTTCATGGCTCCGTCTTATCCTCTATTTGAGTGATGATTCACACAAAGTATAATGCACATCTGACAAACAGAAATATATTTACCAGAAATGTCTCACATTTTCTGTCTCATCTTTTGCTCCTGATTCTTATTACTTGATATATTTACACCTGTGAAAGTGCTCTCCAGTGGCTCATGCCAAACTTTGCTTCACAAAGGAGGAGGTAGTTATTGAAAAGACCACAGGTTTTAGAGTGAAAGAGATCTAGATTTGAATCCTAAGAACTACTAATCACATGTGATCTTGAGCTCTTTAAGCCTCTGAGCTTTATTTTCTCATTTATGAAGTGAGAATGTCATTTTTTGCCCTCTCTTTCAATCCGTCCATGAGCTAGCATATTCTTTGCTTTCTGTTTCTCTGCCAGTCTCTATCCATATCTTTTTGGCTACACGGGATATTGGTTTTCTGACCTCTACCTCTGGGGAACAATTCCCTCATGGGAAACTCCTTTTATTCTCTTTTGCAAGATGCAGAAAGATCTGGCCACTAAAGGACACTTGGCTTCAGATTTAACTGTCCTCTCTTTCATTAGGTGTTGTTTTGGCCACAGTATTAACCACTGCTGCCTTTAAGAATGGGAACACAACTTGCCCTTTTTTCTAAGTAAGGCCCTTCCTCTTTTGGATCAGCCATATGAAAATTCCTTAAGGCAGACAGCTTTCAGATATCCATGCTTGAGTCTCTTCAATCTGTTTTTATCTTTTATATGGAGGGATCATCTCTTTTCCACACTGGGCTTCCAAAGAGTCAGCCTGAAATAGTGATTGCACAAGTCTCTAATATTTTTAGCTATAACATAAAAATTCTGCTTGGAATAAAAACACAACAATGATCTTCACTTCCAGCTGCCAATTAGTTTTATTAACTATGTGGTTTTTGAATTCTTATCAATCACACAGCACTTCATATATTCATATATCATGTTGTTCATTTGCCATCCTTAATCAGCAAAACTAATTAAGAACCCCTGGACTTGCTTTGCAGTTACATAGCCACATGGATTAATTTAAATTTGAATTTGCTTTCCACCTGGGTTACTTGCTTGTCTGCGCCACTTTACTCTGTTTTCTTCCATTAGTCAATATGGTCTCTCCCTTACCAGTGAAAAATTTGCATTGGTTCCCTCACATTTTTTTACATTTATTCCTTATACTTGCCACCTATTATTAGGAAATCATTTCTCCTTTTTATTGTCACTCTTCTCACTGTATCTTACATCTATTCCTCATTCCAACAATAATATGTTATTTGAAGGATTGATATGTAGGTTAAGAAAGAAGCACATGGGAAACTCTCTAGAATAGCTTGTCACGTGGCAATTAAAAGTTGATTTCCTTTCCTCTCTTCCAGCAGAGAGATATAGTCTTTCCTACATTTAAGCCTCATAGAAAATGTTTTAATGTATTTCTTAAGGGCATTTCAATGATCATGCTTTATATTTGCTTATATAAATGCTTAATTATAAATTTAAAATTTAATTCTCTATGTATTCCCCATTCATTATACTATTATAGACTCTGACCACATGTTAACCCTCAGTATGATTGTTGGCTTGAAATTCTTTCTTCACTGTTACATAGAGAATGTTTCAACTCAACAAAATACTTGTACAAATGGATGTGTATATTATGACCTAAATTGTGACAAGTCCTCTGATTTACTGAGCCATCCCTACTCTCTTGGAAATACGGGTGGCCTACCTGATGTGGCTTTTATTGTAATCCTGACGTTTGGATTTAATGAATAATCTTTCAAAATTCTTGTGATTTATTCAATGCAGTTATTTTCTTAATATAAGTTCATTTAACATAAAAGTAGTCAAACATTCCTAATTTGAATGAGTTGGAAAGAAAGCTAATTAAATTGATGCAGACTTGTTTTAATCCCTTTTAGAACAAATAATAACTGCAACTATTATAACTACTCAGACACTGCTTGTGGAGTTTTAATTAATAGATAAGGATTATCTCTAATTAACTCATCACAACACTCATCTGAATAGTGTCAGCCCTATGCATAATGCATTTACACTGTTTGTAAGTAAGTAGATACTTTTAAAACACTTAAAGACCAGTTTGTATTCTTAGGAAACTAGAGGTGCCCTCAACCTTTTTCATTTTGTGGTTAATTTATTTAGCTAGGTATCTCGTCTTTTTAAGAGAGGAAACAAAGAAAGAAATAGCAATCAGATAGATTTGAGTTTCTCAGTCAACATTGTGCCCCTTTTCAAATTAGTATATTTCAAAATAATGTGGTTATCTGAATAGGTATGGTAGACCAGGTAACTGTATAGTATTTCAGTATTATAGAACTAGAAAGAATCCTTCCTTTCACATCAGTTATACTAAATGTCTCATTTCATAGATGAAGGAGAAAGAACAAGTATGAAATGAAAATGTATTTTAAACTTAAAGAAAAATAATAGTTATTATTATTGTGATATAGGGACCTTAGGTGATTCTACATTGAAAGCAAATACATTAGAATTTCTAATTTATGCATTGAATGAAAGTAGAGTACTGCTATTCTGCAACAGCTTTGACACAGTACATTCAAGACTTTTATTTACTCATTCAACATTTACTAGATGTTTTGTTTCTCTGTTTTAACAAAGTTCCAGGGACCTTCAGGTGTTAAGAAAAAAAAGAAAGTAAAATACATGTAGGGTTTAGAAGTTTGCAAATGGTGTCGAGGTGGTTCTGAGAAATGGCTCTTAACCCAAGAGTATGCTTTCTCTCTCTCTCTCTCTCTCTTTCTCTCTTTCTCTCTCTCTCTCTCTCTCTCTCTCTCTCACATACACACACACACACACACACACACACACACACACACACCTCAAAGTTCTTAATGTTAAACCAGAGTTAGCTTGGTAATATCATCCATAACAGTGAAGGAAATACCCATTGAAAAATATTCCATCTAATTCAGTTAGTCCAGTCTGGTCTGGGATAACTCAGCCCTTGTTTGGCAATGAGGGCTTTTTCCATTTCAAGATGAATATCATTGCTATAAGAATAGTATTCAAGCAATTCTTTCTTTAGCTTTACCTTCCTGAATGGCCATCACTGTGCCTATTTGGAGTTAGATTTTGAAGCAATATAAAAACTTTCACATTCACATGACTTAAGGGGTTTTAATTACTAGAGCTGATTAATTAATAGGTAAAGAGCTACCACCAAAAATCAGATACTATGCACATTTAAATTACATAAATAACTAAGAATAGGCAGGTCTAGATTCATGGTTAGGATTGATGTCTTTAAAAGCCCAAGAAATCATCACTGAGGGATAAAGTACACAAAATATTAAGATAAGGAAATATGATTTTGTGTTTATTTATATGTAGAAGATATCTGTGTGTTATAATTTATTCTTTCTCTGTCTGTATGTTTCTTCATTTTGCTTTTTCAGTTAGTGATTTCTTGAATGTTCTTTTCTAAGACTTTTGAGGAAATTAGGAGATTGACATCTGAAGAGTCATCCTAAGTGATTTTACACTTCACACTTCTTGCTGTATGAATATTATGGAACAGTTGTCTATGTATACTTTTTATGGGACATTAAGTATTATTTTGGATTCTAGCCTAGATAGTCAGAATGGATGAAAAATTTTATTATTATGAGTTTTTGTGTCTTTTTGCTTTGATAAGACATTTATTAGATTGCATTTGACTAGCTTTGCATGGTTAGTAATTCTGAATACTTTTATGACTTCTCTGTAAAATACTCATATTCATGTCATATGTTAGCTGAGAACTAGAAATATTTGCTTGCTTTCTTTTTTATCTTTTAGGTATTAATCTACTTTTCTCCAGTCATGTTTCTGACAACTTCTCCTTTCCTCTATTGCTAATCACCACTATAAACTCATAGATTGAGCATCATCAAGGAAGTGGTCAGTAGTAGTCGGTGATACATGTCACAGAATGAAGAAAATCAATTTGAAAGGCTCAGTCTTAAAAAGCAAATCAAGATTTGGCCTCTTATTTCAAACCTTCTCTGGTCCTGTGGCATGATCACAGTTTATTCTATTTGATACTTTCACAACTTTCAAGTATTTTAAACATCAAATTTCTCTGCCCTTTCAGGCTTTCAGAGGTTACTCTTGATCCTATTTATTTTTGAAGTATATGTGTATTGACATATGTTGATAACATAAGTCACAAATGTCTTCTCCAAATAAAAAAGAGGAGACAATGAAATCATGATAGGCTGGGAACAGCAGCACAAGGACTTAGAGATCATCCTATCCAACTTCTTATAAGCGCCAGCAAGAGATAGATAGTTCAGTGATTTATCCCAGGTTACAGATGCTTTTACCACCTGGGTCCAGAACATAGACCTTCATTTTGTCTAGTGTTGGTTCAGCTATGTTTTGAGGGTCTTCTACATACACCAAGGCCTTCAACTGAACAATACTTCACCAAGTTGATTCTGTGCAGCAAGGATTGATAATACAGCAATGTAAAACATGCCAGCCTACATGTGCTCACTTATGTGAACACTCACATTTCCCCAGTACCAAGTTGTAAAGTACAACTTGGTAAGGTACAACTTGGTACTGGGGGCAGGTGGGCAAATATGGAACAAATTTGCTACCCATGCCTACATTAGTTATCTGTAACTGATAAAAGCATTTCCTCCTTATGAATGAAGACATGGCTTCAACATGTATCCCAACAAAGCTCTTCAGGCATCCACTATTTATCTTTGAGAATTGTTTTACCCAATGAAACCTATTTACCATTCAAGAATTGGTAGTTTTCTTATAGAATTAGCTTCTAGAGACAAAGGAATTTAATTATAATAATAGTACTGGTACTAATAGATACCTTTATTGCTAAGTTGTAGGTTCTAAACATTGAAACAAAATGGCTTGTACATGCATCACCTAACAACAACTCAGTGTGTTTTGAACAGTAGGACAAATGGATCACTATCATATTCACTGTGCTGAGTGCTCTGTAAGTGATTAATGACTTCATTCCCTCTGTTTGGTCCATGGTTCTTGACTTACTTTATGTTCTTGTAAGTCATGAATCACAAAAGAATTACAACTTTCACTTTTTATCCTAAATCTCTAAATTCGAATAAATTGCTCAGACCTTATTTTTTCCATAGTTCTTTTTTTTAAAGAAGGCATTATTGCCTTCACTGATGCAATGAAGGATGGGGGAGGAGATTAATGCAAAACACCCCTCAGACTTAGACTTGCATTGTCACTGAGACTTGAAATGAGAGAAAGGATAGACTCATATGAGTGTAAGAGCTGTAAAGAGGAATCTATAAACTGAGCCTTGGACAAGTGAAAGGGGGGAGTTAGGGATATTTACAGACCTTGATCATGTAGGTTTTCAGAAATGAAATGATATGTTCTTGATGTGTAATGATATGTATTGGAATCTAGTGACTATTTGTCCTCAGTGGGACCACCAAAAGACCTAAGTTCTTAGGGTTTAGTTTTTTTTCTTTTCTTTTTTTCCCCCTAAATTTTTGGAAAAAGAAGAAGGCAGAGAGGATGGAAGCATAATGTGGGCTGCTAACAGGAAAAATTTACAAAACTGTTTCTTCTTGAATGGCAATTGAATCGACTCATTGTCATCAAGCTTTAAGTGAATGAGTTCTTGCAGTTGGCAAAATTAGATAGGAAATGCTTTAATTTTGTTCTGGCTCTAGTCCAACAACAAGAGAGTCTTTTTGAATGTGGAATTACAGAGCTATACTGAGTGACTCCAAGTGAACTCTGTGTAGGTTAAGCTCTTCAGCAGAGGGTCACTGCTTGCTAATGGCAACTTG
Source organism: Xerus rutilus (assembly GCA_028644305.1). NCBI lineage: Eukaryota > Metazoa > Chordata > Mammalia > Rodentia > Sciuridae > Xerus > Xerus rutilus. Next base: position 50,057,598 of record CM053404.1, read on the forward strand.
GTGAAAGAGATGGCTGAAAGCTTGGGAAATCTGGGGTTAGAAAGTGATACATGACCTGGCTATCTTTGTCCCCTAGGACTAGATGAAAATGTGTGTCAATAGGAACTGCTTTCAATTAGTTTATAGTGAAAATTGTTATTCAAATATATGTCACATTGCCCTTAGCTAAAAGACTTGTGATCCTCATTCTTAATGGTAAAACTTTCAGATATTACCTATTTAACAGTACTTTTGGCTGGGACTCAGGGAGAGTCTCTTGATAAGTTGAAGAAAGGGAATCTTTTAGAGGCAACTCTTTTCTTGAGTCACACTTTCACTGCATGAGGTTAGGGAATATTTTGTACCTTTATAAGTCAAGTAGGACCTGCAGAAGATTTCACCTTTGCAGTCAAAATTTGATTGTTCAGAGGCTGGTTATTCAGTGTATGAGTCAGGGCTCTCATCAGAATTACTTACCAGACTGGAAGATTGGACAGGTCTGAGAATATTAGTCGCATTTTTTAGAAGGAAGCACAGGGAGGGAGGATGATGCCATGATTTCATAGAGGCAACAAAGAAATATTTCCAAAATGTATGTAGTTTAGCAGAGGTTCAAAGGGAAAGGAAAGAGGGATATATTTCTTTCCCTTTAATCTTCTCTTATTGGATGTTATTTAAAGTTTCTGAGTATTTTACTCTAGGAGCACTTGTTCTATATTTAAAAAGAAACTAGAACTGAGTTATTGCCTAGGTGCCGCTTAGTGGCTTGACCACATTTGATGTTTGAACTCTTCCTTAGATTGAATCATCTATGTTTTACTTTAGAAGCCCCACTGCCCAACTTGCCTAGTAATACAGCTTTCATGTTTTGCCATTTACTTTTATTCTCTCTCCATTTTCTTGTGGACACTCTGCTGCAAAGGCCATTGCGAAATCAAGTCGTGAGTGTTGAACACTCAGGATGATTGATCTCCATTTGGAAAAACTTAGCGTAAGTTTTATTGTGAGAAATGGATTTTACATGACTCCCCATGCCAGAGAGTCAGTGACTCACCAAAGAAGGAAGCAGCACTAACCTGGAATGTCTGTCTGTTCAACTCAGGAATTCCTGCTTTGGGGAATGACTGAATTTAATTGCACATTATGAAGTAGCCGTAGTGGCCCTGGAGCTGGTGAGCAAATATGGACTCTACACACCTTCCCCAGACTCTGACTTCAGTGATATTATGTTGGTAGTTTGATATAGATCATGGTTGGAATATTTATACCACAAAAGTGGCAAATGCTACATATCTTTGCCTTTTATTCTCCTTGAGAGGCAGTTATTAAACCTTTGCCCACACATCATGGCCTAGTGTAACTAAAACATCAATTTAAAAAAAAAAAATCCTTGCTTAGTGTAGGAGTTCTCAGCATGTGGTTCTTAGATCAGAAGTATTAGCATCACCTGGGAGCTTGTTAGAAATGCAAATTTTCTGGCCCTACCCTTAGTCCAAGCATTCACCCTCTAGAGGGTGGGGCTCAGGAATCCCTTTTAGCAAGCCGTTACTCCTAGATGAATCTAATATATGCTAAAGTATAATAATCAATGCTCTAAGGGCTAAATGATTGAGGAAGAATTAACTATGTTTAATGAACTGCATGAAGCCTATAATTGAAAGATGAATTATCTCATACCTGTCCTATTGCTCTTATCAAGCTTTCAGAGGGTACATGATAAACAGGATTGCTACTTTTAGCACCTACCAGGCTGGTGGTGGGGATGTGTCAAAACTGAATTATTTCCAGGGTTCATAACAGATGGAAACACACCACTCACTGTCCAATTCTTGAGTTCTGAAAACACTGCCAGAAGGCAAATGATATCAGGATAATGGTAGGCAACTAGATGACCATATTCTTAACTGGGCTAAGAATCTGAATTCTTTGGAGAGCTTGTTCAGAGATTTTTGGGCCCAGTCCTAGAATTTCTGACTCCATAGTCCTGGTAAGGCCTAATAATTTGCATTTCTAAACAAGTTCCCAGGTGATATTGATGCAGCTGGTCCAGGAAACACTCTTGGAAAACCACTGCTCTAGAACATCTTTGAATTATCTGTTCTTGTGAGTTTCTGCTTCTGAGCTTTTTGTTCTCTCCTGTTCTGCATTTAGCTTGACTGTGATTTCTCCTCACAGAGAGTACAGCCCACATCATGCGGGACATGATTTTTAATGTGCAGGAGCCTGCTGAGGCCTCCATTTTCTGTCAAGATATTGTTCAGAGTCAAAATGCACTTTGTCATTTTTTTTTTATTCTCAGATTAGGTTTTTATAGCCTTGGCAATTTGCTATTATGTCAGATGAAACTCAGCTGCTTCCTCATTGCAGTGTTTGTGGCCTCATGATTCACACCTTTTGCTGCCATCCAGCTCACTCACCAAGTTGAACAGAGTGTTTTCACCCTTCTTTGAACAGAATGTGTTTATTTCCTTTGAGTAGAACTTAATGTACCTGTGGTTCATCTTTTTTTTTTTTTAACTCTTCACAACAGAATAAGAACTCTTTCCAATGCACGAGAAGCTCACTTTAAAGATTTCCTGATTTGAATTGTGGTATGGGGGTGAAAGATTTAAAAGATCTTCTGATGGTTGGAGGAGGCTTTGTCTGCCTTACTGATGAACTTGATTGGGATGAGCTTTTCTTCTCTCTTGAGTTCTTAGAATGCAGCATTTGAATATAGGTGGTTCACATTACTAGTGTCCTTTTGTAAGGTCATATCTTCAAATAAGTTATTATGTTCCTCACTAAATTCGAGGGAAAAGGAATAGTTTAAGACATATCTTGGCTCCTCAATAGTTATGTGACCTGGACAGGTCACTTAAATGTGCTGGATCTCTTTTCCATTTGAAAGAAATGATCTCATCTGGAGATAATGGCATTTGTACTGTTTATTTCATTTAGTTAGTCTGAAGTTTGCAATAATATCCATGACAATGTTTTGTAAAGTCTAAAATCCTTCATAAGTGTGAAGCAAGGGGCTGGGGATATAGCTCAGTTGTTAGAGTGCTTGTCTTTCATTCACAAGGCCCTGGGTTCAATCCTCAGCACCACAAAAATAAATAAATAAATAGATAAATGAATAAATAAATAAGTGTGAGGCATTATTATTAATGTCCCTTATATTCAGCATGGTCAGGACACACTAGACCCTTAAGATATGATATCTGGCCTTGTACGTGTATGTGTACATGTGTGTATTTTTTATAGTCCTGTGGGAGTGGACACTTAAAATGACATCTGATTATCTACTGAATAGTTAACAGGAGCATGGGATACAAGTATGCAGTAGTAGATACAAAAGCTGTCATTTAGTTCAACTGTAAAAGCAGAAACAATTGGGGATTGGCTGCAACCCCTAAAACTTTTGTTAGCATTTTCTACCTGGGGACTAGGGAGATTTGCTAAGGAGTTGAGTGCCTATGTCATTTAAAGAATAAGAGAACTGGGAGAATAGTACACTGTTTTTGGTCTTTGGCACATTATACCCCCAATAACTTTTGGGTTTGGCTATTAAAATCTTTTTATTAACTATAAAATCCTACTTATGGGAACAAAGGGCAGGGTATCTTAAGTATTCAAAATAGAAAATGCAGATTTGGCATGTGTATGTTTATGGTATTTGGAATAGGATTTGTGAAATCCTAATAGAATTCAACTTGAGAAAGCACATGGAAATCTTGTAGATATTTCTCTACCTATTGGGCTCTCATGGTGTTCAGAAAACTACAAATATGGTGCACTTGAGATTTTGTAGAACAATGCCCTGAAATTCATCTCAGTCATATATTTGAAAATTAAATATGCTATCCAAAGAAAACAGCATAAAAATGCTGGAACAAATATCTGGGGACACTCAGTCTCAATACTCACTAGCTAGCTGGTGGTGAGTCAGTTAACTTCCCTGAAACTTAGTTTCCTAATCTATAAAACAGAAATAATAAGCCTTGACTTGTTTACCTTTTCTGAATTTCAGATGACATAGTGCATATAGAAGCAATTTGTCATACAAAACATGGTAGAAATGCAATATTTTATTTTCAAAGTGCTTATCCTATAAGGTTTTGCATGTAGTCAAAGAAATTGTATTTATTATAAGAAATAAAAACAAGCTAGAAAAATGAGGGTTGGACAAAAAAAAAATCTTCAGGTGAGTTCAATGTCAACTGAATGGTCATATGCAATAGGTCTTGATTCATGCAGCAGTTCCGGCGTCTATATTCAGTGTCTTTACTGTGACCTGAATAGAGACATAGAAGTCATGCTCTTTAGATTCATCAGTGATTAACACCTGGGAAGAGGAATACCTAACACCATAAATGGCAGACACAAAATTCAGACTCATCTCAAAAGGCAAGAACAATGATGTGAAAGCACTAAGATAAAGTGTAACATGGATATAAATAAAGTTCTTCATTTTGAGTAAAAATAATCTATTGCACAAATTCAGGAAGGGGATGATCTGCCTTGGAGGAAGTTGATATGAAACCATCTGGGGGTTTTAGATATCTTCATGCTCAAATAGAATGTGCTGCATTTGCTTTGAAAAAGAAAATGCTGAATAGAAAAATATGGCTGCTTACTAGAGTGATCTGATGCTCAGAAATTTAGCTACCGAGCAGGGAATTAGAGTTGCAGTCCTCACTATGCCAAGGTTTCCCAGTGTGACCTTGCTCAGGTCATTTAATGCCGCTTGGTCTCCGTTTTTCTAGCCCTTTAGATGAGAAGTTTATACTAAGTTATTTCTGAGATTGCTTCCAGCTATAAGAATCTGCAACTTAACTTGGGTCAGAAAAGTGTCCCCTCTCCTTTTTGATATTTTTTTCCTTTATTTATTTGAGAATTGATATATCCATGTCTAGAAGGAAAAATTCTCAATTACAGAAAAATAACAGGTCTAAAATTAGAATATATGCATATTGTAAGTAAAAATAGATATCTTTTTAAAATTTTCTCAGTGATTAAAGTATTTAATATCATTTTGTTGGCTTAGCCAATGCTCTCTCAACAATAATGCAATTTTGAACTTATTTGCTAAACTGGTATTTCTCAAGAACTTTTTCTAGAACTTCAAATATTCCTGTAACATTCAGGTACAAATCCCAGCAGGGTCTAGCTGGCTCACTTTCCTTCTAAGACAAATAAATTGAGCTGTATGTGCTTTTACAGTATGTGTTCTTAGATGTCTAGCATGAGATTTTTAAAATTAAGGTCCTGTCTATTACTTATAGACATACAGGGTCTCAGATCTCTCTTTCCAGGAATAACAGTTTATTATCAACACTGTGGAGTCAGTTTTGCTGCCAAAAAATGAATATCACTTCTTCCTAACTTACAGAAATATTATGCCTTTGATATAAGCTTCAATGGAGCAGTGAATGACCTAGTGGTTTGCAGTGCCTCTTTGGTTTGGAATGTGTTAGACTTTCCAGGACAAATACTATGTGCATAAGTATATTGCTCAATGTATTAAAGTATCTGTCAAATTTATCTCATATCATTATCTTATTTGCTTGATATAGTTTGTTCTGTATTCCATACAACTGAGTTTCTTGTATTCCTTTATCTGTTTGCCTTCTCCTCACTAGTTTTTAAAACCTAGAAATGTATCTTAATTAATTATTGGGGAATAATGTATCTTCCTCAATCATAAAAGATAAAAAAGAATTAATCGTATTGAGGATGCTGTGCTTGGAAAGAGAGTGGATTGTTTCCTACTCTTCCTTCCAGTTCTTTCTTTCCCCTTTTATCTCTCCTCTGACTTCCTCCATTTTACCTTCCTTCTCTTTTCCTTTTATTTCCTGTTCACAGCTCTTTACTGAATCACCACTATAGTAGGTAGGCTGAGGTTTTATTCTCTAGTAAGTCATCTCCTTTCTTGATGCTTACAGTCTCAGAAAAGAATGATTCAAGTAAATAACTGTAATGCAGAGGCAGTGTAGTGTAGCAGGCAGCTTAGTAGTGAAGGCCAGAGGAAGCATCCCAGAAGAGATTTCAAACTCATTTTGATTAAGAGTTTGCTGAATGAAGACTTGGGCTGAGAAATTATTAAACATTTAGTATGACTAAAGACTGGCATATAAGGGGAAGTAGCTAGAAATGGGATTGAAGGGACAAGATATTACAAGCCTTATGAGATGTGAATTCAAAGAATAATGGGGAATCATTGGAGAGTTTAAAGAAGGAAAATAACATCAGTTTTCCTTTTTATAAAGATCATTTTTCTTCAGGTTGAGAGGACACAAGCTGGATTATAGGGTTATCACGGTAATACAGGTGAGAGTGGCTGCTGCTGCTGCTCATGCTGCTGTGGCCCTGGATGAGGTGTGATACTGCCGTGGATCTTATTTGAGCAAAGTTTTGGAATCTTTTACTTTATTTTCAAGTAATTGTCTTTAAAACTGTTATTAAAAAGAGATAAAACAAAATGCTTTTTCCTCTTCTTTTTCACTATTCTTAATTTGAGAATATTAAGGCTGCTGAAGGCATAGATTTAACAGGTTCAGGTGTTTGGAACAAATTTGTAGAGGCAGTGTTGTTTTGAGTAGAACAAAGAACACTAGAATAAGAATTAGCGCTCTGAATTTAAGCCCCCTTTTTGCCACTAATGAGCTCTTTAACTATGGGTAAATAACCTCTGTAGCACTACTTTCAATTCTAATCTTCCATGATTCTGTGGATTCCCTCATAAGAAAACACTAGGGAAGAAAAGTCTCTAGGTATTTATTTGCATTTTAAACATCTTAATACTATTTTAATCCCTATTGGCACCCATATGGAAAACTTAGGTCCAACAGGCATGAAGCCTTACTAACAGTATCGGATATCTGAACCCATAAAATTGGTTAATCCTGAACTAAAAATCAGACTGTTTTTCTATCTTGCACACCCAGTTATAGATATGAGAGGAGCTTTTGGGATCTATGAAAGATGAGCTCCAGAAATTTAATAACTTCTGGGAATGGTAATCTTTAGTAGTGAGAAATTTGGCTAATGTGTGTAGTGGGTTTTTTTGGTCTACTTACTAGTGCCCATTTGGCTGCATAAAAATTTTCCTTGGTCACATCTTCATAGCTCTGGTCAGTAGGTGGAAGTCAAAGGCAAATGAGGATAAGTGCTTGTGCTCTAGGGTAGTATTTTCCAAAGTGTGGTCTATTTTGCACTAATCTTGCAAAATATTTCTTAAAATGGTTTGGGGCAAAATAAATATGAACAACCCTGTGTAATACAATGTTTTTTATAATGTCTTATATGCATATTAACATATTAGAGACTCTGAGACATCCTATGAGAAAGAGAGCTCAACTTTGTTCCTGTGTTTCTCTGCCTTAACTGGCCAACCAACCATTTTTACCGGGCTGTCTATTAACTGTTGTTTGAAGTGGAAATTTACAAGATGTGTGCCAATGTCGTTTTTTCTAGGCTTTGAAATGAAGTGGCCCAAGGATGTAAATCTTTTATTGTTTAAGCAAAGGCACAAATACGTGGAATTGCAGAGAGAATATGGATAAACATTTGACTGCAAAATAGACTTATTTCATCATCAATACGCTTTCTGACTCTTGTGTGGGTTGTGTATATTGCATTACATGACTCTTCACATTTACTCCATGTGAATGACATGCCCATAGAGATGTGCTGAGTGCAACCTGCCTACCCTTCTGTGGCTGCTGTCTGCCATGGATGGGAGTTGACCTTTGGCTTTGGTTTTATGATAATCAAAAATAAATTATTTGAACTATTTTTCCCAGATTATAACTCTGAATTGGAGACCCATAAAAATTTTTCTAAAATGGTACTACTTAAAATGGGCTTCAACAAAATAAGGCAGTTGTTTCCATAAGCCATGCAGAAACATTTAAATGTTTTAAAATGAGTATATCTTTATATGTTGTCCTTAGAAGCATCAATGGTTTATCATTGGATATATCACTGAACAAAATGTAGTTCCTTCATCATATAACAATGGTTTATTGACCACAATGTATTGGGCAACATACCAGGCAGGCGCTGGAGACAAAAAGAAACATGGTTTCTGCTTTTCAGAAGGGCACTTGGAGAGAAGCTGCTACATATGCAGATGGTTATAATGCATTATGGTAATAGTTACAATAAAGGTAAATACAAGGGGCAATTGGAGCATAAAGAATAAAGTGCTTAAGTTGGCCTTGGGGGAATCAGGAAAGATTTCACAGATGAGACTTGTTTGGTTTAGTCTGGTTTCTGATTTTGTTCTGAAACCCTGTGCTGACTCTGCTATTCAATTACCAAGAGAAAGTTTAGATTTTGCTGCCTTGCATGTGCTCATATGCTTTTCCAAAATAAATTGTGTTTATGTAATAATTTTTACCTTTTCTCCTCACTCATCATTTCCATCCTGATATTACTTTGAATTATACCCCCCACAATAGTCTTAGTTTCAGCTGAGTATTCACATTTCTGGTACAAGCTAATAGAATTTTTCATTTGCTTTTGGTTTGCAGATGTGGAACACATGGCTCTTAAGCATGGCATTATTCTTACAAGGATGACAGTCTTCAAACATTTTGATTAGTACCTCAATTTTACCCACTTCTACATATTGAAGTGAGCTTGTGTTTTATATCTTCCTAGCTTCATCTCTTACAAAGCTCCAGTATTCAGAAAGGCAATTTTTGTCTACAGTTTTATATCCACCAAACTACTGTGAGGCTTTCAGAAAGGTTTGATAGCTCTTAGTTCAAGAAATGGAATATTTTACTTAATTTTTCAAAGAGTTCAAAGAAATATATCTGGATAGAGAATAAATACACCTTGCATTTTTGCAGTGTCTTGCATTTGGGGGCATTTTATGGTTTGCAAAATATTTTACCTGTATTATTTAGTTTAACTCTTACAATGCCATTTGAAATATAAGAAAACTAGAGTTTAGATAATATTGCTAGTCAGTAAAAGAAGCCTGTTTCAGAGAGATTTCAGTCTCTGATTTTGAAGATCTTTCCACTATAAGTGTGTGAGGACAATTTTGATATATGTTAAGTATAAAAGGAAGATGAAAATGAAGAAGTAGAATTTGTGTTTGGTAATGCACATCTACAGTTCCAATATCTTGATTAATGATTTGGGTGCATGAGATTATGCATGACACGAAAGTAAATGAATAAACATTCCAAGGCAAATATGGTAAGCAAATTTGGTGAAACACGGTGAGAAAGTGGAGCTGGTTAAGTGTTTAATGAAACATTATTGCAGCCAACAGGACAGATGATTAAAAAAAACAAAAAAAAAAACCTGGCAAAAATCGCAAAAGAGTCACCAGTAGAACAATAGAGAAGACAGAAGTTAGTATATGCAGCATGGACCTAAAAGGAGGCTAGCTAAAGTGATTAAGTCCCAGAATTATGCTATCTTCATTCTGAGTTTAGAGCCTCTTGCATACCAATTGTCCAGATCCAAAATGAATGTCACAAATTCTGGTCAAGGAGGAATTTGCAATCATCAAAGTGCATTCAGTTCTTGACAAGTTGCGATTAATTTGGTACTTTACAGTTAGATAAGTCATGACACTATCTCTAGATTAAAGAACCTGGTGAGTAGTGGGCTAGTAATTAGAAAGTGAGGTTCAAGGAATTAGATACATTTATTAAGGGTACTATGAGAAGCCAAATGAAGAGATCACTCCAAGACACATAAATGGTATTATAACATAAGCCCATGGCAAAATTGAAGCCACTCTGAAAGTTACCAGGATACATTAATAGTCTGGGACTTTTTAATGTTCTCATCCTTAAAAGATCAATGAGATAAAAATCTATATCTCAAACTATTTAAATTAGAGAACACTCATATTACTTACATAATACTATCAAAAATTGAAATTGATGTTTGCTTTTGGACTATAACTCAGAAGAACATGTAACTTATGTTAAAATAATTGTATGAAACCATGAGAAAATGAATTAGAAAATAAAACATTCAATCACAGACATTTTAAACACCTTTATTTACTATATAATTGATATATGCTAAATTGCCCATACAATTTTGATAAGATTGACATATGTCTCCAAAAAGAAATATCATCACAATAAAAAGAGGGAACATACTGATCATCCCCCAGTTTTTCTGGTGCTCTTTTATACTCCCTCTTTCCCATCCTTTCCCTAAATATCTAATGTAAAAAAGTCTTTGATATGAAGCAGAATTAAATGCATACATGATGAGATTAATTACCACAAGCAATTTTTATATAAAATATACATGTTGAGCTAAAAAGTTGAAAAATAGGAATTTGGAAAAGAAAGATTTCTGGAAAAAACAGGAATATTTAGAAATAACTCATAGAACCTGGTGAGTTCAAATTCAACCTAGAAAAGGCAGAATGAGTTGGGAGAGCATTTCAGCTTTGGGGCAAGGGGATGACAAAGTTGAGCCAGAAATCAGGGTTTTAGCCTCCTTTTCCAAGAGGATATGAGCAGGAAGATGTCTCTGTCCTAAGTAGAGGCAGCATGCTGATATATCTTGAAAACAGAGCTAACCGTAAACTTAATAAGGAACAACTGAGGGCTTTTAGTTTTTATAGACTAGAGAGAGTGACCTAAACCTTTTTGAAATTAAGTTCATTTAAAAATCAAACATGCGCACAACAGATAAGTTGTTTGTTTATTGATAAATGGAATGCCCATGGTAAGTCAAGCAGTATTCTAATTACTGATGAATGTACCTTTAATATGTGACCATTGGGAAAGGCACTGTTTTGTCTGCTCTGTGTGTATGTATGCGTGTATATTTGATTTCTTAAACTTCATTTTAAGAATATTAAAGTAAGTTCCTATATGCCTTTCACTCAGTTTTCCCCATGGTTAACATCTTAAAAACTATGGTACACTTGACATAACTAAAAAACTGGCATTAGTATATTACTATTAACCAAATTCCAGAATTAATTTGAGTTTTCTGAGGTTTTACCTAATTCCCATTTTTCTGTCCTAGGATCCTATTCAAGATACCACATTACACTTAGTTGCCAGGTCTCTTTGAGCTCCCTAGACTGATGGTTTCTTAGGTTTTCCTTGTATTGATAACCTTCACAGTGTTAGTAGTACCCATTAGGCATTTTATAAATTTCTTTTAATTTGGATTTGACTAATGGTTTTCTCCTACCAATTTCTTTTAAAATAATAAATGGAAATTCTGTCTATAAATCAAAGAAAAGCTCACTTTATTAACTTTATGTCTGGATTTTGCAGACCTTTAGTCTTTTTTGAACAGTAAACCTCACACTCAGATGATCTTTCAGGTATTGTCTTACCTATTCATTTTGCACATAACAGTTATCATTTCTGAATGCCACAGTTTCCTGGAAAGAAGTGTTTCCCCATTCAAATCGGTACAGATGTTATGACATATTCAAGGAAATTCTACGGAGACCTTGAAGCCTTTGAGGACATAATTCAGTCACCTCTGAGGTCAGTTTCAATAACAAAGGCTAAAATACTTACCTGTGATCCATGACTCAAATCATCACATGGGTTTGCCTGAACTCCTTGCAAGTTACTAGCTGCTGTATCACAGATGGGTGCACCATGGCAACATACAGATGTGGCCACATTATGCTGTTCGTTTCCTATATTCTCAAACTTTCCTGTGAATTGACAACACCCTAAACTGAGCAAGGAGATGCTAAAAATGATCCATATACAGTTTCTTTACAATGAAATTCCTCAAATATTAAAAAATGGATATTTGCCAACTCCCTAGAAAAAAGGGAATGTGGTATATAGACAGTATTGTTCTTTTTCTTGGACAGAAGAAGGAACACTAGGTATGTACTACTATCTTCCTATTTGTCAACTACATAAATTTGAATTCATTCTGACTTTTAAGACCCTTGGAAGAAATATGATAAATTTTCAGACTGCATGGATATATGTTTATGTTCAATTTTGGCCCCCTCTGGTTATTAGCAATGTGACATTGAATGTGTCTCTTAGCATCTATGAAGCTTGCTGTTTGATTTATAAAGTTAAGATAAAAATATCAAATTTCTAAATCTGATATGAGAATCGACAGGGATAAAGCACGTAAGTGCCCACCACAGTATCTAGTGCAAAAAACAGCTCAAAAGATATCAGCTGTTGTGGTTTAGATGTGGTGTCCCATAAAAGCTCACATGAGACAACGCAAGAAGGTTTGGAGGAGAAATGATTGGGTTATATCCTTAATTTCATCAGTTAATTAATCCCTGATGGGATAAACTGAGTGGCAACTGGAGGCGGGTGGGGTGTTTGGATGAAGTGATTCATCGGGGGCATGGCTATGGGATATATATTTTGTTTCTGGAGAGTAGAGTCTCTTTTTGCTCTCTGATCACCATGATGTGAGCTGCTTCCCTCTGCCACACTCTTCTGCCATGGTGACCCGTCTCACCTCCAGCTTCAGGAATGGAGCCAGCCTTTTATGGACTAAGGCCTCTGAAACCATGAGCCCTCAAATAAACTTTTCCTCCTCTAAAGTTGCTATGGTCAGGTATTTAAGTGACAGCAGTGAAAAAGCTGACTAAGACATCAGCTTTTCTTATCATTACTCTTATTTCTAGTATAGTCATCCCTCTGTATCTTTAGGGGACTGGCTGGTTCCATGAACCCCTGCAGGTGGATACCAAAATCCAATGATGCTCAAGTTCCTTGAAGAAAATGGCTTAGTATTTGCATATGACTTATACACATCTTCTCATATACTTTGTCATCTCTAGATTACTTATATTACCTACCTAATACAATGTTAATGCTATACAGTTATTCTGTATATCTTAGGAGAGAATAAGAAGAAAAATTATGTCCATGTTCAGTATAGATTGATGTTTTTTCTTGAGTATTTTCAATCTGTGATAAATTGAATCCATAGATGTAGAACTTGTAGCTACAGAGGGCCAACTGGACCTAGTATGATAGACTAACTTAAAAAAATCCCAAATGTGTTGGCCATGATTGTAGTAATAGCAGCTGATGTTTCAATTTTCCTTCTCTTATATTCTGTTCAGCTACTTGGATGCTTAGTGTCCCACTGTTCTAGCCTTTAGCATCCTACCATAACAACACATTCATTGGCTTTGCAGAAAAATAATGGCTGCTTCTATAGTTAATAGAGAGGAAATGTTTAGAAAATATTTTTAAAAATCCACATGAAGCATAAATTTCAATTAGGACTTTAGTTATTAGAGTGTTTCCAAATAAGATTTTTGTGATGCTGACCATGTGGAATTTATGAGCAAATAAAATTTTCAAGAACTTCATTTTGTTTTGTTTTGTTTCTTTTTAAACCAGCTGGAGCTAAGGGCAGCCATTGGCATTCTCTCAGAGTCACCGCTTAGTTCTCACCACCAGCAAGGGGTGTGGACAAGCTGTTGATATATGGATTTTCCTGACCTCTAAACATAGTTCTGCATTTGTTGGAGGCCCTGAGAATCTGATCTGGGACTGTGCCACTATGTGAGCTGTTGCAGGCCCCCTTCCAGGACTCACAAATCCTAGCTTTGCAGGGAGAAGTAATTTTAGTTGTCATCTCAGTATGCTCTGCCATAGAGTCTTTCTTCTTCTGTCTGTTACTGCTTCAATTAAAGAACTCAGCTTTCTTTGTGCTGGCCTGTGGATCAGATGCTTCAGAGCAGCAGGGAGGGGATAATCCCACACCTACAGGGATGCAAAGGTTCCTTCCTTGCTAAATCAATCAGCGGGGCCTGCTTTGCACAGCCAAGCTAGCAGTTTCTTTCCTGGCAGGCCTTGCTAGCAGAGGGATAGTTCAAGTGTCTTCATCCACATGCATTTGTATTTCTTCTCTTCCCCTTTATCCTCGTAAGAGATAAAAGTAGCAACTTTAACGGGATCTGTGCCCTATGGTTAAAAATAGTGACTAGAGATAATGTAATATTGAAAGCATTTAATTGCAGTTCACAGGAAGTATCACTGCAGCCTCATTTATCATGGCATTGCTGGAGAATTTGAGGACATGTAAGGGGTGTAGCAGTGTTTTTAGAGAAATCATATACAGGGGAATGGGTATGTTTTATTAATTGTACTTGCAAATCTTGAAAAGTAGTGGTTTCTAAAGAAAAAGTCTTTGGAAGTGTTTAGAAGATCAGAAATAGCAGTTTGTTACCATTTTTGTGCCAACACCAATTGATCAGCAGGGGTACTCTGGAACACTGTGATGAGGATCCTGAAGGCCCATTCCAATTCTGTAGTAAAAATACCATGATTAATTAAAGATGCCTGCAATGAGCATAAAACAAGGAGATGGCAACTTTATATTGGATATTTGTCATCACTAAAATCACCCTTTCTGCTAGGCCCAAACATGGCAGCTATAATTATTTATATTCTGCAACATGGAAAATTTAAACATTGTGCTTCTTAAAACATGCAGGACAAAATGTAAATTACAAAACCAATATCCCACTCATTAATTCTTTCAACCAAAACTTATTTAGCAACCATTGTGTGCTGGGTGCTATGGATCTAGATACAAAGAAGTCCTTATCTTCATCCTGAAGGAGCTTCAAATGACTGGAGGATATTGTGTGAAAATTATTGCAAAGACCTAATGAATATAATAATAAAGTTATATATTAGATCAAATATTGGCAGAAAAAAATGAATAGTTTACCTAAGTTCACAGGGACAATTTTCAAAAGGTTTAAAGACATGCTGTCATTCCAATCTATAGAAACAGCACTTAGGAATCATTTGTTCTTCTGATTTGAAGCAACCTTATTGAAAATGGATAATGCTCTTTATTAGGTAATGAAGCTATATGGTTAAGGATAGTATTGGTTTTCTATTATTACAGATTGATACTTTTCTGAATTCTCAGTTGTGGTAAACTTCTGAATATTTTGATTCCTTAATTTCTTTCTTTCCTATCCCAGCTTTGATTAAATTCTATTGCTTTGTTTTGGATTGATCTCTGTTGTCCAATCTCTTACACCCACTCAGATATTTACAATTTGAATATGCCAATAAGGACCTGATGGCAAAGCATTACATTCTTGGAAATAATTTAATATGCCACACTGTGTATGCATTTCTGTGTTTTCTGGTTAACCTGTCATTATATTTCACTTTGCTTTAAAATGTCAAAAATATTTAATTGCCATTTTTTTTAGAATTTTACAATAATATGACATATAGATTTGCTGATTCTAATTTCAGGAACCAACCTATGTGTATAAATAGACCCAGATGCTGCTGTATGATTTTATGTGTGTGTGTGTGTGTGTGTGTGTGTGTGTGTGTGTGTGTGTGCACATGTGCATAGATTTGAATTTCCTTTAGGCATGCCTCTAATTAACTCTCTTTAAGAAGTCTTACATGTTGTTAATATTTGAAAACACTTTGTAGTGGAAGGATATGTACTTGAAAGTTGATGATGGAAATGAGTCACAGTATGAATAAATACTCTGTAGGAATAGCATGTTTGTACATAGCAAAGGGAACTTTATTCCAATATTTGGATTTTTTTTTTATTTCTAAGAATTGTTTCCTGAAGACTTTTTTATATATAAATAAACTTTATTTTGGTCATAACTGGAGATTAGAAACCAGTTTTGTGAATCAAAACCACTTGTGATGTTTACTTCTGATTATGAAATTAATTTAAAAGTTAGAAATATTAAACCACAGCACAGAAAACAGAAACCACTTATAATCCCATCACCAATCTTAAGTAACATGGGATTTTATTTTTAGTTCATTTTCTTTTTAGTGTTTTTGTCAACACATATTTACTCTTTCAGTCATTTCTTCCATTTAGCAAATTCTTAGGAAGCACCTAGCAGCGTCTGTGATGAATGTGTATCTGTATGTGCACATGCTTGTCATTTACTTTGAATTGAGATATGATGCATGCAACATAAAATTCATTCTACTAAAGTATTCAGTAGTCTTTAATATATTTACAAAGTTCTACAGATACATACTATCATTTTCTAATTCTAGAATATTCTCAATTACCTCAAAAAGAATCCCCAGAACCATTATCAGTCACTTTCACTCCACAAACCCTAGCATGCATCTATTAATCTAATTTCCATCACTATGGATTTGCTTTTGATGGGTATTTTTATATAATAGAATATTATATAATTTTATATATAATTTTTATATAATATAAATAGAAGATGCTACAGCTTTTATGATCGGCTGCTTTCATTTAACATAATTTTTTCAAGGTTCACCATGATGTAATGTGGAACATTATTTTCTTCCTTTTTTAGGACTGTATAATATTACATTTTATGAATTGTTTATTTACTTACTGCTAGACAAGTCTAATGATGATAATTCTCTGGAATGGGACTTGGAAGGAATTCTGGTTCCATTCTTCCCCCCTCCAGTGGCTCCAGGGCTGCTGATTTAAACCATAAACTGTGTTATTGACCTTTAAGGTAATCACAGAGCTAAGAATGGGATCTGGAAAAGTAAATATACAATAAAATTTTCTGTTCTTATTGAAATTCAGCTGATTTTTTTCCCCTAGAATACACATTTCCCAGATTTCTACAGTCTTTGGTTAACTTCCAAAGTCCTGAAAGAAAAAATTGTTATGATGATTTTGTTGCCATTCTTAGTACCTTTGGGGAAAAGAAATGTTTTGGAGGGCCTTAGTCTATCATTTTAATGATATATATCATTTTGTTTTAGTACATAAAATATTAAGTTGAAAGTTTAAAAGATATGTTTATTGGTCATCTATGTGTGCTTTTAATAATTTTCCATTTTTTATATTGGGCTATTTAACTTATTTATTATTAATAAATATTTTAAGAATAATCAGCTTTATCTTTTCTATAAGTTCAAATATTTTCTTCAGACTTTTGTCTCTGAGCATTAATTAATATTACCAAACAAATGGTGTTTGAATAAATTCTTCATCATAAACTTGATCCTAAATGAAATGTTAAAGAATATTTCTAGTTCTAACTTTTCATGTTCAGTCTCCTCTAGGCTTCTTTGTCTTTCCCATTTCTCAAAAATTGAGGCTTGTTAATATTTTCCTCTCCTGGGAATAATGCCACCTATATCCATTTTTCCCCAATTTGCTGCTGCCTCTTGCATCTCTACATTTGGCCCATGTATGCTTTATGAACTCTTATTCTGTGTATCCAGTTGCCTCATAGTCACCATCATTTACCCAGTCTTTTGGCTTAACAACCTTATAAGTCATCTTTGGTATTTTGCCCCATCTTATTGAATGTGGATTTTAGTATCTTTATGATCTATAGTGCCCATATTTTGCCTCCATTGTCATTATTTTTATTCAGACTTTCTACATTTCACATGAAAGCTTTCTGCCTTAATTTCTTTGCCATTCCACATTTCTCCTCCATCCTCATATTCACACACACACATTTGCCCTAAAGAATCATTCTTAAGGCAAATTTGATCCAGTCTCTTTTAAGTTCATACTTAGAATCTTTCAAAAGGCAATTTTCTTTTTGAATTCTTTTCTCTCTCTCACCAGAAAATTATCCCTTTAAGGGCAGGAACCATATTGTCTTAATTTTTTAAAAATTCTCATGTCCAGTATAGTCTTAAATATAATAGAAACAATTAACTTTGGGAAGAGAGTTCTGGGGATTGAACTCAGTGGCACTTGACAACTAAGCCACATCCCCAGTCCTATTTTGTGTTTTATTTAGAGACAGAGTCTCACTGAGTTGCTTAGCACCTCACTTTCACTGAGGCTGGGTGTGAGCTCATGATTCTTTTGCCTTAGCCTCCTGAGCCGCTAGGATTACAAGTGTGGGCCACTGCGCCCAGCAACTAGAAACAATTTACTTTTGATGAGTGAATGGTCAGTAATCTCTAGAAGAATCTATCAAATTTGTTAACTAATTATATATAAATTTATTATTTCATAACAAATGGAATAATTCATGGAGCTGATTTATTAAAGCAGAATTTGTGAGTTAAATTTTTCTTACTCCAGTGAAAGATCAAGTGGTTGACAAACATGACTTAAAACATAGATTTCCAATCATTTCATAAATTGAGAAGACACCTGTTACCACCAAATAAGATACTAAAATGCTTTTAGTGATAATGAATAGAAGTGGAAAAAGACTCTTGTATGTTTATTAGACAAGATTCCAAAGACTGCTGACAGAATAAAATGCAGCAATTGGAGTGTAGATTTTATAGAGAAAGCTGTCTTATATTAAGACATAAAACACAGATATTACACGAGCAAGTGTCTTAGAAGATAAGCAAATTGAATATTCCCAAACTCTGAGTTCGCAAGTGTTGTACTTGCGAACGTTATATTCTCTCCCGTTTTCGTTAAGCAAAGCTTATGATAGCCAGTCTGCACTTTATGTTCCTTGGATGAGTAACTACAAGGACTGAACCATGAACAATTGTCATAAGGTGTTAACAGAAACTATTAATTCAAAGAACAACGACAAACAACTGCTGCTTGTGTTTCAGAAAAAGTGATAGAACACAAAGTTTGTTTAATGTTCGAAAGGAAATATACAACCCGTGAGTGGTACACTTGGTTTGATATTTCAGTGAGATATAATTCACTGAACTTATATTCAGTGAAAATTTGAACTAATAAAATATAGTTCAAATTTTGTAAGATAAAAAATTGTGATGAATTTTTTTACAACTAGAATTTCTGAACTAGCTCTTCTAAATCATTGTTTAGTAACAAGCAAACCTAAAGAAATAAAATGACTTTTCCAAGATAATGAGTGGTAGAGTTGGAATTATACAACTCTCTCATTATCGTCCTTATCATACCTAACATTTATAAGACACTTTCTAATGTTCCAGAAAATATTCTAAGTACTTTTTATGTATTAATTTATCTAACCCTTATCATTTGAAATAGATACTGCAATTATTCCATTATAAATCAAGTATAGAAGGTTGAATAATTTACCGAAGTCATGAAGTAGAATTTTAAACTCTAGCTCATGGATATTTTTTAAAATATTTTTTAGTTGTAGATGAACACAATACCTTTATTCTTTTTACTTTGTGGTGCTGAGGATCAAACCTCACATGTGCTAGGCAAGTGCTCCACTACTGAGCCACAACCCCAGCCCTATCTCATGGATTTTTAACCATTTCACTATTCTCTCATTTGCTTTTCCCAAATGAATTAGAATTTAGGTTTATTGTCATAATAGAATATTATTTTGTGACAACAAAATACTGGATTGCTATGGCACTTTCTATTTAACAACCAGAATGATAAGCAATTTTTCCAAGATATGTTTACATATGACCCATAAACATTTTCCCTGTCCTCAATTTATTGATTTCATGCTAGCATAGATTTGACTCATTTCATTTACTTTATTATCTTTGGCAAGTTGACTCATTTCTCTGTACTTAAATAACTTGTCTCATTTTAGTAAAGAGGGAATTTGCACATATTTTTACACGGATAAGGCTGATTACAATAAGAAAGGGCAAACCAATTTGCTAGGACAGGAAACTAGATCATCTTAATGAGCTATAGATAGCTTAGGGGGCAAATTCAGCTCAGGATTCAGGGACGCGAATGTGAATGGTGGCCATTGAGAATGCTCAGGAGTGAAACCTGAGTCAACATCTCAGAAACAACAACGTCTCAGTTGTCTGAATAGACCATGGAAACTAAGAAATCCGAACATGCTCTGCTGCCAGATATACAACTAGGCAATCAGATTCAGAAGTTGCATCTGCCAAGAGCAGATTTTTAATTGTCTCATCATAATATAGGAATGATAGTTCCTATCTTGCTTGGGGTTAATGAGGGAATTAAATATATATTAAAACTATAATGCAGGTCTACGGATATAGTTCAATTGGTAGAGTGCTTACCTAGCATGCATGAGGCCCTGCGGGTTTAATCTCCAGCATCACCAAAAAACAAAACAAAAAATTCAAACAAACAAACAAACACCTCCCCCAAACTATTATACACAGTTCACATAGTGAACATAGTTTACATTTCAATTGTTCTTGACTGAGAGTATTTGTAAATAAGTGAGGGCATTTGATATTTTCTAGTGACCTAGGATCATTATTTGATACTTATTTTGGTGAAGGGTTGGAGCCTGAGATGCTAATATCCTGCAAATGCCCAGAATAATTCCATTAAAGTAAGAGGTCTTTCATTCAATACTGCCATTGACTCCCTTTTGAAAAATATTGGGGGAAGCTAAAGAATTATAGCTATTTTATAACTATGAATTCTGTCATCTGGTTGAATGTTCATAAATTCCTCTTGCCTAAGGAATGAATTGAACCTTCATTCATGATCTAGGATTGTGTTTCTCTCCCCCCCCCCAACTGGTCTCTAATGTTGTAGATAATTATTTTGCCTCCCATATTCTTACCTTTCTTTATTTTGAACAAGTTAAGGTCTTGCAGCTATCATTCCTTAATATGAAACATGCTAAGAAATTTATGTATCTTTGCTGTTAAGGTGTTTAAGATTATAGATGCCTTCTCTGGGTAATCCAAGTCTTTATTTTACTATGGTACACCATACATAGTGGTCCATGCACCATACACTGTGACTTGTTTACTTAGACCTATAGTCTAAACATTTTTGAAATTTTAAGTTAGCTTCTACATTGATCAATTCAGTTGGTGTTCATCTAAAGTTGCATACATGTGCCCAAGCCTAATTGAATCTCCACAATGCATAATATACTTGGCCAAGTACTGAGAATTCAGGGATGAGATGAGGAAGGTGAAGAAGATGACTAAACTAATAGTCTAGTTGAAATTTTCATTCCGAGAGGGGTAATCAATAAAGATTTCTCTGAGAGAAGGACAGAAGTTCTGGTGAAGGGGCTCCTGGAAAGGAGTACATAGGCAGAAGGCTGATTAGTAAGAGGATGGAAGAGCATGGGCAACAGCAAGGGGGCCTTTGAGATCATGATGAGTATGGAGTGAATCTCAACACACTTCCTGCTCCTACAGCATTCACTGGTTGCATGAATCTTATATATTAGGAAAGATGGAAGGAATCTAAGGAACAGAATGTCATACTTAGTTTCTAGCTAAAGTATAGAAGATATTTTGAGGGTGTGGGAGCAGTATGAGAGACCATAAATTCAAAGATCTCTAGCCAAAGAGGTAGAAATATTGAGAGCTTAAAATAAGCCAATGGATGGGGGATCTGGAATTGAGAGATGTTTCGGAAGTGCAATCAGCAGAACATGGGGACAGATTGGATGTGGGAGTTAGAGAAAAAGAGGGATCTAAGATGACTTCAATGTTCTGGCTGGCTGGAGGATGTTATCTTTCCAGAAAGGTAGAGAATGCAGGGGAAGAGTGGCTTTAGGGATGTGGGGAACTGCTGAGATTGCCAAAACTGCTGTTAAGCCAGGACACCTCTATGCTATATCTGTACATTTAGGTGTTAGAAATATAATTGGGACTACTCTGCTTAAAATAGGATATATTCCATGGAATAGTGGATATATCACAACAATTAACAATACATCCATATTATTCGTTTTGTTAACAGATTTATAGAGTCAAAACACATGATTATTGAAACAGAGCATGGAAAATAATTGATAGAAGTCAGCAGCCATTCTAGGTAAAAACAAAAACAAGAACAGAAGAAGAAATTCTAAGTGTGCCAAATGCCTAACTTGAAACCAGTAACATCACATATTATGAAGAAATACTAGAATGTCCCTTTAATACATGGTGCAAATCAAGGATATTCTCATCATGATCATTCTACATTATTTAGATTTACAATTTAGCATTTCTAATGAGTCATTTAAGTAAATCAAATAAGCTATACAAATATTGGAAAAATAAACTAAAATAGTTATGGGCAAAATGAGGATAAATTTAAACAATTTAAACTTATTAAGAGAACAAAAGTATTTAGTGAGGGGTCCAGAGATAAGAAAAATAAGCTAAAATAAAAATTCAGTAATAGAAAAAAAATCTGTTCATACTAGCACCAAAAGTATATGATAACTAGGAATGTTTTAATGAAGATGATGCAAATCTATATTTTAAAGATTAATAAGAAAAACTAAGAAATAAGTAACAGGGAATAAAGATCATGTTTCTAGGTGGAAATAAAATCTAAATGATGTCATCTCATGGTAAATAAATATATAAATGTAATGCTATTCTTATCAGGTTCCTTGCTTTTTTAAAACATACCCATATATATATGTATATGTACACACACACCTAACATACAATACACTAGTTCTAAACTTTACATAGGAGAATAAGAGAATTTCCAAATGATGTCAAAGTGAGTTTTAAGAGTAAAGTGTTTAAACAAGAAAATGATGTGAGGTTGAGTCTTCACATAACACATGGTGGTGCAGGTAACCAAATGCTAGCAACCTTTAGCTGTAATAGCTAGTAGTTCTATATTTGTACTATTGGAGATAATTTGATTTCAGTAAAGAAATATTTTCTGTCAACGTAAATATAATATCCATTTAAAATATTAAGTTATATTTATCAGTGAATTTCTGTAGTTTTAAATAAGCTATAAAGAATTCATTCAAAATATGTGTATAAATAATTAACATAATATTATACTTAAAATTGACCAAGTCAACATTGTGGATGCTTTTAAGAATTCTTTTTCCTATAGAAGTTGTCCCTACATTACTTAGGTTTGAATAAGTCTGTATTAGAAAGTCAACCCATATGTCTCTCTGGTATTGACTGTCTACCAAGAATTTGTTGTTTGTGAAAGTACTAAGGATACTATAACAGACTTAATTCTTGTTCTCATAGAGTTGATGTTTCATGGGGGGCAGAGCCAATGAACAAATCAACAAAAGTATAAATTGCATATCAAAAGTAAGTGCTATGAAGAAAATAAAATGGGCTAATGAGGATAATTGTGTGAGGGAAACAACTTTTGATTTGTAGACTGGGAAAGATAGTTGAAATGGGGAAATCTGAATTTTAAGTGATGAGATAAGGCCTGACTAGGTAACAATTTGGGGGAAAATTTTCCAGGCAGAGAAAACAGCAAGGACAAAGATTCTGAGGAAAGAATTTGGTATTTGTTAAGGACATTAAGACTGAGATCAGGACTGGGAAGGGGACTGAGGCAGTGTGGAGAGAGAGGAAGGAGAAAGAGAAAAGAAAAGTGAAGAGTGTGGTCAATGAATGATATATGGATGTATAGATATATCTCATTAATCTATACAACTAATATGTGCTCAAAATTATAATAAAAATAAAATAATTTTTTTAAAAATGAGTCAGGATAGAGCCTAGTTTACCAGATTGTATTAATAGTAAAGTGTGAGGTAAGGACAGAAAGTACTAGACCACTTAAGACAATTTATCTTAAGGAAACCGCCAGAGTGTGTGAATTGAGAGTATTATGTAATTTGATTCACTGCTTTCGATGATCATTCTAGTTGCTCTGTAGAGACTGTGTTTTGTAGGCAGAGGGTAAATTTCGAAATAAAAAGAAATTTTAGAGGCATAACATAGAAGAAATCTGGGTTTAGAATACATTCATATCCAAAATCACTTTCAATGAAGCTAAGATGATAGTGGAAGTGATGTAGAAAAGCAGATGGAGCCGGCCACAGTGGCGCTCACCTGTAATCCCAGTACTTTGGGAGGCTGAGACAGGAGAATCATGAGTTCAAAGGCAGCCTCAACAACAACGAGGCACTGAGCAACTCAGTGAGACCCTGTTTCTAAACAAAACACAAA
The DNA here is from genome assembly GCA_028644305.1 of Xerus rutilus. Taxonomy (NCBI): domain Eukaryota; kingdom Metazoa; phylum Chordata; class Mammalia; order Rodentia; family Sciuridae; genus Xerus; species Xerus rutilus. The sequence goes on from CM053404.1 coordinate 50,081,324, forward strand.
ATAGGGCTGGGGATGTGGCTCAGTGGTTGGGTAACCCTGAGTTCAATCCCCGGTACCAAAAAAAAAAAGGAAAGAAAAGCAGATGATTGAGGACTGGGAGTCAATACAATATATATAGTATGTTGGATAATATACTGCATGTTGGCATGTTGGCTATTGGAAAATTACTTAGCATGAGCTACTGGATTGGATGGCATTGTCATTTATTGACGGAAATGGCTGAGGAAGAAATTCATTGCTAGTTTTTTGTTATAAATTTCTCTTCCACAATGGTGTAAAATCAAGAGTTCACTTTGCCATGACTGCCTACTGAGAATGCTCAGGAAATATAAAATTACTTGTACATCAAGTCATTTTGATATTAACTATTTTGATTTCCTGGAGTTTCTGTTTGTGAGGATACATATTCTCATTTCCTCAATGAGTGCTCTAGTTTTGGGTCTTTCAATTATCTATATTGCTCTCCTCTGGATAGTTCCAGTGTATCCTTATTCTTCTTGACCCCTCCACTTTTAAAAACAGTTTTATTGAGGTATAATTCACATAAAATAAACTGTACATATTAAAAATGTACACTTTCATGAGTTTTGACATCTACACACTCAAGAAATCAAAATGACAAATACTTCTAAAATCCATACTTTCTCATGACTCTTGGTAGCCTATCACCATTTCCAACCCCACTTGTAGGCCACCACTGGTCTCCTTTTTGTCACTATTGATTAGTTTGCATTTTCTAGAATTTTATACAAATGGAATTATATAAGAATTTTTGGTAAAGCTTTTCTCACTTAGAATAAGGTTTTATAGATTTGTCCATATTTTTACATGCATTAATCTTTATATTTACTAAGTAGTATTTCATCATATTCATTAGATTATAATTTATTCATTTGTTGACACAAATGTATTTGTATTTTTCAATTTTGACTATTACAAATAATGCTATTATGCATTATCCTGTATGTCTTTTTGTATGACATATGTTTTTGTTATTAGTATTGGATAAATATATAGAAATGGAATAGCTTGTTTAATGTTTTAAGGAACTGCCAAAACATTTGCAAAAGTGGTTGTGCCATTTTACATTCCCATCAGCAGTGAATGAGAGTTCCAGTTGCTCTACCTACTGGCCAACACTTGGTAAGGACAGACATAATGCAACATTATATGTGTGATCTAAACAACAGAAGAATCTGATTAAATTTATGAAATGTTTGTGGCTGGAATGATCAGTTATGTGCTAGGGCTGCATCCTATGTTATCATAGGTACGTATACCTTTGAATGCAGTCTCAGTAAATGGAGCTGACATCTCAGCAGTCACAATACAGTATTTAGCCACACTGAACTTACTGTCTAATAAAACCTCTAGATCTATTATTTTACATTTTTGCTGATGAGTCGTATCTTTTTTATCTATTGTTTAAGCAGTGCATTTCATAAACCTGTTATATTTAAGCAGTGCATTTCATAAGCCTATTATTTATTTGCAATGCCTTATCAGGAGAGCCCCAAATACAATAAAATAACTGAATTAAGCATACTCAGGTCAGAACCAACCAAGCAAGAGTGATGAGATTATATCAATGGACAACTTAGACTATGAGAAACTTCTGAAAAGGAGTTTCTTGATAACTTAAGTAAAAATGGATTTGGAAGGCTATATAGCTCTTAAATGCAAGAAAGTACATCAGATCTTTTGAAAACTAAAACATCGTTCTAATTCAACTTCTAGATGGAAAAACTGAGACACTGACAGAGTGATTTTCCTTCCTTCCTTCTTCCCTTCCTTCCTCCCTTCCTCCCTTCTTTGGAAAACAGATACACAGAACCCATTCATACTAAGAGAAAGGAGTTTTGGATAAGTGGGCATTGTCCTAATTTTTCCATTCAATTAGACTTTAGTCTTCCAATTTCAGGTATAAACTTTTAGCTTCTATTATGGATAAGCTCCAACCTAAGATTTCCAAGGACAGAAACTAGTTCTTAAATATTCATGAGGATTATCTCTTTACTCTTTCTTATTACCCTTCCTACCATTGATTATGGCATGTCATTTTAATTACTTAGCATCTTAGCCTACCATCACTGCTCTTCCATCTACCTACGTTTCAGTAATTTGTTCTGTATAGACATAGAAGCCTCCATTTCCTGAATTGTTTGTCCATAAAGCTTATGCAGTTGTGACTCTACAAAATACTTGCAAATTATATGAAAGATCTATAGAGAATGTGGCCTCAGGAAAGGTTCAGCCTTTCATTGGATCATAGCCTTGTATTGTGTTTTGTCCTATGAGAAAGTTAGTTTTGTTCTCTTTACCCAGTTTTAATTCCTTATAAAACTACAAATTTGGTAAGCAAGCCAAATTTTTTATCACAATTTTGAGAAATCTTTCTATAATATGTCTTGTCCAATTATATAACAGAATTATAGGGAAGAGCTGGATTCTCGAGTCAGATTACCTACTTCTAGTTCATTCAATGTGTGACCTTAAGTGACTTTTGTTTATATCTCTAAACTTTGCTTTTCTAGTTGTTATGTGGGGATGAACAAAATGGTTCTACCTCTTAGTATCATTCTTAAGATTAAATGAGTTAGTACTTCAACCAATGTCTGGCACATAGTAAATAAATACTATGTTGTTAGAAATTGCTATTTATATCAAGTTCTAATTTTTGTGTTTATTTCTTTAAAAATTTCCTTCCTTTTTGTCTCTATTCTCCAAAAGCTATTTGATAGTTCATCATTGGTCATTTTATGTTACTATATAAGAATGACCAGTTTTTCTTTTCCATTTTATTGTTTTGAGGTAGGTCACATACTCCTATAAATGGTAGAAGAGGAGTATCAGCTAATTCATTCAAATTAAAAGATGAAATATAAGTAGAAAATAATTTCTCGGCACTTTCCATCATGGAAACTTGGTTGATACATACTTTCTTATTTGCTCCCGTGGTACAGGTACATTTCATTCTTTCTCTCTGCTTGAGTACAAACACACAGATGTATATTTCTTTTTCTGGAAAATAAATAACTCTTTCAGCACATTACCTCCTCCGAAGATTATGGTCATTTAAAGGAAACCAAATCTTTAGAATGTCAACTGGTACTTTTTGACTGTTATCTGGAACAAATGATTCCTCTTACAATTTGAGTTAACAGATAAACCTGCAAAAGCAGCGGCTTGAATTTTCTGATAAAAATAGATACCTCAGAATATCTTGCCTTATGTTTTACTCCACTATAAATCACATTACTTATTTATCTAACTAAGGATACAATTGAATGGCAGATTATTTTAAAAAATAGACTAGGGACAAGTAGTAAAAATAATCCATTAAAGTGAATGTGGTGGTGCATGCCTATAATCCCAGTGACTCAGGAAGCTTAGGGAGGAGGATTGTGAGTTCAAAGCCAGTCTCAGCCAAAGTGAGGCACTAAGCAACTCAGTGAGACCCGGTCTCTAAATAAAATACAAAATAGGGCTGGGGAGGTGGCTCAGTGGTCAAGTGCCCCTGAGTTCAATCCCTGATGCCTCTCACCCCACAAAAAAGGAATAATCCATGAATATATAATTAAGTTTCCTCTTAAAAGAAAGGATTTTAAACTGAATATTTCATTCTTTTTATTTTTTTAAAGAATAAGAAAATCCTGTTTCAGGGTTCCTTATAAACACACCTCTGCTATTCACTTACTGAGAGAACTCAGGACTCAGCACGTCACTGTATTCACGGCTATGGTTTCTTTCTTTTCTTTTATTTTCTTTCCTTTCCTTCCCTCCTTCCCTCCTTCCTTCCTTCCTTCCCTCCCTCCCTCCTTCCCTCCCTCCCTCCCTCCGTTCTTCTTTCTTTCTTTCTTTCTTTCTTTCTTTCTTTCTTTCTTTCTTTCTTTCTTTCTTTCTTTCTTTCTTTCTTTTTCTTTCTTTCTTTCTTTCTTTCTGTGCTTTACCACTCAGCTACATCCCTAGCCATTTTTATTTTTTATTTTGAGACAGGATCAAAGTTGCTTAGGGTCCTCGCTCAGTTGCTGAGACTGGCCTCGCACTTGAGGTCCTCCTGCCTCAAGCTATGGACTGGCTGAGATTATACAGGTGTGTGCCACTGCACCAGACTCCAGGCTATGGTTTATGATAGTGAAAAGATACAAAGCAAAATCAGCAAAGGGAAAACTTGAAACTGGTAGTTTAGAAGAATCCAGGCTCAAGCATGCAGGGGTTATACTCCGATGGAACCACAGAGGTCACTTTTAATTCTTCCATTAACGAATTGTGACCAGGAAATGTTGCCAGGGAAGTTTAGGTAAAACACTAAGTCCAAAGTTTTTACTGGGAGCAGGCTGTGTAATTACCTCTGACTAGCACATAAAAAATATAGATGGAAAGCAGGTATTCAGCATAAAGCATAGTGTTTGCATAAACATTTAAGCACTGTTAAATACTTTTACAAATTAAGGATGATTTTATATTAGTTTAGAGCACTGTTCACCATTTAAATTCCCAAGTTCCAGCCATGGACCAAATTTGTAAGCAGGCCTTTCTAAGAATAGCAATCTCAGGCTTGCTTTGTTAACTCTTTTCTGCATAGGACCTGAATATAGTATATTGCTAAATCTTGTAAAATTGTGTTTTAATGAAAACCATGATGCAACAGAATTAAGTTTGAGTATAAACAGAAAGTGTAAATATAGATTTTATATGGTAGGTGTTTAACAAAGTTCAGTGTCCCTGTGGAAAGAATAGGGCCATGATGTTCATTTTTTAATGTTTTATGAAAGGAATAATCCTTTTCACTTGTCTTTTCATAGATTGTATACAGGAAAAAAAAAGTGTAGGTTGTGAACATAAAAAGGAAACTAAGGAACATGTGTGGTGCGGGAGAGAGGATTTGATGTTTCATTGTCATTATGAGGAGAGCGAGACAGAATACTGCTGGAAGTGACACTGAGTGAGGACACAGATGAGAGGTTGTAAGGATGAGCCTGGAGTTCACTAATGAGGAACAAGGGCAGCTGGAGATACCAGCGCCAATGTCACAAAGCTCAATGATATAATAAACAAAACAAAACAAAAGTAATCTGCTTGAAAGAGGAAACCAGGGAATTCTTGCATTGTCAAACAGGGTTTTAATATTTTGGAAGCCAGTTGAAGACAATGCAATATATCCTTTCCATTTCTTTGTGTAAGGATCCTCCCCTTGCCTCAACAATGCAGAGAAACTTAGTAGGCAGTATTTAAAAAAAATTTAAATCAGATGCCTAGTAGAGTTTGAAGAATACAACTTGGTGTGAAAATATTCACAAATATCAGTGGCAACAGATAAGAAAGAAAATTAATTTGTAATCCCCATGTTTTAAAAGAAAATCTGGCATCTTTGACTTCAACCAGCTTTAGTTTGTTCATCAATGTCATAAGGAAGTTACAATTTTTTGGCTACTTCAAGGCAATCATTATTTAGTGCCTATTATTTTTTCATGAGCGATCAGGGAGGCAGTTAATCCTAGTTAGTGATTAAGAGCATGGGTTTTGGGAGGGCGCATGGGGGCAGGAAAGATAGTGGATTGAGATGGACATCATTATCCTAGGTACATGTGTGACTGCACATATGGTGCAACGCTACATCGTGTAGAACCAGGGAAATGAAAAGATGTACTGCATTTGTGTACAACGAATCAAAATGCATTCTGCTGTCATATATATATAATTAGAATAAATAAATAAATACATTTAAAAAGAGCATGGGTTTTAGAATCAGAGACACTTGAGCTGAAAGCTTAAAATTATTTTTTTTCAGTATACTAATCTTGTGACTATGGATAGGCAGCACAGCAGCTTCTTTATGTCTCACATATCACCTATAAAATAGGGATTATGTTGCAGGTTAAATGTGATATTTATACAGGGTGCTTCTCTATGTGCCTGGCGCAAAGCATTTATTCAATATGTGATTCAGGTTCTTGCTATTGCTACTAGTAGTAGATGCTACATAGCCGTGTTCTCTATCTAAAAGGACCACATATGGTGAGAGAGACATACAAATACATTCTCTAAATGTGCAATGTGCAGTGATAATGTTGATTCAAAGTGAAGAACTAAACAGAGGTGGGAATATTACCTTTGCCTAGTAGAAAATGAAAGCTTTTAGGTTTGAGGTGAATTCACTGCAGTTTCAGAGTTCTAGAGTTGGAGAAGGAATAAAAGACTTTCTAAGCAGATAGAATTCATGTGCAAATGTGTTTGGGTAGTTATAAGTAATTCATGTTGGTAGATTATAAAATATGACAGAAGTAGAAAAAGAGACTTAAAGCTAGAACCAAAGCAAATGAATTAACAATTGCCCTGCCAGAAAAAAAAATTGATTTATGTATTGTAACAATATACAAATGAATACAACACATTTAAATTTTTAAAATATGGTACATTTAAATTAGAGATGCTAATTGTTCTAGTTTGATGGGTTTTGTAAAATGTATACACTCACGTAACTCACATTTCTAACAGTATATGGAATGTTTCCAACACACCAGTATACTCATTAGGCCCCCTTGAGTCAAATATATAGGTAATACCTCCTCAGGCAACTCACTGATCAGATTTCTTATTTAGTTTTAGTTTTTCTGTTGTTCGGGTGGTACTGGAGATTGAACTCAGGGCCTTGCACATACTAGGCAAGTGCTCTACCTCTGAGTTACATACCTAGCCCTCACATTTCTTTTATCATAGATTAGTTTTTCCCAGTTTAGAGCTTCATATAAATGTGTCAGTCTTCTTTTATTCAGAAAAATATTTTTTAGATTCCTCTTTGTTAGTGCCTATATCAATAATTCAAATCTTTAAATTATTAAGTAGCATTGCTTTGAATGAATAAGCTACATAATTATCCAGTCTTATGCTCAAGAATATTTGAATTGTTTTAAGTTTGGGCCTATTAAAATGGCTATGGACATTTTTGTACAGTTCTTTTTGTTTATATATATATATCTTATCTAAGATACATATTGAATGAAATTCTCTTTTTATAGATACACATTTATTCTTGTGAGAAATTGACAATTTTTTTTTTCAAAGAGATTGTGCCATTTAACATTTCCATCAGCAATGTTAGAGAGTTTCAGCTTTTGTCACATCTTTTCCAATCTTTGGTATGGTCCAACTTTTAATTTTAGCTATTTTAGTGGGTATTGAGGGGATATTCAGTTCCATAATGACATTTGGTGTTAAATTTTCATGTGTGTATTGGTCATTCACACATCTTTACTTATGAAGTGCTGTCCAAATTTTTTTACCTATTTTTAGCTTTATTTGTCCTTTTATTGTTGTCTTGAGGGAGTTAGTCATATGTTCTTTTACATTTATTTTGTTAGATGCATGTGTTGTGAAGATGCTGGAGAGAATATCAACTCAGGGACAAACCTGACTCTATCTTTCCAAATTGAACTGAAATGAATGGCCTGAGACTTAGGGCAAGGGCAGTCATAGACACTCTAGAGAGAGAAAGCCTTAGCTTTGGTTGGATTTTCCTCCTTAAAAAAATTATCTGTTAAGATAACAACAGCATTTGACATTGTCAGTGTGTGTTATTGGCTTTACACCAAATTCAAGGTCACAGTTGCACTGTGTTCTTCCAGCTTGGCTTAGGGAAAAAAGTTATTAGGGAGGAACAAATAAAGGGAAATTGAATGGTTCTGGGTTAAATGCTGGAAAGCTCTTAAAGGGTTTCCTTTATTTTGCCATTTATTCATGCACAATGGCTTTAGTATTTAAATGTGTTCCTTTTTATTGCCGAATCCATTGAGGCAGTGAACTGTATCTCTGTGAGGCTTCCAGTGTGGTGGAAATGTAGAATTGCTCCCCTGGGAACCATAATTTAACCACCACATAGGCATCAACCAGTGAAAGGTATTTTGCCACAATACAATTTTTGTGTGTGTATAAACTATTTCCCGACTTCAAGAAATACACTCCCTCTGCAGTAGATATTTGGTTCTGTCTGAGGAACTGGGAATAAACAGAGAGTAATTGAGGGAAACATAATCACTTGAGCCACTGTGATGGTCAACAACTTGACTTCTTGCCCTTACTTTTTAGTAGGAAATAAAACATTTACAAGCTCTTCACTAATTCTAGTTGTTTTTGTCTTAAAATTGTGTCAACAGACTGTAAAACCAAAGAATGGTTATTTTTTATGTTTCGAGCACAATAGGAAAGATAATCGTGAAGGATAATAAAAGTGATAATAATGAAAACCCTGCACAGCTCAGAACACGTGTGAACAAGGTTAGGGCCCTGGCTCTCATTGGAGTGATGACTAGATGGACCTGCTGAGGTCAGCTGCATTTTGTTAGTTGGCTCATGCGTTCAGAACCTTTTGTGCTTTTGGATCTTTTTGTGTTATTGTGCTTTCATTGCTCATTCATTCCTTCACTCATTTATTTATTAATGTTGGTCTTTCAGACTGCTATCTTTTAAATTTTCTTTGATACTTGATTTTGATCTATGACATTTCTCCAGTGTTTTCAAATAAAAGATGATTGTTAGTTTGGCCTAGAAACTGAAGCATTTGATTGGAGTTTTGAGTCTTTTCTACATTTTTTATTAAACTTCCATGTCAACTCCGTGACCTTTTGAACCAGGCCTGCTTCTGTTTTAACAAGGCTTTTCAGAATCTTTTCCTGGCTAGTTAATTTGATTTTAACTTCTTAGTATTGAAATGCACTAGCTTGTGATTAAATGGAAACCTCAGCAGAAGGTGAGTGGGATAGCTTGATCTTCAGTGACTCAAAATTCCAAATTCGCTTGTGTATTGCTGTATTTGTGACTAATTTCTCATGAAAGAGCCAAGCTTGATATAGCTCTAGTAGGGTAAAGGTCAGAGATGTGATGCCAATACAGGGAATAAATAGAAGTGCTCTTTATGTAGTTGCAGAAATATTACTATCCTGACAAATCACCAGAGCAGATGTCATGAGCTTATTTAATAGACATCTAAATAATAGCTCAAGTACAAAGAATATTGCAATAAAAATTTGAAAGCACTTACATACATTTAAAATACATAGTGGGGCTGGGGCTGTAGCTCAGTGGTAGAGCGCTTGCCTCGCATGCGTGAGGCACTGGGTTCGATCCTCAGCACCACATACAAATAATAAATGAATAAAATAAAGATCCATCAACAACTAAAAAAAATTAAAAAAAAATACATAGTATACAGTACAATGTAAAAAAGATGGACTTTACCACTCATAAAAACTTTAATGTGTATGATTCAATTTCCTCATATAAAATATGAATAATAATATTCTAGCTCAGAGTGGATACTAAACTAGATAAAATACATATGCAGAGAATAGCACTTTCCTAGTATATATAGATATTAGGCAATTAAGTAATGATTATACATGTTTATTTTGAGCTAAAATCACTTGAGCTATATTCATTTCAGAAATTTCAATATATAAAAAATCATACCCAGGGGTTAACATTTAACACCCAAGACTGACAGATTACAAATCAAATTCTCATGTCAGCTCTATCATTAACCAGTTGTCTAATTTTGGTGAATTTCTGACTTAGGTTTCACATTTACAAAGTGGAATGGTTTCTGTGGATATTTACTAAGTTGTTTTTTTTTCTCCTATATCCTGCTGGTCAATGGAAGTCCATAGCTGAAAACTTTTCAACACTCCTGTGAATTTCTGGAAAAGACAATTACCTAAATAGAATATTTTTAAGCAAACTCCTGCCCAGACTTAGGTGGCTAGATAGTCTCTAGAAATATTTTTCTAGAATACTAGAATTACTCTGGATAATATCTTCTCTTACTTTGCCTAATATTACAGCTATCACTATGGTGTAGAGTTTGATTTTTTTTTTTTAAAGCAGAAAAGTTTTAAAGGTTGTATAGGCTGCCAGGTGGTAATTGAGTTTTTTGCATTTATAAACTTAAATGGACCCCATATGTTTGTGTCCCAGAATTCAAGGCAAAAAGAACAGAAAATGCTAGTTATCTGAACAGTGTAGAATTTATATATCATTGCTACTTAAAGTATGGCTAATGGACCTGCTGTATCAGTATCCTCTGGGAGTCTGTTAGTAAAATAGAATTTCAAATACCACCTAGACCTAAAGAATCAGAATGTACACTTAAATAAAATTCTCCCAGGAGATTCTTATAAGCAATGGTGTTTGATAAATAATGCTCTAGAACACTTAACAAATAAAATATGTCAGCTGAATTATTGATAATGAGTCCCAAACTGAAAATCATGAAATATGAAGAATATATAATAGACACCATGACAACAATTGTTCTTATAAATAATTATTGATTTTGAGTACTTTCTTTTACTTCAAGACCAGACCAAATGAATACTAGCCATTTGCAGAAATAAAAAAAAATTTCCTCACAAGGTAAATGTTATATTTTTAGAAAACAAGATAGCATTTGGCATATTAAAGTCACACATGCATCTGGTGAAACAAATTCTAGAGGTAAATTTTCAACATAACTTATAATTTATGAGTGTAATGTTATCAGTCTTTCGAAATATATTGCTTAACAGTCCTGGAAGTATTGTTATTCTCTTATATCGTGTGCCATCTTCCCAGAGAGATTTTATCTCTCAGTAGTGCAAGTGAAACATTTATCAGATTATAGTACAACATGTAGAGTACAACATGTAGCTCGCCCATATAGAAAGAAACCTTGATATAGTAATTTTCATAGACTATTGCTTGCTCTGGTAAGAAAATCTTGATTATATTGACAATCATTCAGTCTGAGTATTATAAAAATGCCTATTATCCTTACAAGATAAGTAGTTAATTTATTAACCTAATCTGTACATAATAATAAGGCTTAAAAGTATCAGGCATATGGTAGACACTGGGAGCAAGCAGTGAACAAAACCAGAATCGGTCCTCTGCTCCCACTACCATTTCTAATCTACATATTGGGAAAGAGATACATTGATTAATCATAAAAATAAATTTAGCATTACAAGCTCTACTAAGCATTTATATGTACTGTGAGAGTCAGGGGAGCCTTCCTGGCAGCAGTGGCATTGGACTGGAGCTTGGAAGGACAAGCAGGAAATAAGCAGGGTAAGAACATAAGAGGTGGGGAGTGGAAAGTGAATTCTGGGTAGAAAGGTCTGCATGAACAGAGTTCTGTGGAGAGGGAGGGAATGGCATGTTTAAGTATCTGGAAAGCCATAGGAGTTGGAACCCAAAGGGTAAAGAAAAGGGTGGCTTGAGTTAGAGATTGTGGAATGGTTAGGCAGAGGTCAAGTCAGGCAACAGCTTTAGGATGTCATAAGGATTGGAGTCCCTGTTTAAAACCCTTTAAAGGGAAACACCAATGACTTTTAGAGAGATCAATAGGATTTGAAGATAGATATTTTATCATTTATTTATTTACCTTAAATCATAACAGCTGTGGATTGGAGACTGCATTAACCAAGAGATTGGGAAGCTCAATAGTTCCAAATTAGAATATGATGATAATCTGGGCAATGAAGGATTAAGGTGCTGGTAATGGTAAAGATAAGTAAATGAGTTGCGGCAGTGTGAATGAAGGTGTCTTGATGGCAACCCAAAGGAGGAGTGGGATGACTTTTGGATTGCTGGTTTGTGATCCTTCATGGCTGATCCACGTTTGGGTAGGAGGGCCATGAGTCTGGTTTTGGACAGGACGATGTTCTTTGATTCAAACTGTACTAGTACAATAAAAGCACTGATTAGGATGACCAATCTTGTACCTAAAATGAGAATTATATGTATTTTACTATACATTATGGCATGCTTAAATTAGACAAACTTTCTAGTGGTTCTCTGATATAAAATTCAAGTTCCTCTGCATCAAAGATGCAAAGAAATTAATTTATATTCTGGAGTAGGTTTTGCCTTTTCTTGTAGAACTTGATGACTCTCCTTTGTTTTATCATATTTTTTACATAAATTATTTTCAGTTAATCTCTGCTAATCTTAATTACTTAACATGCATTTTTAGAACCAAGATTTTAGCAATTGGTTTCTATATAAGAGTGAGCAGTCAAGACTTCAAGAGACAGACACAAATATACCTTAAACCTGATTCTGTCACTATTTTGTGTCCATGCAAAATTATTCTTCTGAGTCTCATTTTTTTCATTCCTATAACAGAAGTAGTAATTATTAGGTAATTTCTTCATTGCTAGTAACTAATAGGGCTTTTGAAAACATTCAGTAAATAATGTATGTAGAGTCCTTAGTCTAATGCTTGGCACTTCATAAGTAAATCATTAACATTTGATATTACTGTTCTTTATATTGTTGGTATTAACTAGCCTCCACTTCTCTTCCATATACTCTGTAAAATATTGGCCATAGCTTTACTTATTAATTCAGAAATAGTATTTTTCTCTGTTAGCTCTCTTTCTCTTTTACTTGAGTAAGCCCTCTAGGGCCACCGAATTTGGGTTAAGGAACTTACTTTCTGGTAGAGGTACCTCCTTACTGAGGTGCAATGTTAAGAAAAGAGTCCTTAGTTTTGCCTTAAAATTGCTGTGTATCAGTTAATATCTTTTCCTTCACCTCTCCAGCAGCAACTGCTTAGAGTGAGAACTGTGAACATTCAGCATCCTGTTCTCATCTGCATACAGAATACTTACATATGCAGATACTTTTGTACTGATAGGCAAATAGATCCTATACTGTTGTCATCTGTTCCCAAGAGCCCCCTGCCCACGCTGGAGGAGGGCTGGTGCTCAGGCTTTCCTGCTTGTCAATTATTTTGAATATTACTGCTCCTACTCCTACCCGACATAACTGTGTAACTAATTCATACACAATATTCACATGAAAAGGTTCTACATAACTGCGGTACTAAGAACCCACAGGATTTGATATCTTCTATTCTTTTACGAGTCATTATAAAAATATCCAGATCCCAGTTATTTGCAGTGTATATTTACACTGATTTAGCAAGACTAATAGTAAATTTTCATGGATTTGGATGCCATTGATCTATAAATCTTGACTTTAGTTTTTTTGCATAACAACAATTTAGTGAACATATGAATAGAGTAAAAATAGGCTTTATTTATACAATGGTAGGATAAAAAATATTCGTTCATGAATTTTTAACACTTATAACAAGTGGCACACTTGTTATTTACAAATGATCTGCCTAAATTAAAAATGAGTTTATCACATGAGTTTTACCTATATAATAAAGTGCCCACAAATTCCTTCACGTTATAACCACCATCAATAGTACCTATCTGCAATTACCCTGGATCCCCAAATCTTCTATTTTTAAAATGGTCATATAATCTAGATTCACACTAAAGTGACTAACAACCTCTTCCAACCAGGTGCAAGAAAGTCAGGTTTGGGATTTTTACTATACGGGTGAATGGGAAAAAGCATCCTATGTAAATTATTTGGGCCCATTGCTTTGCTTGCTAGGGTGGTCCTTCAAGTGCAGTACTTGTGTTATTTTTTTCTCTTTTTGGACCTGTAATGCTTTTGCTGCATAATATTAGACCTGTGTTTTATGCTCTATGATTTCCAGCTAGTTCATTTAGCTCCGTTTGCCTGAGGTTGATGAAAGGAGGGGTTAATACTCTCAGCTTTCTACAGCCGAAGTTGAAAAGGCTCATGCCTGTCTCTAATGATACTGGCTCTCTAAACCACACTGCAAGAAATATTACAGGCAACAGATAGTTTCATTTTCAATTTAGACACCCATTATTTGATATTTACAGGCCATTCCTAATTCTGAGTCTAGAATTTATGGATTGTTCTGGCGATTATCATCACAGCAATCTCCTGCAACTGGGCTGTTCTTCATCAGGAGCTTTGCAATGCTTTATCAGTCCTCCCTGACGTCTGGAGCTGATATATAGCATCACGTCCAAATCACCCCTGCTCAGAGAGGCTTGGTTTATGACTCCCAGAGGTCCATCTCTTCTGGGTGGGTAGGTCATTTTGCACCGTCCTAGGAGGGGGAAAGTTGACCCTTGGGAAAGCGGGTGATAATGATTAAACAAGTAAAAGTGCAACATGTAAGATTCTGAACTCCTCCGAATCAAATTAGATGATGTATTTTTTAAAAGATAAATTTAGTAAGTTTTGTTTGGTGCTAAATAATAATGAAACAGATATTTCCTAGTTTGCTCAGCAAACCTCAAGTGAAGAATAACATAAATCTCTTCAAGATACAGAAAAATAATGGCAATATCTTCTTTGGAATTATGAGCACATTTCAAATGGTTATTTTGTATTTGCTGTTTTGAATAGACAACATGTAGTTTTGCCTCCCAGACACCTGTATGTTCCTTAGGCTCTGGTCCCTAGTGTTAATTAAAGCTTACAGAAGGACATTAGAAATCTCTGTGCATTGATTTTTAGTGGGAGAATCACTCAATAAATCTGTGTTTTTGAAGGGATGTAGTGGCACATGTATTACATTCTACAGCACGTGCCATAAATTGAAGGTTATTTCATTTTTAATCTTGCTAATTGCTCTGAGATCAAGAGTATATTCTGCCACCAGTCTTACCTACTTTTGTGCTTTCATTGTGATTTGTCACCTGTCACTTTTCCACTCCAGAGGAACTAGAACTAGTTAAGGGGGATGGGCTATCTTAGTACTTTTTAAAAAATATTTATTTATTTATTTAATTGTAGGTGGACAGAATATCTTTATTTTATTCTTATGTGGTGCTGAGGATCGAACCCAGTGCCTCATGCGTGCTAGGCGAGCACGCTACCACTGTGCCATAACCCCAGCCCCTCTTAGTACTTTTTTGAGAAGTCATCTTTTGCCATGGAGAGAGACAAAGGCAGAGATAAAAAAGATGGGGGAAATAACCCAAAACAAACAAAGAAAACTGCTAGAGACAGGCCTGTGAATGATGCTCCCCTACCTCTGTCCTTCTTCACTTTCCAAGCATGTTGTGAGGGACCAACTGACCAGGAGTATTCTTCCACCAATGTTTTCTCTGAGTGAGTGAAATAAAAATGCTTTTCCCTGGAGGGAATACCAAGAGGCAATAAGCACTCCCAATAGTAATAGCTGGTATATGGTGATCAAATCTGGACAAGAACCCAGAGTTCTAGTCCTAAACTCTACTTTATAGAAGAGAAAACTGAGATCCATACAGTCTATGTGATTGGCCCAAGTTCATGTGTCTAGTTAAGTGGAAAAATTAGGACTTAAACTCTTTCCTCTGAGTAAATAAGTTTTCTTCACATTGGTATTTTGAAGGAAAAAAGAAAATTTGAAAGATATAGTTAGAATCAGTCTTAGAATTATCACTTTGAATAGAGAAGAATTTTTTATTAAAAAATAAACTTTGCTGTGAATATTTAAGGTATACAGCATGATGATATAATATATAACATTATTATATATATATAACATACATACATATATATGTATATATACGTACTATAGTGGAACATAACATTCACCATCTCAAAATTACCCATGTTTAACCCTTATGGCAGGAGCAGCTATAATCTACTCATTTAGCAAAAAATCCTGAAAATAATACAGTATCAACTGAAGTCCTCATTCTGTACATTAAATATTTTGACTTTTTCATTCTACATAGTTGGTGCTTTGAATATTTCAACCTACACCTCTCCATTTGCTTTTCACCATGCCAAGCCCGATAACACTGTTTTATTTTTTATCTTCTATATATTTCAGCTTTTCTTTTCTAGCTTCCACATATATGTGACATTATGCCATATATACTTTCTTTGGCTCATATTGCTTAGCATAATGTCCTTTAGTTCCATTCATGTTGTGGCAAAGGCAGGAACTTCTTTATCCATTGGTCCATTGATGGATACTGGTTATTTCTCTATGTTGGCTATTGTGAGTAATGCTACAATAATCGTGGGAGTGCAGATATCTTTACAAGGTGGTGATTTTGGTTTTTTTTTGGGTTTATGCCTAGAAGATGGATTGGTGGTCATATAGTAGTTCTATTTTTAATTTACTGAAGAATCCTTATACTATTTCCCATATTGACTATACCCATCCACATTCCCACCAACAGTGGACAAGGGTTCATTTGCTGCACACCCAGACCAATGCTCATTCTCTTTTTCATAACAGTTATCCTGACAGATGGGAGATAATATCTCATGGTGGTTTTTGATTTGTGTTTCCTAGATGATTAATAATGTTGAGTATCTTTTTCATGCACTTGTTGGAATTTTTATGTCATCTTTGGGAAAATGTCTATTCAAATCCTTTGCACATTTAAAGAATCGGGTTATGTTTTCTTGCTATTTAGTTATATGAGTTAAAGTTAAGTCCAAATAAATAAATCTTGTATATTAACCTCTTATCTGATGTATGATTTTCCATTATTTTTTCTCAATCTGTAGCTTTGATTTTGTCAATTATTTCCTTTTCTGTGCAGAAACATTTTAATTTGATGTTATCCCATTTATTTATTTTTGCTTTTGTAGCCTGAAATTTTGGCGTGAAATCCAAAAAATTATTGCCAAGGACAATGTCAAGAAGCTTTCCTCCTTTGTTTTCTTCTAGGAGTTCTTTGGTGTACTGACTTATGTTTATGCCTTTATCCATTCTGAGTTGATTCTTGTGTATGATATAAGGGTCCAATTTCTTTCTTTAGTATGTGGAAATCTGGTATTTCCAGGACCATTTCTTGAACAGACTATCTTTTCTCCACTGTCTTTTGGTTTTTTGGTGCCCTCCTAGAAAATTAGTTGACCAAATATGTTTGGATTTATTTCTGGGTTCTTTATTCTGATCTACTATTCTATGTGTCTGTTCCATATTGATTACTATGTTTTTGTAATATAATTTAAAATCAGAAAATGTTATACCTCCAACTTTGATTTCTCCCCTCAGAGTTAGTCATTGAGGGTCTTTTGTAGTTCCATATAAATGTTAGAATTTTTTTTCTATTTCTGTGAAAAATACTGTTGGATTGCATTAAGTTTATATAATGCTTTAGGAAATTAGGCAATTGGACATTTTTAATAATATTATTTATTCTGATCCATAAGCATGGAATATCTTTGTATTTCCTTTTGTTCTCCTCAACATACTGAGCATCATAACAGCATTGAAATATTCTGGCTTTGACTACACATTTACCTTTACCAGTGATTCTTGTACCTGTGTCATGGTGTGCAGGTTCTTTCTCTGAGGCAGGGATGGATACAGATCATCCACAGAGCTGGGCAGTGTAATTCTGAGGCACCTGAAAGAAACTTGGACTCAGGAGCCAGGTTGTAGCTAGTGATTCTGACCCCAGAGGCAGGGCAGGGAAAGCACTGGCCAGACTCCAAGAAAGAAGGCATGTTCTGGAGGTTTGGAAATAGGAAACAGAAGAGCTACAATTTGTGAACCAGATCCAATAGGACACAATGGCAACTAAGTCCCCAGGGAATGAGGCAACATGTGGTGGTGATTCCAGACCCGGAATGGTGGGACTCAGCAGTATCACAGACTCTCTGAGGCCCTGTGCAATGGCAGTAAATTCCCTGGAATGGTGAGGTACAGCTGTCATTGGCCTGCAGGGGCAGAAAGAAGCACAGTGATGACTCCATTCTCCAGGGAGATGTCAGGGAGAGTTAGCAGCTGAGACTCTAGGGGCTTAGTCTAATACTCCAGCAAGCATGATCGTTGGCCTTAGAGTATAGAGTCTGAGCTTAGCCACTGCTATTTCCTAGGACACAGATATTGATGAAGAGTGGTTACTCTGTCTGGGAGGTACTGATCCCTGGGAAGCAGTATAATACTTTAGCTGAGGCACAGAGAGGGTGTGACTCTTTTGGACCACCAAGGCACCATTTTATTGAAAGGCAGACTCCTGGCTTCCCCAGGTGCTGAAGATCAGGGGACAGTGGTTTTCTGTGCTCTCTAGGGTTTCTGGTACTGTTATGGTCTGGATGTGAGATGGACCCCAAATGTTATGGTTTAGATATTATATGTCCTTTAAAAGCTCATGTGTGAGACAATACAAGAAGGGTTAGAGGAGAAATTATTGGTTATGAGATTCCTGGCACAATCAGTGAATTAGTCTCCTGATGGATTAACTGAATGGTAACTGTAGGCAGGCAGGGTGTGGCTGAAGGAGATAGGAATTTGGGAGTGTGCATTGGGGGTATGTATTTTGTATCTGGCACTTGGAGTACCTCTTTCTGCTGTTGGATCATCATCTGAGCTGCTTCCCTCCACCACACTCTTGTGGTGTTCAGCCTCAATTCAGGCCCTAAGGGATGGAGCTGGCTGTCTATGAACTGAGATCTTTGAAACTGTGGGCCCTCAAATAACCTTTTCCATCTCTACAGTTGTTCTGGTCAGGTCTTTTAGTCACAGCAGCGAAAAAACTGACTAAAATAGACACTCATCCACTTCCTTTAGGTATTTTCAACAAAGCATAGTTGTTTATTAGTTATTTTGACTAATAAAAATAACTGTGTGTATGTGGGAGGAGTGCTAAGAGTTTGTCTTGCTGGCATCACTTCAAGAAGGATTTTCTTTGAAGTTGTAGTGTGAATTTTGATTGGTATCATTCCATTAGCAGGGCTCTGTGTGAGTCTGGAGCAACACTCTAGGCTGGACTTAGTACCCTTAGGACATTTTTTAGAAGCCCTTCTTTCCACTTGACTGAGTGGAACACTATTGTTGGGCCTGCACTATGAGAATGGTCAATAGTCCACATAATTCATTAAAACAAACAAACAACCAAAAAATGAAAAAAAAACCTTCCTTCTATTATCCTGTTCCAATAACACATATCCAACAAGTACAGCATTTATAAGGGCTTTCAGAATTTATGAAGAGTGGCCAAACCCATCTGAAAACGAATAGTCTTTGATGTCTGGGGAGTGGGAATAGTGTGTAGAGAAAGAGTATGGTGAGTGGATCCACGGGGGGCAGATGATATTTGGGTATCCCTTAACCCAAATTGACATCTGAATTAACTATCACAGGTGATCTTGATGTTCATTGAAGGTCCCCATCTCATCAATTCACTTAATGTCTATGACATATTCTCCTACATCTGACTGCTTATTCATAAAGTTCAGTAGTTTCTATAACTTCATTTTTTTTCTATTTAATGACCCAGGCAATAGTATTGTACAAAAAAATCCCAAGATGATTTCAGACTCTTTTTTGCATAAAACTAACATATGGACCATGGAAAATGCTCTAACACTAGAGGTCAGTCACTTCTGGTCCACTTATTGGTAACAAGCCAGCTCTCACCACTTAAATTTCTTGAAAGATAGTTTCCAATTGTCTACAGGATCTTAGCTACCAGAGACTCATCATGCTTTTTAAATGGTCCCATTGAAGTCTCTCTTACCAGACTTGGTGTGAGTGAGGAATAGGGATGAGGATGGCAATCCCAGATTACCTTCCTCCACATGAATACTCTCCAAAACATCTTTAGTAGTTTCTACACATTTTGACCTATATATATTTATTATTATGGATGTGAAGTTTCATTCAGTCATGTAACTGATTTTCATTTTTTTAAAAAGTATTATCTTGGGCTGGTATACCAGAGTGGAATTTTCTTTGTGTATCTTGGTTTTTAGTTAAATAAAATTCTTCAATGAACAAAGATGAATAGTAATTTTCAAATATTGGTTAGGGTTTGGGAGTTGGGGAAATAGAATAGTTTTCAAGCAGGAGCCATTGGTGTCTATGAAGTTTCATCAGGCAGATAAGTATTTATTCTGACTGTGTATAAATTAAATACTATTTATAAGATTTTTTCTGCTAAAGATAAGTGCATAAATCAAGTTTTATAACAAATAATATTTTCAATAAGCCAACAGGACTTGCTGTAAAATATATTCATGCATCTTATTGTAAAGAAAATTATTACCTACTAATTCCCCTTGAAGGGAAATTTTTCATATTTCAAGTTTCTTTAAAGTGGGGGCTATCTTTAATTTTTCTATATTCTACAATATCAAACTCTTCATATTATGAACATTGAAAGAGCTAATTGAGGGTAGCAGTGATAGAAAATGTTCATGTTAATCAGTAAAGAATAAATCCATTATACTGTTATTGTATAGTGTCAGAAAATAAACATGTCTGTAAAACACAGATAGCAATTAATGGTGAAAGTGAAGACAATCATCAGAATGGTGGAAAGCTGTCTGTTCCAGATTTGATATGTATGGTCTATGGAAATCCTTTGTTAGACAGTCAATGATTCAAACTTTATAAAGGCCACCATTGGCTAATGTGTGACATACTGAGTCTTTTTAAACTATGAAAACATGGCTTAGGAAAAAAACAAAAAAGTGATCATAAGACTTGAGAAACTGGAGGAATGGTGGAAGATAAACTTTTAACAAGATCAATGATGCTCTAATTCTCTATCACATAAAGCACTGGAGAGAGAGAAGAATTGCTAGAAAACAATGCTTATAAGTAAAAGATAGAAAATAATTTATTTGATTTGTGGTGCATAATACCATAGCATTTTCTATTTAACCCTGGTTGTGGTTTTGAATATCATGGACAAAGTCTTTTCTATAAGAGCTCACAATATAACTGAAAGTATAAATTATGACATTCTTCTACTTTGTTATAGTAGTCTTTATGTTAACAATAGTTTTCTTCAGAGATTGGCCCTCCCTTGGTACTGGGTCAGTCATCACAAAATCAAAAAGATTTTTAGAATGAGCCAGATCTCATTGTGAAATGTGCTAAGACCCTCTTGATGATGACTCAATAAAGGAATTTTGGAAATTGAAATGTCAGTGAAGATGTGACATATTGTTTAACCTTTCGTTGAAATTGGAAGATTTGAGAACTTTAGTTTAGATATCCATATTTTGTTACATTGACTCTCTTGATGATTACAACAGATTTAAAGGCTTAATATTCTGTGTAGTGTTGTATAATCTTTCTGAAGACTATAAGAAAACCTTTCTCACATTATCTGTATCATATATTTATATTCATTCATTTAGCTGTTCAAACATCTCTTTTAAAACTTTATCCAATTAATAAATACAGAGCACAAATTATGGCCAAGCACTGCTGAGGATGCAACAGAGAATGAACAGTTTATGTTCTGTGCCTTCAGTGATCTTAAATTACTTTTATTGGTAATAATAAGTGTTATTATTAAATGTCAGTTAAAAGGCAATTATTGCTGTTCATACTTTATAATATCTCATTTAATTTTCACAACAACCCCCAAAAGCAGGTATTGCCATTCTCATTCTGTAGGTGAGACTGAAGCTTAGCTTTTCTAACTGCCATGTGGTCATCTTGTGAATAAGTTTAACAAATAATATTTGAAGTATATTCATCTAATTCTACTCTTATATCAGTTTTTAAATAGCAGTTTAACATAAATGTTACTTACTATTTTAAAATTTATTTTGCAGTGCTGAGGATCAAACCCAGGGCCTTGTGTATGATAGGCAAGCACTCAATCACTGAGCTACACCCCCATCAATGTTATTTCAAATGCATGGCATTAGTATAAAATATTCTGAACAAGCTGAGAAAATAAATCTGCTTTCAAAAGCACAGAAATTATTTTAAGCTCTGTTTATATGCCAATTCTGCAACTGGCTTATTGACCATTTCTGATTGCAAGATTAAGCAGATTTGTTTGCTTGTTTTTATTGTAAATTGACAATTTTTATTTCATTGTTTTAAACCATTGATCCCTGAAATTATGTGTTTATACAAACAAGTTAGAAACAATAGCAAAGAACACACCACCACAACTTGAGAGACCTGGTTTTTTTTTATTATTTTGCTGTGAAATAAAAGCATTATTACTTACCACTAAATAAAGCCATCATTATAAGAAATAAATGACATAAATTTAAGCATAGGAAAGGAAATACTCTCAGAAAAAGGTTGTTCTTATAGCTAAATAACTTGATTATCTCTATTTTTGTATTTTCCTTGCATGAGTCTTGCAACAAGTATTTAGGAACCGTTAATATACATAATATCTTTGGATCCAGGCTTCAAGCTACACAAAACCTTTAATTTTGAATCTATTCCCTTCATTTAATGGTAACCACAGCATGATTTGCAGAAATAGTCACTGACGTAAGAGCTGGCAAGATTTGAAATCCATTAGGGTAGGGGGTCACAGCAAGTTTAGTTTAATGCTGAATTACTGAAATGAATGAACTCCATCTCTTAAATTCCTCCTAAGCAAGAACAATTATCAGTTCCAGTTTCTTTGGGTTTAATGGAGAACAAGAAACTCCAGCAGTAAAAGAGGAAAGATAGGAAGCAAAGATTGAGACAAATTATCACAAAACATAGGATCTTGAATTAAAAATAGTGAAGAGCCAGTGATTTTTAGGAAACAAAGTATCAGGTTGCTCCTCATACTTCCAATCTCTTTAAAGTTACTTGTTGATCACTGGGATGGATCTTCTTTACATTTACACTTAAATATATGTATAACTGATGTTTCTTTTTGGAAATATCTTTTAAAAAGAAAACTGTTTTATATCCATATATGAAATTCAAAGAAGATGAGTAACATCCCCAGTTAAACAATTTGTTTGTTTGTTTGGGTTTTTTTGCAGTGCAAAGCCACTGCTACATTTTTTCCTATTTGATGCATGTTAGTTGAAATCTTGCAGCATGGCAAAAGCATCTTTGGTCTGAGAATACAGACAGCAGTCTAGAATGTCATGCTCTCAGTTTTCAACTAGTTTCTTACTAGTTGGCTTCTCAATAGGAGAATCCCAGCAGCACATGCTATTAGAGCTTGGAGGGAGCCTAGAGATCAGTCATGCAAAAGATATTAGAAACAAAGGACAAGAGAAGTGATTCAACTTAGTTAAGGGCATGTAGAGACTTATTTTAAAACCCTCATTTTCTGATCTGAAGATTAGATTTCATCTTCATACCAATTTTATATTGTATCTTCTTTGTAAGGGATAATGATTACAGTTTATGAATAACAACACTGAGTAGAATATTTGACAACTAAGAGGATGGATGTTAATAACTTTCATTAAAAATACAACTTCTGGCTTTATTTATAAAATAGTTTGAATATTACTTACTATTAATAAAAGTGTGGTTAACCATTCTTTCACTTACTCATTTTATTCACTGTCATTAATTGAGTGCCAGATACTATAGTAGATACCATGATTACAGAGTTCAGTTGATTGTTTAAAAGATGAGGTACAGTATAAATAAAATAAAAAGTTTATAGATGTTATATGTTAAGAGATTAGTGGAAGGGCTGGGGATATAGGTCAATTGGTATCGTGCTTGCTTTGCATGCACAAGGTCCTGGGTTCAATCTCCAGCACCACGAGAGAGAGAGAGAGAGAGAGAGAGAGAGAGAGAGAGAGAGAGAGAGAGAGAGAAAGAAAGACTGAGTAGTGGAAACAAAAATAGAAGGATTTGTAACTTTTTTATTGTGAGTTGGGTGGAGTCAGAAATGGTGACTCTGAGAATAAGGCAGTAGAAATGCACCAATTTATGAATAAGAATCTTCTTGTTGAGCAAGAAGAGACGAAGGCTTTCTGGATAACAGTTAGTGTTTGGAAAATCATAGGGAAATCAGCCTGGTGTTGTTCAGTAAATTCAAGTGTTATTAACAATGTAAATATGATAATAGCTGTTAACATTTCTTGAGTACTTACTTTGCCAAAACTTGTATATCCTTTTTCTCTTTATTTCTTATAGTAATAATATAATATAGTGACTATATTATTTTCATTTTATGGACAAAGAGACATCATCCTTTTTCTCTTTATTTCTTATAGTAATAATATAATATAGTGACTATATTATTTTCATTTTATGGACAAAGAGACATCATTGAGAGATTAATAACGTGGGCTCTCAAATCATGGAGTTCAGATTCACACACAATGTCAACTGGCTTCACAAATTTATATTTTGATCATTATATTTTTGAAGTACATTTATATAATTTTATCATATAAATATTAATTTTGGTTTAAGTTATAGCACACTCATGTTTCTATGGAATGATATATTAAGTCTGAGCAAGGACTCCATTTCACCTGATCCAACCATTTACTTTGTCCTCCTGAGGTAAGACATTGAAACTAACTGAACTTCAGTGTCTTCATATGCAAACATGTGAAGAGTTGTGGGAATAGTAGATTAGACAACATATGTAAAGTACTGCAATGTGGCAGTGGTTTGACAAAATGCTGGTTCCCCCTCTCTTTCTCCCCATCCTACCCCATCAGGCAGTGCATGAACACAGCATTGTGCTTTTCCAAACAATACACAAGTTTAAGAAGCTTGTAGTCTTCTATTAGTCTTCTAAAACATTGTACTGTGTTTTCTAAAACTTTATTTAAATTTATTTTTAATTGATACATAAAAATATAAAATTTGTACATATTTATGGGTCTTATGTGATGATTTGATGGTATCAATTATGTGATGTTTGAATCAGAATAAACATAGCACCTCAAATGATTGTGGTGAAAATATTCAAAATCCTTTCTTCTAGCTTTTTGAAATACATGCTACACTATCATTATGTACAGTTAACCTATTGTGTAATAGGACAGAACTTTTTATTTCTATCTAACTGTAATTTAGCACCCATTGAACAACCTTCCTCTCCCTTCTCCCTTACTCTCCTCAGCCTCTGGTAACCAGCATTCCACTCTCAATTTCTATGAAATCAACTTTTTTAGATTCTACACATAAATGAAATCATGTGGTACTTGTCTTTCAGTGCCTGGTTTGTTTTACTTAACATAACAACTTCCATCCATGCTGTCAAATAGCAGGATTTCATCCTTTAATCCTTTATATGGCTGAATATTATTATCATCATCATCATCATCATCATCATCATCATCAACAACATCATCCCAGAGATTGAACTCCAGGGCACTTAACCACTAAGCCATATCCCCAGCCCTTTTTATATTTTATTTTGAGACAGGATTGTGCTAAGTTACTCACGGCCTTACTAAGTTGCTAAGACTGGCTTTCAACTCACAATCCTCCTGCCTTAGCCTCCCAAATTGCTGGGATTACAGGCATGCACCACTATGTCTGGCTAAATACTGTTGGGTGTGTGTGTGTGTGTGTGTGTGTGTGTGTGTTTATCATATTTTAGCCACTCATCACTTGATGGATGCTTAGGTTGTTTCCATTTCTTAGCTATTGGGAATAGTGCTACAATAAATGTGTGCATGGAATTATCTCTTCAACATATCCATTTTATTTCCTTTTGGATATGTACCCAGTAGTAGGATTTCTGGATCATACAGAACCTCCAGCTATTCTCCATAATGACTCCGCTAATTTATATTCTTCTTAACAGTGTGCAAGCGTTCTCTTTTCTTCACCTACTTTCTTACTGACACTTACCTTTTGCCTTTTCAATAATAGTCCTTATTGGTGTCAGGTGGTCTATAATCGTGGTTTCGATTTTTGTTTTCCTGATGATTACTGATGTTGGGCATTTTTTTTCATATGCTGATTGGCCGTTTGTATGCCATCTTGATAGAAATGCTAATTTGGGTCTATTACTTGCTTTTTTTTTTTATTTGCTTTTTTCCCCCTGTACTTTGGGGATTGTGTCCAAAAGAGACATACTCATTTCTATGTCATGAAGCATTTCTTCTATATTTTCTTATAGTAGTTTCATTCTATTCTTATATACAGTTACTTTGTAAAACCTTGCTTCAAATGTCAGAGTTAATTTTTGGTTTGCTTTAGTTTTATTTTCTTATCACAATCCTTGCCTCAGAAAGATCACATAGCATGCCCCATCAGGGTGTCTTCCTGACATGCTACTCAGTACAGTGGTATTCTAAAAGAAGAGATTTCATTTTTTACGCTTGTCTATTTGTATATCTTTCATGCCTGAGATATGTGGACTAGAATCTGTTGCCTCTGCTATTTGTTAAACATAAAATATTTTTAAAGCTATTTCTACAGAGAAGAACTAAGTTTAAGGGCATCATATTTCATCTTTACCATGGAATAAAGATTTTTCTACTAAAAGGGAAATGTTTCATTTTAAAAGCTTGAATAAAAGGTCATACATATACAACTACAACAACAAAACAACAACAAAAACCATTTGCACGCTGTTTAAATTCTACACAGGGCTCCTCTGCACTAACATTTTCATTTGGTTATGAATTAGATAAATTATCATTTTCTTTAATCCTCATTCCTCAGTGTTTGAGTTTCATAATTTTCTGGGGTGAGCATTATGGCCTTCCTATTTCAAATGTCTCCTTTTATTTGTACAATTTCAGGTTTATATCACACACACATGTTTTGATGCATTTTTCAATAGCTGTTTATGCAAGAAATTGTATAATAAAAGTAACATAATATTCTATAATTTTTCTTTTTAGAGAATGTGATCCTTTCATAGCATCTTAAAGTTAGAAAAGAATATAGGAGCAATTGAGGTCAAACCTTTATTTTATAGGTTTGAAAAATTTAAATACCAGAAATATTATAGGATTTGTCAAAGTTCTATGCAGTCTTTCAATTTTCTACTATTCTCTACTATTTCTCTACATTTCTCTATTATTTTTTTTTATTTTTATTTTTTTTGGTACTGGGGATTGAACTCAGGGGAACTCGACCACTGAGCCACATCCCCAGCCCTATTTTGTGTTTTATGTAGAGACAGGGTCTCACTGAGTTGCTTAGCGCCTCGCCATTGCTGAGGCTGGCTTTGAACTCGCAATTCTCCTGTCTCAGCCTCCCTAAGTGCTGGGATTACAAGCGTGAGCCACCGCGCCCGGCTTACATTTCTCTATTATTGAGCTCCTACTATGTGCAAAACACTGTGCTAGATGCTATGAAGAATAAAGCTAGTGTAAGAAGTTTCTCTCCCTTGAGGGTATCATAATGTAGTAAGAGACATACATACAGATAAGCAATTGGCCATAGAACAAACACTAACGAAGTGAGCACTTGGTTAATTGTCCTTCAACAATTCCAAATTGAATTATCACTTTTTGTTGACTTGGTTCTCTTGAAATTATCATTTCAGCTCACAGAATCCCCATCCAGCCAGTCATTGTGGCTAGAAACCCAGACATAAGCCTAGGTTGTTCTCTTTCCTTCACCTATCAGCACCTGCCAGTCATCATCCTACCTCATTGACTCACAATCCTTAGACCTGTCATTTTTCTTTATCCTGACTGTCACTGCATTGGTTTCAACACTTTTCATCCCTTTTGTAGATTTTTGCTGTGACCATCTGATTCTTCTGCCTGTTTTTATTCTTAATCTCCTCAAATCTGTTGTGTAGACTCCAGCCAGTTTGATATAATGATATGACTGTATATCTCACTTGTTTAAATTTAATAACACTCTGTTGTCTGTCTGTAGGACCAACCTCATTTCTTAGAATGGAAAAGACCTCCAGGATCAGGAAGTCCTCCCCTCATAATTTTATGTTGTTTACCAAATAAACTTTAAAGAGCTTGGCCTTTGCTCAGGTTGTCACTGTCCCCCCAGAAGGGTCTTTGCTCTTGTGCTCACCTGCCTGACTCCAACCTTCCTTCAATCCTCCTGTCAATCTTTCCCTCACCCTTAATGGAATATTGTTCTCATCCACCTCAACATTACTCTAGATTCTTGTACTAAGAACTGTGTCGGTATCTGTATCTACTACTAGGTGCATGCTGCTCAAAGGTGGGCCCTGGGTTAATGCAGCATTGGTCCTCAGACGACACCTGGCATATAGTAGGTAATAAAGATTTATTGACTATTGGACTGTTTATTAACCCAAGTATTATAAAATAAGTATAAATAAGAAAGCACCATGGAAGAGTGATTAACCGAGAAGGTTAACAGATTTCACATAAAATTTAGTAATTGAGTTGCATTTATGAAAAGTTCATAGTTAGAAAAGTAGGAGGCAGGAAGTGAAAATGGAGGTTTCTCACAAATGAGTTGAGTTGTTTTGTACTATATAGAAAACAAAGGACCCATACAGTGTCTCATTAATGGTTGCTAAGTAAATACTGGGGTAGGTCATGTGAAGCCTTAAACACCAGGATCAAGAGGTTTTTCTTACCTTTATCAGCAAGAGGGATAGAGAGAACAGATTGAGACAAAGGAGGGGCATCTTTAGACCTCAAATATCACTAACCTCTCTTTCTTAAGGAGTAGAAGTTTTACTTATTGGCTTTTTGCTCTCTGTTTATTCTGATATAATTGACAAGTGATTTGTATAAGTGTAAGAACTCAATGTATGTTTTAGCACAACATTTTCCAATAGATCTTTCTGTAGTAACAAACTCGCTCTTTGTCATATACAATACAGTAGTCACAAGAGACGTGGATATTGAGCACTTTAGATTTTTTAATTGAGGAGCTGAGGAACTGAATTTTTAATGTCATTTAATTTTAATTAATTTACATTTAAATTTAAATAACTATGTGTGATTGGTAGCTACTGCATATTGGACAATGCAGTGTTACAAAGTTCTCAAAAGTAGAGTCCTAACAGGAAACAGATGGAATATTCAGATTAGGATAATTCAAAGAGAGTTTATTTATAAAGGAACTTTTTCCAGTTGTGTAGTTTAGCTTTAAGGGAACCATGAGAGAGTACAATTAACTATGGTAGTTACATGGGAGCAACAATGACGTAGACTTGATGGAAAGACTCACAGTTCAGATTATATAGATCTAAGCCTGGGTCATATTGAGGCCATACTTATAAAATCCAATAAAGATTTTAATGAAATTTCATTGAGTGAAGATCATGCTCAGAATTGTTCTTTTCAGTAGAATTTTTCCTTCAGTTTGTTTACTGATGAAGAATGTGAATGCTTGCCCTGTACAGTGCTGATCCATGCCACATTTTCTCAGTCTTTTCCCTGACACTCCCTTAAAGTCATCCTTTTTCTATTAGCAGGACTGTGCTGACATAATGATGGCTCCTGTCAAGGATTCCTTTAAGAAGCATCCTCTCTTCTGAGCACTTGGGATATAGGCAGGTTCTGATTGTTATCTGTGGTTGTGTTTTAATATCCTGCCATTTCCATCCCTCATCTCAGAACACAGAACTCTCCTTTGGTCTTAGCTCATTGCTTGATGATTTGTTAAGGCTTTGAAAACAGAAGGAATGAGGGCTTTTACATGGGATGGGGCTATTTCTGCTTGCTTTATTTATTTTTATGCCATGCAAAAGGAATAAAGAGGCATAAAATGGTTCGACTGAAGCCAAATAAATCTGGATAAATAGAGCAAGGACCCAATAAAAAGCTAGAGGTGAAAAAGAAGAAAGGTGTGAGTGGTTGGGGAGGGCATGGAAAAGGAAGGAAGAATGGAGAACTTCATATTTCCTTAAATGTTAGGGACTGTTTATCATTACCTGGAAAACAAAATGTCTTTGACCCAATGAAACCTTTTAAACTAAGGTTAAGCTCTGAATAGAAATTAGGAAATCATCTTTATTGTCCTTATTGAATCTCTTCATGCTGTCACCTCCTGTCATCCTTTATTAAAGTTTGTATGCTTCTGCTGCTAGGTCTGAGAAGGCTGACATCTTTTAGTTGTTCTGATGAATCACACCACAGAAGCTAGTGAGATTTTACAGCCAACACTACAGGAGTCTTCCATATTATTCTTGATACTGTGTAGGTATGTGTTGGCGGGGGAATCTTTCTCCCACTCCTGTACCCCGCCCCTTTTTGGCGATCTCTACTTTCCTGAAGTAGAAAGATATATAACCAAGAGCTAATAGCATGAGGCTGTGGTTGTAGATCAGTGGTAGAGCACTTGCCTAGCACGTGTGAGGCACTTGGTTTGATCCTCAGCACCACATTAAAAAAATAAATGAAATAAAAGTATAAAAATATTTTTAAAAAGAGTTAATAATGCATGGAACTTAGGTAAAATTAGAAGCTTTCTCTTATCCCATTGTGTATCGGTTTATAGAGTTGCCTTATATTGCCCTGAATTAACTCTTCACCACTCTGTATTGCTAGCTTGGAGAATGCTGGGTAGGAACTGTGAAGATAGATAAAACTTTCATCTGGGTGTATTGCCATCATTGCTGTGATATACAGAATTTTATTTGTGCTCGGTAATATGGCCTAACCCCAATATCTTCTATCTGCTTCTTTTCTCTCCTCTTCCTTCACCAGACAGTTTCCATCATGTATACTTTCCACATTGCCCTTCAAAAATAAAACATAGCATAGGCTTAGTGGTCCTCTATTTTGTCAGCTAGAAATGTGTAGCATCAATTTTTGGGTTATCACAGTACTTGGAAGTTGGTATTGGGATTTTGTACAAATAGACCCATGGATTCCAAACATCTTGCCATCTATAGGATCATCTCAAATTGATGGTCATTTTTATTTACACTTTAAATATTAGTAAAACATCTGAGAAAATCTAAACCTAACAGGCTTAGATGGGTGGTACTAGCAATCTCTCAACTAGTAGAGAAAATTGGGTGTGCCTTTTACCTCATTGCTGAAATCTTCAGAGTCCAATAATATACTGGCCTGGCATATAGTGGGCCTCTAACTAAAACTGTTATATTTTAAATCAAGTTGTTCATTTATAAAATAGTTAACTCTATACAATAAGTTCTATGTAAATTATAATCAAGAGTTGAAAAAATTTAATACATACCTGTAAATGTCAAGATTCGAACAGCATCTTAGGGTGATGAGCATGCACAGAAGTAGGATGAGTATATTGGGAAATGCTATTGGAGGAAGAAGAGGAAGGTGTTTATTTTTGAGAGGGATTTTAGGGCAATTTGTTGTGGAACCATTGAAGAGTAGGAAGGATTTTAACAAGTATTATTTGTGGAGATGCTCTATGAAGTCAATGTTCTCTGAACTATATGTAAGAGCTGGGGAAAAGAAAACTATAGGAATATTGTTACTGTGAAGGATAGCGCTTAAAAATATGTGGCAATCAATTAAATAAAGCAAGTAGGTTAGGAGAGAATATAAATAGTCAAATTTCTTGTTCAGGAGTCTTTCCATCTGAAGGAATGTTTTTGGGTATGGGTTTAGTCATGGGGAGTAGTGTCTGATATGCTACCTCATGGTCTATACTTTGCCTTGGTTTCCTTTTTAATGGAGTCATGGTGTAAACTCCCTCAGTTATCAGCTGCATAAACTTGCCTTCCTGATTTTCAAGGTCTCCTCTCAAGAGCCCTTTTCAGTTTATTAATTTAAAGGCAGCAATTTTCCTAGAGGTGAACTGCATAATGATTTTTTCCAATCTCTTTTATATGCAATATCACTGAAAAGGTATGATTAAATTCAATCCAGTTGTTTCCCACAAAAAAATAATAGGTAGAAAATATCAACCAAGGTGACTCTCTGTGTGCTTAACAGTCTAAAGATTTGGGTTAAGGATATAACAAAGAGAACTATTATGCTCAAAGAATGAAAAGGTGTTGCAGAAATTATCTTGAAGAGCCAAAAACAGCATCCAGTTCTTACTTAAAACAATTTGTTCTTGGAATATTGTCAGCTAAAATTGTGGTCAACTTTTGCAAATGGTATGAATTTGCACTGCATATTTTATTTAGTGTTTAGCAAAACTCCAATATGGCTCTGCATAACTTACACAATACACCATGAAAATGACTTCAGAAACTCCCACAGAAGTTGACAAATTGGGCATCTAATGCTTTTAAGCTAATTGCATGCTTAGCAGTTAAAAAGTTGACTTGTTAAGAATGAAGATCAGAATTTCATGGAGATAATGCACTCACTGCCTACTGCCACATTGAATCAAACCCTGTATCAGAAATATTACAAAAGTTTAAAGAAGAAAATAATATAAGCTTTAATCATCATTCTACTTAGTCTTAAGTGAAATGCTCATGAATCATATGCAATATCATAGCAGTTTTGAAAACTATTCTTGAATTTTCAAGCTGTTATTTTCAGGAAATTTAGAAAGCAAATTGCGAAGTGATAAAGAGTAATTTGATACCATTGCTTATGTCATTTCTTTTTCTCCCTTGCAGACTGGAAAAAAAGAAAGGAGTAATACACTGAATATTGCTATAGACAACATGTGCAAGAAGACAAGAGACCTTCGCAGACAGGTGAGGAAGAGAGAGATTTGGAGACAAAAACAAGCATGTGAAATGAGGCTTTTGTTCATTGTTGAAATATTTATTTCTTGTTTCTGTTCTTTTAAAATTAATTTAGAAGAGCAAACAAGAACAGTAAGTGTATAATTTCCACATTTATATAGCTCAAATATTTTTGTGACAAATATAAAATAGAAGAAAGAATGTGTGCCTTAATAATCATGCAAAATTATATTCAAATCCTTGCTCTGTCATCATCAGTTGTGAAATCTCAGGCACAGATTTTATCTCTCTGAGCTTCTCTGAAGCTATGAAATAGAATTAATAATGAATGATAGGGCTTACTGGTACACAGTGAGTTTTCAGTGCATGTTGGTAAATTGATTTTATGACATTAGAAACTGAGTTTATCACCCAAATGCTTATAGAAAACAACTAGTAATTCAAAATAATACAATTCCCTCTTTATTTTTAAGATTCTTCACAAACTTATTTCTATCAAGTTAAGGCTGCTTTTGCACCTTGGGTCAATAGGAACTTATGATTAGAAAGGATTTCATTAAACGATTTACAAGTCCAGTATTATGCCTGCCATAAGATAAAATTTTTTCAAGAAGCATGAAGGCTTAACTAATTTCAGAAACATTTGCTTTCTATTCCTTTCCACTCTTAATAACTGGACTTCTTTCTCATATACAACTTTTAACTTGGTCACCATTAACTCATAAAAGAGGGGAAAATGCTTTTCAGCCAAAAGCTTTTAATGCAATATTTTATTGTAGCTTAATGGGAAGATTTAGTAAAATGGTTGTATGACTGTTTAATTCAGATATAGATTTGGAAATGGTCTAAATGAGGATCTCCAGATAGTTAACATTGGATGTGTAAAAACACAATTTTAAAGTCTGTGAAAATCCAAATTTCTCAATTTTTTGGCCTCAATATAAATTCTATTTCTACTGTCAGCTCTTAGAATCACGGGATTGAAGCATTGAAAGGGACTTATTAGCACGATCTGTTTTACAATGCAGATCAGAAAGCAGGTCAGAGTGGTGGAGGTAACTCACCTAAGGAGGAAGGGGCATTGATTTAGCATCTACATTAGGACTCAGGAGGGACAGTGGACTTTTACCCTCAGAGCTGTCATCTCTCTTTGTTGAATAATTTCTATTCTCTATCTTCAAAATTTCTACCTCATTTTTTCCTCGTAGGACTTGTAAGAGCTGTTTCTGTGAACTGTCAACATTGGTATCTCCTGTTCCTGACTTTTCCATCTATATTGCATTCAACAAATTTAGGCATAAAGAGCTAATCTACATTCATATCTCCAAAGCTTTTGAAGTCATTATTTTTCTAAAAAAAAAAGAAATTCCTTGCATGTTGAATTACTACATTTAGCAAATAAAAGCACAGTATGTCCAGTTAAATTTGAATTTCAAATTAGCAACAAACGTATTTTAATATAATTATGTTCCAAATATCGCATGGAACTTACTTATATAAAGAAAATAGATTTGTTTATCTGAAATTCAAATGTAACTTGGTGTCCTTTATTTTATCTTGCAATCATACTTGCTGCCATCTGAGATATAGAAATAGAATAGGAATTGCTAATACTTGCTTCCTAGGAGTTATTTTCTGTTTGCAGAGAACTGATGTATTCTGGAGGCATGAATATTCCATATGGTTTCATTGGTCAATAGCTCTCTTGTTTCAGTTTTTCATTAATGTTTAACAAATTACCATAAACAACAGCAACCATGATACCATCTCATGATTTCAGGGGTTTGCTGGGGGTCCCCAGGGCTATTTCTGTACTGTTTTCACTTGTGATTTCCTAGGTAGTGGTAGTCAAATGGTGACTATGGCTGGGTCCAGGACTGGGTGCTTCAAGCCTTCATGCTTCCTCCTGTGCCCTCTCTCCATGTGGTGCCTAATCTTCTATAGCCTCTTCATGTGGTTTCTCACTCCAGTAAGATATCCTGAATTTATCATATGGTGGTTCAAGGTATCAAGAAAGGCAAGATGGAAGCTGCCTGGTCTTAATGTGTAAACTTCAAAGTCACAGAAATAAATTCCCTCCACATTTTATAGATGAACATACTCATAGACCCTACCCTAGGTCAAAAGGACAGGAAGAAGCTTTATCTCTTATAGGAGAAGAAGTCTGTGTGTACATGAATGTGTGGAATTGTTAAGAAGTCATGTTGATCTTCAGTGTTGGTGAGATAATTTGCTATGATTTTTTCCTCATTATCTTCACTTGGCTCCACCCCAGTACTTCCTTTTCCATCCTGATGTTTATACCTTTGGTAGTAATAAAAATTTGTTTATTACATCTCCACCTCTTATTATTGTAAAGCTCAATTAACAATTTAAGCATTTTACATACACACTTACAAAGAGAAAGCCCTACCTTAAATTGTTTTTCTTTGGTGTTATGGTTTGGATATGAGGAGTCCCCCAAAGGCTCCTGTGTTAATACAGGGATATTCAGAGGTAAAATAATTGTATTATGAGGGTCATCAGTCGATCCTAGTGTGAATGTACTGACTGAGTGGTAACTGTAGGCAGGTGAGGTGTGGCTGGAGGAGTTGGGTCCCTAGGGGCAAGCCCTGAAAGGGTTCATCTTCATCTTCCCTGAAGCCCCTTCTTCCACTTTGCTTCCTGGCCACCATGTTCTGAGCTATTTTTCTCTGCCACATTCTTCTGCCTCACATAAGGCCAGAGCAATGGAATTGGCTGACTATGGACTGAGCCCCTGAAAATAAACTTTTCATTCCCTAAGTTGGTCTTTTGGGTATGTTGGTAATTGTGATGAAGAGCTGACTAAGACGTTTGGATTATTCAACATTCAACTCTTGTTCTAGAACTAGTTTTGTTTTTAATAATAAAAAAATTAGCCAGTTTTCTCACCATTCATTCTCATTCCCTTTCTTTTTTAAAATATTTTTTTAGTTGTCAATGAATATTTATTTATTTATTTATTTATTTATTTATTTATTTATATGTGGTGCTGAAAATCAAACCCAGTGCCTCAATCATGCTTGGCAAATGCTCTGCCACTGAGCTACAACTCAGACCCATCAACCTCTTAATCGTGGCTTTTTCATCAGTAACAGAAACAGTTTAGCTTTGGTTCAGAATAATTAGACTTTCCATATAAGGAATGACACAGATTGTTTAGAAGTATCCCAAGATAAGCAAACTACATTTTTGGGCATTGAAATGAAGTAATCTAGGAGATGATAGTGTATATTAGTTTTAACTCTCTTGCTCAGTGACTTTCTTGCCTGTTTTATTATAGAACAAAGACAAAAGTCCTTGCATGATGATGTTCTAGGTTCACTGTGATTTGGTCCCAACTGTCTCCCTATTATTCTTTTTTAAAAACTTGTTGTAATTAGTTATACTTCAAAGTAGAATGCATTTTGATGCACCATACATAGATGGAGTATAACTTCTTATTCTTCTGTTTGTACACGATGTAGATTTAGACTAGTCATGTAATCATATATGCACATGGGGTAATAATGTCCAATTCATTCTACTATCATTCTTACTTCCGCACCCCCTCCCTGTTATTCTTCAATGTCCTCTCTCCTTTGGATCTCCTTTGGCTGTCTTTAATACCTTCACCCCATCACACCAGCACATTCACCTATTCTCTGGCAAACCCGTGTTTATGCTCAGCATGTTTATGGAATGTTCATGGTTTGTTTAGCTTGGTACCTTCTCCATGATTATTTCCCCTTTTTAATTCCTAATCAACTGAGTAAGTTGAACACTAATGCCAATCCTACTTCTCCCATGAAACCTTTCCTATTTTCATCCACTAGAATTACTATTTTTCTTCTGGAACATTTACAGGATGTATACTTCTATTACAACGGTGATCTCTAGTCTGCTTGTAGTTTGTTTTTTCTTTTTTAAAGAGTTTTCTTTCCAGTAGATTAAAAGCCCTTGTAATGATAATTATGACAACATTTCTCATTTAGTAAACAATTCCCCAAACTCTCTACCAAGTGTATTCTGTATATTATTGATTTATGGCCCTGAAATAAGAAATAACTCCATGATATTATTATCTCAATCTTTCAAGTGAGTCATCTTTCCAAACATCATCCAGCCAACTGGTAGGGCCATGGTTTTAGTCCAGGCCCATCAAACCCAGCACAAGTTTGCAACCACTACACCATGAGCTGGGGACAATGGGCTATTCACTTTCAGAGCACCCAGAACCTCATATATTGATTTTACAATCATAAATGCTATTCTCTCTTATTACTTATTTTACATGCTTTTAAAAATTTAGCTTGCCCTCTTTCATTGGCCTCCTTCCTTCCTATCCTTTATTTGAGACCTGAACAACTATTGGGATGCTCAATAAAGGAGGAAGAATTTTAAACATGTTACTTCATTAAAAATTAAAACAAGTGTAATACAGTTCATTGTATTGTGAAGAATAAAATGAATATTTGATTTCACTAAAGGAAGGTTAAAATTTTTATCTGTATATATTAACAAAAATGCATTATATGTCATAAATCCCAAAGTAAAGATGGAGTGTGTCTAAAAATTTGGATAAAAACAAATAAAAAACTCAATCATTGTTTTCATTTTTTGTTAGTGGGGATTGAATGCAGATGTGTTCTATCATGGAGCTATATCTTCAGCTGTTATATTTTTTATTTAGAGACAGGATCTGGCTAAGTTGCTTAAGGTTTTACAAAGTTATTGAGGCTGGTCTTGAATTTGCAATCCTCCTGACTCAGCCTTTCTTTAATTACCAAGTTGCTAGATCCATGTTTTCTCCATGTTGCTTTACCAGGGCCAAACTCAGAAAAATGATATGCATGCTCTCATGCCTCCTTATCATCATTATCATCCCCTGATAATATTGAGTTTCCAAAGTATAAGGTCCACCAAATGGGCTCAGTAAGTATACACTGAATTACTTGGTAGTTGATTTTGTTCCTATTGGCCAACTGAGCCCTGCAAATCATATTTTTCTATTTCAGTTAAAATTAAAATGTCCTTAATATACCTATATATAAAATTGTCTAGTTCTCGGAGGATTATTCATTTCTAAAACACTCCCTTTGCATTCCATTCTTTTTTTTTTCCTTACCATTTTATTCTTTCTGTTCCATTATTTGGTGATTGCAGTGATGCTTTCTTACAGTTTTCACATAAGTCTTTTGCTTTGGGGTTTCAATTGTAGAGAAATGTATTATTTTATTTGAGGTCCCAAACCACTTATATCAGTGGAAAATAGAAAAATTGATGTCTCAAAATCTTTTATTAAACTGTAGTGAGGAAAGATGGAAAGCCCCTCAGTTTGGTTTTGTCCTGACATCTTTCATGCCTGGACACAAACAGGTATTTATTGAAAATACATACCTCTAACTCCTATTGGTTTTCCACTAACTTCAGATTTTAGTGCTGTGACTTCTATTTCTACATTGGTATATTGGGTTCTTCTCAAAAATTTTTTGTGTGTCACCTGAGTGAAAGTAATGCAGTATGCCATTGGACAGGAAAATAATATGGAAATAGAGAAGATAGAGGCTAGTTAAGGAGTATATTCACAGATAACTTGTGTAGTATAGTGAAAAATGGCATATGAATACATTAGAATACATTATACATTGTATAAACACAATTGCTGATCATAACATTCTAGTCCTTCTGTATCTTGTCCCTATTTTCATATTTAACCCTATCTTATAGTAACTCCTTTTTCAGTCAGTATAATATGGCAAAAATCACACCCAGTGATGTGCAAAGCAGAAGTGGAAGAGTATGATCAGCAAAGCTTAGTTTACGTAAGACATTGGAGTCTATTATTTGGTGAGTGAGCAAATATTAACATCAGATATATGTGCATGTTTTAGATTAGATTCCTCTGCAAATGGAGCTTCGTACAGGACCTTAGTGCAGATTGCTTATTTGGGAGATGAGTTCCAGAAAACCAGAGTAAGAGACCATTAAAAGTGAGGCAGGATAGTTTTGATTTGCATTTCTCTGATTGCTAAAGATGTTGAACATTTTTTCATATGTCTGTTGATGGATTGTATATCTTCTGTGAAGTTTGTGTTCAGCTCTTTGGCCCATTTATTGATTGGGTTGTTAGTTTTTTTGGTG
>CM053404.1:50120033-50152434 GCA_028644305.1 Xerus rutilus
TAGCCAATCTCAGAAAACCAAATGCCGAATGTACTCGTTGATAAGTGGATGCTGATCCATAATGTGGGGAAGGACATGGGAACAATGGTGGATCGCTGTTCACAGGGGTGTAAGGGAGGAGGGGGCATGGGGACAGCAAGGGTGGTGGAATATGATGGACATCATAGCCCTAACTTTATGTATGACTGCATATATGTTGGGATTCTATACAACTCACAACTAGAGAATTGATATGTTATCCTCTATCTATGCACAATGAATCATTTACACTGTTAACATGTAAGCCTAAATAAAAAAATAAAAATAAAAAAAAAAATAAAAAAAAAAAGTGAGGCAGGGAA
This sequence comes from Xerus rutilus, assembly GCA_028644305.1. NCBI lineage: Eukaryota > Metazoa > Chordata > Mammalia > Rodentia > Sciuridae > Xerus > Xerus rutilus. Next base: position 50,120,375 of record CM053404.1, read on the forward strand.
AGAAGAAAGGATAGTTATTGACAGTGCTGCGGTAGGAAACAGGAGTTTGAGGACTTCTGAGAACCAACAGAAAGTCTCCCAGATTGTCAGACTGGAGATTAGAAACTTTATTCAGTAGCTTCTTTCCCCATTGCTCAAGTGCTGGTCCCTGTGGTGGACTCTCCAGAACTTCCAAGATATTACAAAATGAGAAAAAAAATTATTCTCCATGTCTCTAAATTTTTGCTTTGGTGATTTATCAATATGTGTTTTTTTTTTTTTTTGGTACTGGAGATTGAACTTAGGGGCACTTGACCACTGAGCCACATCCCCAGCCCTATTTTGTGTTTTATACAACAACAGGGTCTCACTGAGTTGATTAGTGCCTCGCCCTTGCTGAGGCTGGCTTTGAACTCGCGGTTCTCCTGTCTCAGCCTCCATAAATGCTGGGATTACAGGCTTGCGCCACCACACTCGGGGCCAATATGTGTTTTTGAAAAGCCCAAGAAAGCAATCTGACTGGGGTAGTTGCAGATGGGAACTATAATGTGGACATTATGATTTTGTTAAGTAGGATGAGTGCATTTAGAGAATAATGATATTGAGATTTTTTTGAAAGTTTATCTTTTAGTTCTTGGTCATTTGTTCTTTTTTTCCTCTTGGCTATTATCTCAGTCTGTTTTTAGGTCCTCCTCTTCCATCAGCATGACATATAAGTGGAAATGTTTTTTAAGGTTTCCTTTTTGGATGTCTCTTCAGTGTGTTTTCCTCTATAGAATTCCATCCACCTGAATACCTCCCGTATGCAGACTCTCAGTGGCTTATCTCTGGTGTAGACATTCCTCTTAGGTCCCAGTTACAAATGTAAAGCAAAAGATAAAGGGGAAGATGGTCATGGAAAATTGTTCCTCCTCTGGGAAATTTCTGCTACTTTTAACATCTGAAACTATGCAGCGTACTTCCCGGCTCCAGCCTTAATTTATGACCTCTTAGCTGACTTCCTTGATGGACAGCAAACAAATTATTCACTCACTAAGTTCTTCTCCTTGCCTTATAACCTCTTAGCACTCTGCACTTTGTCCAAATAAGTGCTCAGTGAATATTAATCTGTTGCCATCAATGATTTGCCTTTTTGCATGCTAAACAGAACCTTTAGGAATTTTCCTAAAGCTTTTGTGAGGCTGTTGATAGCCAGAAAATTTCACAAATTTTCTGAGTGAGTTCTATCATCTTGGGCAAAGGTATTTATTTCACAGAAACCTATAATTATTATGGATTTATTATGTTATAACTATTATAGGAAGACAGAGCTTCTTATAAATGCAGCTCCATCATTCAGCTACTTGAAAATGTATTGCTGGTAGTTCTCACATAATCTAAAATTAGGCTATCTATTGGCATAAAAAGTACCCAAAAATATAATTTTCACAGAGGGCAAATCACAATTTTTCTATCTGATACTTATTTATCTCTTTGTTTTATTGTGTAGAGGTTATTCAAATAAATGAGTGGGCTGATTCAAAAGCTTTGGACCCATTCATAGTCATTGACATTATTACTGAAACATTTCAGCATATTGTGATAGTCTCAATATCATATAAATACAATGAATTAATTTTCCAATGTGGTTTTAAACTTCAGAAAATATCTGCTGAGTAATAATCTGATTGTCATTTATAAGTTTATATGTAATCTAATTTAAAAGTACTAATTATAGCAGAATGTTATAGTTTAATAATTTAAGGTATGAGGGCAAGAACAATTAATGCAAATGGGGAAAATTGGACATCAAACTCATTTATTATTCTCCTTGCTCTATTAATCCGTTATCATCTGGCATAATTGGTGACCTAACTTGGTTTAATTACCATGAAGTCTACAATTTAGCTAATCAAAATTTATCATCCATTTCTCCAATAAGATAGAAAACATTTTGTAATTTTGTAATTATGAAAATACAAGATATACAAAGTTATTTGTACACATGAACAAACATTCTAATAATGTAATTTCTTTGAAGAAAAGTAGAACGTTACCCCTTATAATCTGATTTATGGGATAAATAGAATTTAAGAAAAATTAGTGATTTCTGAGAGCAAAGGAATTATTGCTGTATGATTTTTTTCACCAGATATATTGTTTGTCTCACTTCCGCAAGGGGTATTCAAATATAGTGTTAAATGTTGTGATTTAAGGAATTGTTTAAAAATATATAAAATGAATTTTATAACTACTGAGATTATAAGATTAGGACATAACATGAACCTTTTCCTGTAAAAAAAAAAATACTCTTGAATTTTTTATTTCTCCTCAGCTCCGCAAGGCTATTATAGATCATGTGTCAGACTCTTTCTTGGATACGACAGTCCCACTTTTGGTTCTCATTGAAGCTGCTAAGAATGGCCGGGAAAAGGAAATAAAAGAATATGCTGCAATATTTCATGAACACACCAGCAGGCTTGTAGAGGTAAGCGTGCTAGAACTGTAACCACTTTAAATCCAGGAGAATGAGACTCCCATTCCCTGTTTACAGTTGAATTGTACCCAAATAAAAACTTGACAATGTATTACAAATGTAGTAGGTTTGTGCCTAGGTGATATGATGGTGTTTATGTCAAATTGCATGAACCATCCCCCACTGGCTTGGAATAGGAGCAATTTATTGAGAAAGAGCTATGAAACTGTACCCACTATTGTTTTATTTTTTTGATGTATATTTTGTCTGAGCTACACAAAAGAACTAGTTGAATACAGACACTTAGTTTTATCCTTATAGATATTTTCTTCCTATTCTAACTTAAAAGTATCAAATACTTTTTTCAGACTGTTTTATTGTTTCTCTATCACCTTTTTATAGCTGTTTTACTCCTTCAGTTTTTCAATACATTTCCAACTAAGTACATAACTAAAACCAAGATTGTGGGATATATTTGGGTTGGATTTATGAGTAACTAAGTAGGGATAGTAGGCTGGGCAAGAGATGATAAAACTATAATTCTCTGTGCTTAAAAACTGGAGACATGGAAATAACCCATGATTTTGGAAGCAGAATGGTGTATTGCTAAAGGAGCCATGAAGTCCTTAGAGAGTCCCAGGAAACAGACAGTAGAACCTATTGTATTGTGGATATCAATAACAACAACAGCATAAAGAGGGTGAATGGAAGAATTTCTAACACAAGTAAGATGACAGTACTCACAAGGCCAGGAACCAGTGGTAGGAAAGGGGAAATATGATTTACCAGATTCATATATCAGAGCTGATGTTCCGTTGCCACTCATCAGTATGGCTAGTCAATTCCGATTGTCAGTGCCTATGCCATACCGTTCACTAAACATCTTGACTGTCACACTTTCCTTAAATTCTGTAGTGAACTTTGTAGTAAAATATATTTTTGTGACCTAAATTGCTTGTAAAGCTTGTGAGTGGGAAAAGAAATCACCACCTGAATTGGCATCATGTCATTTGATACAACTTTCCTAACATCTTTAATCCATTGGGAAGCAGGTTTCCAATGCAGCTAACATTGGTACTATAAACTCTCCTTTTAGACTCCCACCTCCACAAACAGAAAATGAAAGAAGTAGATGAATATATGATTGCTAAGCTCATTTCAGCCTTAAAACTGTCCCACCTCTAACTTTGAAATCTCCTTTGAATTTCCTAGGAACTCTGTGAGACAGCAAATGTTTCAATTCCATTTAGGCTTTTATGGAAGTAAAGGTACAAACCCCAAACCTAATTATAGTTGGACTGGATTTCCAGGTTTATAATTTTAGTTAATTGATTCAGTAATTTATTGTTCATATAGTTTTATGTACTCCTTCACATATTCATTCCTCAAATGTTCATACCCACTAGAGAATGTTCAAAGTAAAAGGATGGAGCAATAGGAACAGGTTGTAAAGATATCATATGTAGCAGAGTCTCTGATGGCTGTAAAAGTTTTGTCTAAAAATGCATTTTCCAAAAAGAAGCAGCACAAAATTATGATATTATGGAAAAAAAACACATTTTTTGTGAAACATTTTGAAAGTAAAATTTGGTTTTTGATGATGAAATTGCATACTTGTTCCTAGTTCTGTGTAGTCTTCCTATGAAACATAAATCTCATTCAGTGCCCATTGAAAAAAGGTGCCTTGGTTGAAGATTTTATATTTTTGAAAAATCCTAAAGAGATTTCTTGCATTTCATTTAAGCCAGTTTCCTCAAATCAGTTTACCTAAGAAACACTTTCTTTCATGAACATATTACTAAATGACTGCTTTCAAGAACACTTGGAAATGTGACTTTGTTTTTAACCATAATGATGGTTTAGATTTTGTAAATAGAGTTCTAAAACTTTGCTTTAAATGTTTAAGAATTTTGAATGTTCTTTATTTCATTTGAATATGGAAAAAGTAAAAGTTTTAGAATTATGAGCTACTTGGAGTCTGAAAATGAGTCTTTAATCTGTATGCTCTCTTAACACATTAGAAAGAAATGATGCTGGATTTGGAGCGATAACTGAGTTTGCATCTTATTCTGATTTTACTCTAAGAAGTTTAGGTCTAATTTACTTTCAGTTTCAGTGAGTTTATGCGATGTAAAAAGAAATCCTCAAATTTAGTGGCTTATAATAGCTATTTGTTATTATCTCTCACCAATCTGTGGGTTGATTGGGCAGAGCTGGGCAATTATTGTTTAGAGTTTTTCATGTGATTGCTCTTAGAATTGACTGGGGATGCCAAAAATTTACCTAGGCTGGACATCCAAGATGGCACTTTTACATTACTCCAATTGCATGTTCACTGTAACCTGGGGGAACAGGGGTGTGGTTTTTGACCGGAGCACTAATACATATCTTTTCTATGTGGCATATGCTTCTCCTAGAGTACTTGTTGGGTTCTAAGATGATAAGTTAGAATAACAAGTAAGAAACAGGAAATAGAAGCTGCCATTCTCTGAAGTCTTGGGTTCAGAAATTGCCGAAAGGTCACTTTCACTGTATTCTGTAGGTTACAGCAAGGACAGAGCCTACCCAGACACAAGGGGAGGGTGTTGATGAGACTTCACCCTCAACGAAGGGAATGTCTAAGTATTCATGGCCATGTTTAATCTACTGTACTTCTTTTCTCAGGGTTTCATTTGTTTTATCTATAAAATGAAGTTTCAACAAAATAATGTCTGAGTTCCCTCAAAAATAGCTTTTTAAATTGAGACACTTCTGGTTTTCTAGGAGATATAGAAACAGAAGAAAATAAAAATGTTTTTTAAGTATAATGAATGTAAACCAGGATAGATATTATATGTGTGTATGTGTGTGTGTGTGTGTGTGTGTGTGTGTATGTATAGTATATATTTATATGTGTGTATAAGAGTACTGCAATTATCTCTCAGGAAAATCCTTTTTGGAAAAAAATTGCCTCATGATTCCAATAGAGAAAAATCACCATTAATTTACTGTAGACATAAGTGTTTGTGCGTGGACATGCACATATATTCATCTTATTCCCAAGCTGAATTTTTAGATAAAAGGGAAGAAAGTCTTGGATTCTAAATGACTTGTCACGACTATGTTTGTCATGAGAAATCTAAAATCAGTGAACTTGTTGAAGTAAGATGTAAATGGGGGAAAAGTCCATTTTTAAAGTATTCCTGTTGGCTTCAAAGAAGAGTTAACACCAATACTCCTCAAATTATTGCATGAAATAGAAAAGGAGGGAATCCTTCCAAATTCATTCTATGAGGCTAAATCATCCTAATACCAAAACCAAACAAAGACACATCAAGGAAGGAAAACTTCAGACCAATATCCTTGATTAATAGAGGTGCAAAAATTCTCAATAAAATTCTGGCAAATCACATACAAAAACATAATAAAATGATAGTGCACCATGATGAAGTGGGGTTTATTCCAGGAATGTAAGTTTGGTTCAACATACGAAAATCAATAAACGTAATACATCACATCAATAGACTAAAAGACAAGAATGGTATGATTATCTAGATGCAGAAAAAGCATTTGACAAAATACAGCATGTTTCATGTTCAAAACACTGGAAAAAGTAGCAATAGTAGGAACATAACTCAACATTCAAAAGCTATCTGTGCTAAGCCCAAGGCCAACATCATTCTAAATGGAGAAAAATTGAAAGCATTCCCTCTAAAACTGGAACAAGGCAGGGCTGCCCTCTTTTACCACTTGTATTCAAAATAGTCCTGAAAATTCTAGCCAGAGCAATTAGACAGATGAAAGAAATTAAAGGGATATGAATAGGAAAAGAAGACCTCAAACTCACTATTTGCTGAAGACATGAATCTATATTTAGAAAATCTAAAAACTTCCACCAGAAAACTTCTAGAACTAATAAATGAATTCAGCAAAGTAACAGGATATAAAGTCAATACCCATAAATCAAATGCATTTCTATACATAAGCAATAAAGCCACTGCAAGAGAAATTAGGAAAACTACACCATTCACAATAACCTCAAAAAAATAAAATACTTGGGAATCAACCTATCAAAAGAGGTAAAAGACTTGTAAAATGAAAACTACAGAACAGTAAAGAAAGAAATTGAAGAAGACATTAGAAGATGGAAAGATCTCTCATGCTCTTGGATAGGCAGAATTAATATTGTCAAAATGGCTATACTACCAAAATTGTTATACAGATTTAATGCAGTTCCTGTTAAAATCCCAATGACAGGGCAGGGGTTGTAGTTCAGTGGCAGAGCATGTGGGAGGCATGGGTTCAATCCTTAGCACCACATAAAAATAAATTAAAAGTATTGTATATATCAACAACTAAAACAAAATTAAAAAAAAAATCCCAATGACATTCTTCAGAAAACTAGAAAAAGTAATCATGAAATTCATTTGGAAAAATAAGAGACCCAGAATAGCCAAAGGAGTCCTTAGCAAGAAGAGTGAAGCAGAAGGCATCACAATATCAGACCTTAAACTACACTACAGAGCAATAGTAACAAAAATGGCATGGTATTGGCAACAAATAGAAATGTAGACCAATGGTGCAAAATAGAAGACACAGAAAAAAACCCACATAAATACGATGATCTCATACTAGACAAAGGTGCCAAAAATATTGCACTGGAGAAAAAATAGCCTCTTCAACAAATGGTGCTGGAAAAACTGGAAATCCATATGTAATAAAATGAAATTAAACCTCTGTCTCTCACCCTGCACAAAACCCAACTCAAAATGGATCAAAGACTTAGGCAGTAGCACAGAGACCCTGCACCTAATAGAAGAAAAAGTAGGCCCAAACCTTCATCATGTCATCCGAGAACCTGACTTCCTTAACAAGACTCCTAAAGTTCAAGAAGTAAAGTAAAATTAAGAATCAATAAATGGGACAGATTCAGACTAAAAAGTTTTTCTCAGCAAAGGAAACAATCAATGATGTGAAGAAAGAGTCTACAGAATGGGAGAAAATCTTTACCACATGCACCTCAGATAGAACACTAATCTCCAGGATATATAAAGACCTCAAAAAATCTTAACACCAAAAAACTCCCCAAATAACCCAATCAGTAAAAGTGGCTAAGAAACTGAACAGGATATATAAAGACCTCAAAAAATCTTAACACCAAAAATCTCCCCAAATAACCCAATCAATAAAAGTGGCTAAGAAACTGAACATACACATCACAGAAGAATAAATACAATTGATTAACAAACATATGAAAAAATGTTTATCATTAGAGAAATGCAAATCAAAACTACTCTAAGATTTCATCTCTGTAGTATAATTGCCATTGTCAGAATGGCAATTTTCAAGAATATAAGCAATAATAAGTGTTGATCAGGATGTGGGGAAAAGGTGCACTCATACATTGTTGGTGGTACTGAAAATTGGTTCAATCACTCTGGAAAGCAGTATGGAGATTCCTCAGAAAACTTGGGATGAAATCACCATTTTACCCAGATGTCCCATTCCTTGGTTTATACCCAAAGGACTTAAAATCATCATACTACATTGATGCAGCCACATCAGTGATTATAGCAGTACTATTCAAATAGCTAAACTATGGAATCAACCTAAATGCTTAAATGAATGGATAAAGAAAATGTGATACATATACACAATGGAATATTTATTTTTTAATTTTTTTGGTACTGGAGATTGAACTCAGGGGCACTCAACCACTGAGCCACATCCCCAGCCCTATTTTGTGTTTTATGTAGAGACAGGGTCTCATTGAGTTGCTTAGCACCTCACCATTGCTGAGGCTGGCTTTGAACTCGCTATTCTCCTGTCTCAGCCTCCCTAAGTGCTGGGATTACAGGCTTGTGCCACCACGCCCAGCTTACACAATAGAATATTATTCAGCCTTAAAGAAGAATGAAATTATGGCATTTGCAGGTAAATGGATGGAACTAGAGAATATCATGCTAAGTGAAATAAGCCAAACAAAAAAACCCCCAAATGCTGAATGTTTTCTCTGAGAAGTTGATGCTGATCCATAGTAGGTGGTGGGGTAGGGAAGAATGAAGTAACTTAAGATTGTGCAGAGGAGAGTGATAGGAGGGGTGGGACAGTGGGGATGAGAAGAACAGTAGAATGAGACAGACATTATTATCCTATATACATGTATGATTACACTACTGGTGTGACTCTGCGCCATGTGTAGTCAGAGGAATGAGAACTTATGCTCCACTTGTATACAACGTGTCAAAATGCATTCTACTATCATGGATAACTAATTAGAACAACAACAACAACAAATAAACTTAATGGTAAAAATAAAAAGAATTCTTGTTGAATCTGTTGAGGTAACTCTTTAAATAATGCTTAACTTGTGACTTTTGCAAAAAGATAAAAGAAGTGGAACTAAGCACAATGCAAAAAAAAGGAGGTATTAATAAATTCTATGGGAATAATCAGAAAATGAAGTGGATTTGGAGAAATAAATAGACATGAGGAACAGAATGGCTGATAAATTGCACATTTGTATTTTCTGGTGGTGTTCTGTCTGAGGTCTCCTGCTATCTTATCATGTAGTTTGGTATAACAAGATCATAGGTAAAATGGTGGTTATAAAACCCCAAATAGTGCCAACAACTGGAAAACCTAAATGTTTGTTAACTTAGTTTCTCTGAACTGGAGCATTGTGCAAATCTTTTCCTCTTTGAGCATTCAAACAACTTTTTTTTCAGGATTCATAGACTCACACTGGGAATGATAACCAGGAGTCAAGAGACTGACATTTTAAAGACCATCTTAACATAGTGATTAGCAATTAATGACAGATAAGGTCACTGAATTATGGTCCTGAGTACTTTGATTTCACCCTGATAGTGACTTAGAGCATCATTAACTCTATTTGCTTCCACTGATAGTATCTATTAAACAATTAAAATATAAAATTTGTCTTAAAATAAAAATATTCTGTAATTCTAGAGAATAAGGATTTTATCTTTTATCACTTTTCGTTTCCTTTAATAGCAAAGGCTATACAGTTAGTACTCAATAAATCCATACTGAAAGAAGAAAAATGTTATAACACCAACTCAGTTCAATTTTTCTCTACTGAGTTGATTTGGAGATTCTAATAGTTGGACTCAAGATATATGACTGAGCCTCATTATTAAGCAGAGGGCTATCTTGCTTTGCTGCTTATAGGTAATTTAAAATAATTCTCCACAGTGATGTTAGTAAATGCCATTACCACCAGTTTTTCAAAGCAGATATTGTACATCTTGCTCCAGATCTCCTTTAGAAGGAGTTTGTAACAATTTAATGATATCTTTAAAGCATTTGGCCCCCTCAGAGGTATACTTTGTAACTTCAGTTTGATGTTTTAACTGTTATTAAGAAAAATGCCATAATTAATTCAATAAATACATTATTGATTATAATGCCTATTATGTAATATTTCTCCAAAATCAATTTTTAAAATTCCACAGTTGTTATTTTGTTACAATTTGTTCTCTGCAACTCAATTCATGCAGAACACTACAATTGCTACCAACTAAAACAGTGAAATACCTGTTTTACCCCATGGATTTTACCATATTAATTATCATTAAATATGACAGTATTAACCATCTAAGTCTGAAAATATTCTATGAATTGGGAAAATTTCTCTATGCAAAAACGAATTTTATCAGTGCTTTGACTTACTCATCAAAAATTCATCTATCTTGATGCACCTTATTTTAGTACGTTTCATGGGAACCTTTCATCAAAAATGAAAAAGTGGGTGGACATTTAATTATAATACTTCCCTCCAACCTACAAAGCTGATTGTTCCCACTTGCAAAATGATGAGCCAGATTTAGCAAAGCCCTGGTGCCAAGAGAGAAAGCTTTCGAGGGGGCTCTTGCTGTTTGTAAGAAGCACTCTGATTGCTCTCAGCTCTACTATCTTTGCTTTTAGACAGAATGCTGTCCAAGTTTCACACTTTGATCATCTGTTATCAAATAATGACACATTTGATTATAAATAAATACAGCTTCCAGAGTCTCATTTTATTCTTCCTCCTTCTCCCCTTGGATATAAAAATAAAAGATAAAGTCCATACCTACACTTGTACACAGACCAACAACTATGCTCAGTGGGCATCTTGGCAACTCTTCTCTTTTCTTGGGGAAGAGGTGTTGCACCCAAGTCAGGAATGCTTTTGCTTATAACAGAGCCTACAGGTGCGACTGCCACTCTCTGGACTGTAAACTGTTCAGCATCTTAATCTTTCAGCTAAAAAGACATGGCTGAACATGACCCTTACAAGCCTGACCTGAATACATGGTGGGTTCTTCTCCATATTTGAGAGATTTCTTTATCAATTTTCCACTTGTGGTTTTTGGAATATAGGAAAGGTCTAGTGATTCAATTACAGAGAAGTCAGAGATTTTCTACAATAATATTCAAATGGGATGTTAGTGGCTTGGAATTCAGAGGAAGGAAAAACCATATGAGATTGGAATAGTTTTGGAATTTAGCTTGAAGCAGGGAATAGTTTACTTGAAGCTTGAAGACTGAGCACGAGTTGGCTGTGGAAAATAGAAATCCAAGTGGAGGTAACAGCATATGAATAAAGGCACGGTGCTCATTCTTGCATTCCAGGAATACAATAGAAATGAAATCTAGATAGCTAACTTGGCAGGAGCACAAGATGGAATCAAGGCAGTTGATGAACAGCCTTGAGTATTTTGCCAGTGTGAAGAGGTTCGAATTCATCTTGTAAAACTGGATTCAGGAAAGGACTTAGAGAGCTTCAGTAGGTTCTCACCAGGGATGCATCTAAAGGGAAATCACATTTTAAGAGAGTCTGCACATGGACTCTTTTGCATCTGGATATAGAAATTTCCAACCCCTAATGATTGATTCTAGACTCTCAAACATAGATGGGCATTTAAAATGAATGACATTTAAACATCCAACTTCTCATACATCAAAGAAGAAGAACAATGCTTGTTTTAATAATGAAATTGAAACAAATGCAATTGTTCCAGGACTTAATGGCTTTAGATCAGTGATGACCAATAGAAATGAAAAGCAATTATATAGAGATTATTAAATTTTCTAGCAGCTACCCTAAAAAAGGAGGAACAGATTAAAATAATTTTAATATATTTCATCTAATTCAATATGCTCAAAATAATATCATTTCAACCTTGAATCATATAAAAGCCTATAATTAGGTATTTTACCTTTTTTTTAAATGTTTATTTTTTAGTTGTAGGTGACAGAATATCTTTATTTTATTTTTATGTGGTGCTGAGGATCGAACCCAGTGCCTTATGCGTGCTAGGCAAGCACGCTACCACTGCGCCATAATCCCAGCCCCGGTATTTTACCTTTTTATGCTGACTTGGAAATCTAAGATATACTCTATATTGATAATCTACCTTAATCTTGACTAGCTATATTTTAAGTACTCAGTAGCCACATGACTAGTGGCTATGTATGACAGTACAGATCTAGATACATGATGAACAAATTAAGGGTAAGAGCATCTCATTCATTCATTCAATAAATATGCTTTCAGTGCCTACTATGCGCCATATACTGTGCAAAACTCTGGAGATAATGTCTAAAGCCTTTGCTTTTGTTTCTGTAGCCTGACATATAGTAATACATCATCCAGTAAGTATTGAATTAATGAGTAAGCAAATAAATTGAATGTCTATTACTCGTATAGAAAATCTTAAAGATGGTGAACATCATAGTTTATTGAGCAAAACATGAAATATGGAAACAAACTTAGATTTGAATCCTAGCTATCTGTTCTTGGAGAAGTAACTTAATATCTCTTGTATGTGTCCTATAAAGGAGACATGCTACTATAACATGAAGATAAGAGTGGGAACCAATGAGATAACACATTGAAGTACCAAATGCTACATTGACATCATGTGAACTTTGTTCAGCAAACATTAATCTTCTTCCCTTCCTCTGCTTAGTATTTTTGTTTTTCAGAAATAATATCTGGAAAGATATAGCCTGTATCTTGATACCCATAACAAGTATGCAACTTACAAATACAGATAAAACATTTTATAAGAAACACTAACAGGCTAAAAGTTGACACATGTAAAACTCTCCTGTAGAAGTTCTGTATTCAGAGTTTTTATGTACTATTTACTGGTGTGTGAAACTTCTCTGAAACTAGAAACTTCCCAGTATTACTCTCCATGGTGGTATTTGACCAAGAGTTAACCAGCAAACATGGTGACAATTACTGATAAATAAGCCCATGTCTAGAAGTCAAATTTTGTTTTAATCACCAGCCTGACTGTGTAAATTTGGTTTTATGTATTCCTTTTAATAAGTTCACTATTCTATTCAATTAAAAAACACTTAACTTTCCTATATTTATATATGAATACCCTACCAATGAAACTACACACCACGTACAACCACAAGAATGGGATCCTAATTAGAAAAAGATTTACTCCATGTATTTAAGAAGAGAACAAAAATAAAATAAAGGAAAAAAGGTTGAATATTCTGTATCATTATCAAAGTATTCAATTGAGATAAATCTATTATCAGTCTTTTGCTGATAAAGAAACCCTGTCTCAGAGAAATTAAGTAACTTGCCAAAGATCACATAGCTAACAAATGGTAGAATACCAATCAACTGTGTTTTAACAATGCTACAGATTAAAGGGCTAAAATTATCATAATAAATCTGAAATTAGAAACTAAGCCCATTTTTTATATGTTTAATTCTTTGAACAAAGAGAATAGAAACCTTTTTGAATGTTTTTGGACAAAAGACCTGCCATTAAGCGCATCAAGCTACAAAAGTTCCAGGAGTTGATTGTGTTTTATCTTATTCTACCTCTCCTAACTAGAGAAGCAGAAACCTGGAAGTATACATTTATGCCTGAGAAATCCTTTGGCGTACATTTAATCTTTCTAACTCTTAGGTAGCTGCTCAGGCTAGTGATTAGCCCAGGATATAAGACTTAAGTGAAATCATGCATCATCTTCTAATGAGAAAGTACAATCAGTCCATTTGTAAGTTGATTGTTTGGAACTAGGAATGTATTTTGCCTGTTAATCAGTGCTATGAATACTATTTAGCTTCCTTTCTGTGTCGACAAAGGCCTATTGAGTTCCCAGTAGAAGTGAAGACTTGCAAGGCGATTTGTTATGAGAGTTCTTCCTCACCTAAAGCACATTTAAAGTTGCTCCTCCTCATGACTCAGCCCTCTCTCAAATTTGTGTGTAGTGAGCCCCTAAGGCAGGGACAGAAAAATGAAATGCTTAAAGTAAGTTGCAGAATCATAAGGAGTGAAGAGCTCTATAACGTATGTCTATGATAAAGAAGAGCATATGCCTAGTCTAAAGGGGTCATCCTCAACTCAGCCCCTGTCAAACACTACAGTGGAGAAATACAGGCTTATATTTGTCAGATGTTCCAATTTCTTATAAGAAAACAGAATATAGATTTTTTTTTTTTTTTTTTTTTTTGGTACTGGAGATTGAACTCAGGGGCACTCGACCACTGAGCCACATCCCCAGCCCTATTTTGTGTTTTTTGTTTTTTTTTTTTAATGTAGGGACAGGGTCTCACTGAGTTGCTTAGTACCTCACCATTGCTAAATCAAGCTTTAAACTCATGATTCTCCTGTTTCAGCCTCCCTAAATTCTGGGATTACAGGCTTGTGCCACCGCACCCGGCTCAGAATATAGATTTTAATGTAAAACAGTATTGACTTTAAGTGAGGCAGCTAAATCAATTTAAAGCACAATTAAACTAAAAACACAACCCTATCACTTGTGCCAATACATTATGCTAAAGACCACTCACTGCTTTCACAATTTCTTCTCTAGGGTAAAGTTTTGAAAGATAAGGTTCAGCAAGATGAATTTTTGAGAAATATAGATATGATCTGTAGAGTGCTCTGTTGATGAGACTCAGATATTGCAACTGTGTAGTATAACATGCAAGAAGGGAACTTGGTTTGAGTAAATGGTTTCTCCCAGTTTTCTTTCCTCTAGTGATTTTCCTTGAATGAGGAGGTGAAATGAGGAGATCAGTTATTGGGGGACCTTGCCAAAGGATTATTCGTATGTATGTTAGATCTAGTCAACACTGTAGCTGTGTGTACCCAGAAATATCCCAGTCATGAGAAAATTCATCTTGACACTTTCTGCAAAATGGCCATATTAGATTTGAAGCTTTTGAAAAAAAGATCCCATCTCTACAAAACAAAGTCAAATTTACTCTGCCTTCCATTGATCACTTTGTCTAAAATACCATTGTAAAGAAACTTGGGTTTTCTAAATTAAACTAACACTTTGGTGAAATTATGCATGGAGTTTCAATAGAAAAATAGAACATCCTTAGAGAGTTTAACTTTTGTGCCTTGGTCTGGTAAATGAGACCACAGATGCTGTCCTGACCTTTTCATTTCTCTGTAATGTCTCCCACTCACTATTTCATTCTATTGATATAGTTAAAATACTATTCATTATGTCAAAAGGTGATATCTAACTTTGCTTTAAAATTTCCTTTGCTAATAACACTATGTTTAAGAGTTTATATGGACTACACTTCATTATCCCCCTTCTCTTTTTTTTTTAATTAAACAGGAACCTGCAAGGTACTGGGGATTTAACTACAAGTAGAGGAAATATAATCTCTCCCTCTTAGGTCTTACTATTCAGGAGAAAATAAATAGAAATGAATGGTAATTTTGTATGGTTATGATAGGTGATGCAATGGGTAAATTACTACAATGGGAACATCCGTAGGGACTGAATTAGTTTAGGAGAAAGAAATTCCAGTTTTCAGGAATTGTCTTTTAAACTATGAACAGATAAGGATTTGGGGATTAAGAATTGAATTCAGAAAAGAAATGAGGAAAGAAGGAAATTTTAGAGACAGAAGAACTGGCATATTTAAGACCAAGGATTTTTTTTTGGTACTGGAGATTGAACTCAGGGGCACTTGACCACTGAGTCACATCCCCAGCCCTATTTTGTGTTTTATGTAGAGACAGGGTCTCACTGAGTTGCTTAGCGCCTTGCTGTTGCTGAGGCTGGCTTTGAACTCGTGATTCTCCTGTCTCAGCCTCCCTAAGTGCTGGGATTACAGGCTTGCACCACTGCGCCTGGCTCCAAGGAATTCTTATGGATTCCTGTTTGTATTTGTATAGATTTCTGTTTGTAAATAAGTTGTTTCTCTGATAGATACTCAAGAGTGGATTAGCTCAGTAATATAGTACATGTATGTTTTACTTTATGAGAAACTGCCAAACTGTTTTCCAAAGTGGCTAGATTATTTTGCATTTCTACCAGCAACATATGAGAATTCCAGTTGTTCCACATTCTTGCCTGTACTTGGTATTTTTTGTTTTCTGACATTCTAATATGAATATAGTGTTTATTATCTCCTTATGCTTTTAATTATTCCTTAATTACCAGTTATATTGAATATCATTGTCATAACAACATTGTTGAGATATCATTCCTATACCATACAATTTAATGATTTTTAGTGTATTTGCAGAGCTATGTGATCATCTCTCTCTCTCTCTCTCTCCCTCTCTCTTTCTCTCTCTCTCTCTCTCATACACACACACACACACACACACACACATAAAACATTTCATCTTCCCCAAATTGGGCAACCACTGAAATCCTTTCTGTCTCTAGGGACTTGCATATTCTTGGCATTACATTATTAATGAAACTCTACAACCTGTAGTCTTTGTAACTAGCTTCCTTCACTTTGCATAATATTTTCAAGGTTTATCCATGTGTGGTATAAGTACATTTTTTCTTGTGGTCATATCTGTTGTCTGGATATAACACATTTTATTCATACTTTTAAAAGTTGATGAACATCTCATTTTTTTCTGTATTTAGCTACTATGAATAATTCTGATAAATATTTATGGACAAGTTTTTTGTATAAACATTTGTTTTCATTTCTCTTGTTTATATACTTAGTAGTAGAATTTCTGGGTCACATAACTATATTTATGCCTTTGAGAAATTTCCAGACTGTATACTCTTTTACATTTTTTCAGCAGTTTTTACAACATATTGTTCTCCATATTCTTGTTATTAGTTGTCTTTGATTATAGCCATCCTAGTGATATAAAGTGATATCTCATTCTAGCTTTACTAGGTATTTCCCTGATGATTAATTATATAAAACATCTTTATATGTGCTTTGTGATCATCTCTTTCTCTTTTTTGAAAAAAAGTTATTTAAATTCTTTGCTCCTGATAACAAATAGGTTGTATTTTTTATTATCGAGATACAACAGTTTTTCATATATTCTATATGTAAATCACTTATCAGATATATGATATGAAATTTTTCCCCTACTCTGTTTTGTCTTTTAACTTTTTTTAAAAAAAGATTCCTTTTAGTTATATATGGCAGTAGAAATTTATTTTGATATAATTAAAAAAGCATGGAATATAATTTGTTCTAATTCAGTCATTAGTACATCCCTTCCCCTCCCTTTATCCCTCTCCCATCTTTCTGCTATTTACTTATATATATATTTTAAATTAGATTCTTATAAATGTACATGATGGTGATATTCACTATAGTATATTCATATACACACATAGGAATGTTAGGTCAGATTCATTCTATTCTTTCCCTATCCCATCTCTCCTCCCTTCTCTTTATTCTCCTTTGTCTACTCCTCTGATAGTTTTTCAATTTTTTTAATTTAATCCACTCACCTTATTTTGGATTAAATTCTGCATGTCAGTGAAAACGTTTGACCTTTGACTTTTCATTACTGACTTATTTTATTTAGCATGATAATCTACAGTTGTATCCATTTACCAGCAAATACTATAAAGTCATACTTCTTTATGAATAATACTCCATTGTGTACATATACCATATTTTCTTTACCATTCATATGTTGAAGCGTACCTAGGTTGGCTCCATAGCTTAGCTATTGTCTTTCCATTTTCTTGATGGTATCTTGATGCACACAATTTTAACATTTTGGTGAAGTACAATTTATCTAATTTTCCTTTTGTCACTTGTGCATTTGGTTTTACATATAAAATAAATTGACCCTTCAAAGATCATTAAGATTTCCTCCTATATTTTTATCTATAGGTTTTGTAGTTCGAGGCCTTTGATCTTTTTTTGAATTAATTTTTACATCTGGTGTTAGGCAAAGAAAGAATAGAACTTCATTCTTTTGGATATTTATATCCATTTATTTCAGCACCGTTTATTGAAAAGATCATTCTTTTCCAATTAAATTGCCATAAATCCATTCTATTCTATTGGTGTATATATATGTCTACCTTTTTGCCCATACAATCTGTCTTGATTATTACAGCTTTGCAATAAGTTTTAAAATCATAAAGTGAGTCTTCTAATTTTTTTAGAGATCTCTCTGACTAAAATGGATTCTTAGAATTTCTATATAAGTTTTAGGATGAGATTGTCATTTCTTTAATAACCATCTGGAATTTTGGTGGGAATTATGTCTACTTTGTAAATCTCTGTAGGGAGTTTTGGGGACTTAACATTAAGTCTCCTGATTTTAAACATGGGCCATCTTTCAATTTTCTTAGATTGGTTTTAATTTCTTTCACACTATTTTGTAGTTTTTAGAGTAAGATTTTTTCACTTCTTTGTTAAATTTATTTACAAGATTTTATTCTTTTGGATGATATTGTAAGTGGAACTGTTTCTTAGTTTCATTTCAGAATTTTTATTGAGGTGTATTGAAATGCAATTGATTATTTGTATATTAATTTTATATTATGTCTTTCTTGTTTGGAATAATATTTTACTTCATTTTCAGGCTTAATTCTCTAAATGTATTTTTGTGTGCTGCTTTTTCATCTGTACATCTTAATTTTTGAAGTGTCTAGTTAAAATTTTCACCTATTTTTAATTGGGTTTTTCTAATTTCTTATTTTTGTATTGTTTAAAAGTTATTTATCTATCTAGAATACAAGTCCATTTATGTGATTGGTAAATATTTTATCTATATTTATAGATTTTCTTTCTAATTTTTTTCAGAGTATCTTGTTCACAGAAGAACATTTAACTTTGATGAAGTTAAATGTATCAACATTGTTATTACATGGATTATGCTTTTGTACTTTCTTTTTGCCTAATTCAGAGTTACAATAATTTCTTGTGTATTTTATAGAAGTTATATAATTTTGATTTTACACTTAAAGTTTATTTTCCCTTTTGAGTTAATTTTTTTATATGGTACAAGATAGGGGTAAAAATTCATTTTTGTATTTACTGCATATGTATGTCCAATTATTCCAGCCTCATTTGTTGGAAAAACTAATTTCTCCAATGATTCATGTTTGTACCTTCTTCAGATATCAACTGAATTATATGGGTGAAGTATACCTCTAGAGTCCCTTTGTTCTGTTTCATTATTTATATGTCTCCTCTTACCAATATAAGATTTTCTTTGAAATTAGCTTTATAATAAGTCTTTTTTAAAAAATTAGTTTATATAATTGCATTTCAAGTCCTAGTACATATATAGAGCTCAGTTTTTCCATTTCTCTGGTTGCAAACCAGATAAAGTCACTTTATAATAAGTCTTAAAGTAAGGTGTTGTTATTGCTCTTTGTTCTTCTTTTAAAAAATGTTTGTAGCTACTCCCTTTGTCTTTCCATATAAATTTTAGGATTAATTTATTAATACCTACAAAATTATGGCTCAGATTGAAATTAGAATGGCATTAAATCTTTACAATAGTTCACAAAGAATTGACAACAGTATTGTCCAGATATCAACTTCACAATTGGTCTGTAGCTTCAACACAATCCCAACAAAAAGTTCCTAAAATTATTTTGAGAACATTGACAGACTAGTTTTAAAGTTTTTTTGGAGAGGCAAAACACCCCCACAATATCCAACTTGGTATTGAAACAGGATAAAGATGGAACAGTGACCTTGCTTGAATTTAAGACCTATAATAAAGCTATAGTAATAAAGACAGCATGTCATTGTGGGAAAAGAAAAGGACAAGTAAGTAAGTAGAATAGATAGTCCAGAAATAGATCTACATGAAGATAGTCAACTGTATCTTTAAAAAGAAATAAAGGAATTACAGTCAAGCAAAGACTTTTTTAACAAATAGTTGGTTTTGAAGCAAGGAGACATCCAAATATAAAAATTGAATCTAAACATTGACTTTAAACCCCAAAGAAAAATTAATTCAAAATGGATTGTAGAACTAAATGTAAAGTGCAAGTCTATGAAACTCTTAGAAGGTAACAGAGGACCTAGATGAATTTGGGAGTATAAATGGCATTTCAGATATAACACCCAAACCACTATCCATAAATGAAACAATTGATATCCTAAACTCTATTGAAAATTAAAAAAATCATTCTTCAAAAAGCAATGACAAAAATATGAGAAAATAAGCCAAAGAATGAGAGAAAACATTTGCAAAAGACCTTTCTGATGAAAGACTGCTTTTCAAAATATATAAAGTACTCTTTTTCTTATTGCTGAAATAGGAAAATGAACAACTCAATTTAAAAATGGACAAAAGAGCTAAAGAGACATCTAACGAGAGAAGAAATACAGATGTTGAATAAGCATGTGAAAAGATGTTCAACATCATATGTCCTCAGGGAATTGGAAATTTAACAACAAGGAGGTACTGCTACACATCTATCAAAATGGCTAAAATCTAAAATCCAAAACACTGACAACAGAAAGTGCTGGTGAGGATGCAGAGCAACAGGGGTTTTCATTCAGTGCAAGTGGGAATGCAAAATGGTACAGGCACTTTGGAAGACAGTCTGGTAGTTTTTACAAAAGCAGACATAATCTCACTGTAAGATCCAATATCATACTCCCTGAGATTTAACAGAGGAGTTGAAAACTCATGCCTAAACATTTCTCATGAACATTTTTAGCAGCTTTATTTATAATAGTGAAAACTTGGAAGCAACCAAGATATCCTTTAGTAGGTGAATGGATAAATAAACTGAGGTACATCCAGACAATGGAATATTGTTATTCAACACTAAAAAACAAAATGAAGCTGTCAAACCAAGAACCAACATGCAGGAAACTTAAATGCATATAACATGTGAAAAAAGCCAATCTGAAAGGCTACCTTGTGTATGATTACACCAGTATGACATTCTGAAAAAGAAAAAACAGTAGGGTTCATCCAGGGTTCAGCAGAGAGGAAAGATGAATAAATGGAGCAAAGAAGACCTAGGGCAGTGATTACTCTTTTGTATGATACTACAGCAGTAGATATATGTCATTATCCATTTTTAAAAACTTATAGAATGTACAACACTAGGAGTGCATCTTTATGTACACTTTGGATGATAATGAAGTGTCAATATTCATCATTAGTAACAAATGCAACACTATAGAGCAGGATATTGATGGTGGGGCATTTTGTGTGAGGGGTAGGCAGAGATTATATGGAACTTTCTACTCTCCCTTCAATTTTGCTGAGAACCTAAAACTGATCTAAAAATAAATGTAATGAATTAATCATTTTTAAAATTATTAATTACTTCATTCACTAAAATATCCCAAGTAAAATGAAAACCTGATGGTGGAAATCAAGTGCTAAGACAACAGGTCTCATTTAAAAATGTCATCCTAGTGAATATTTTAATTTATTTATAATCAAAAGTTAATACTATTTTATATTTTTATATAAATGCTATAGTGACAATCTCCAGGATATTAATTAGATGGGAACTGTAGTACATCTGTTTGCTAGCAGCATGTCAAATATTATGTAACACCTAGGAAAACTAGTCACAGAAGGACATTTACAGTCAAATTAGCAGGCTTATCTGATTTCAAAAATTCAATATTTTTTCATGACGCTGGCAAGGTCCATAGCAGAAATGTTAAAGTAGTAGTATCGTATTTTTTAAAAGAAAACTTCAAGCCAGTGAAAATGGCTATGGAGTTGCTTTATGTATTTGGAGATGTAAAAATGGATCTGGCATTTTTGTTTTGAAAAATTTGAATGTTATTAATCTCTAGATTCAAATGTTTTATGTTATCCAGTTTTCCAGGTTCCAGTTGCAGTTTCAGATTCTGTTAGATTCTGTTGCTTAGGTTTGGCATGAGGTGGTGCTGACAACTTTGAAACCAGAGATGAGCCTATGAGCTCTGTGGCAAGAACTGACAGCAGGGAGTATTGTCAGCAGCTTTCTCTAAGAAATAGACTGTCACCATCAATTCTCCCGTGTGGAAGTCTGCACCATTTTCAGTATAAGCATTCCGTTTGACCTGTGAGTTCATGCCAGTATATGTGGTGGTGGGGATCCCCTCATTGCATATCTAATTTTATAATTTTATATTGTTACAATTTTATTTTTTTAAAAAAGGAAAATAAATGAGTGAAAGCATAGGGATCACTCACAATCCATCAATTGCTATTCTTCCCTAAATATTTTAATGGAACAACACATACCAGAGTAGTTTATTTCTCTCAGGTCTAGTAGTCTCTGTTTTTGTAGTCCTGTTTTCTAAATGTCCCAGTGCACCAAAACTACGTTTCCATGACCAACCAGCATATAATTTTTGGGATTTGTGGTCAGTAAAACATGTCAGCAAGTAGCTAATAAACGATTAGACCTGAGTTATGACTGGCAGATAGCTAAGTGATTGTGCATAGATCAGTTTTCCATAATTCAATGTGTGTTCAGACTTTCACAGCCATAAAGTTCCATGCTGAATTTAAAAAGGGCTGTTGTGGTGCAGTGAGAATGTGACCTGCAGGCAGTTTTACAGGTGCTAGAGAGATCTCAGTGCTTTCATGGTATGATCATTATATAAATGCAGATTTAGCAAACTTCCTACTTGCAAATGTGGTTATCATTAACCATTTAGTCTTGAAGAATTTACAGTTTATTTATTTCCTAAGAGCAGAAAGAGTTGTCTTGACCTTGTTGTTAACATATTGAATGCCTTTTTTCTTCAAGGTAGGAATATATGGGAAAAATAATAAAAAGCATTAAGGTCCAAGATGGTACATACTTTCTAAATTTGTAAACAACCTTCAAGTGATACAAGGTCAAAATGTTTGAATTAGGTTCTATTCACTGGCTTTGGATATTGGATATTGGGTTAGTCACAATCCATCAGTATTTTATTTCTGTTGTGCCTTTAGCAACCATTACCTTAATTATAAAATATATTTTCTCTTTGAAAATTCTTTCAGAGTATTGGTAAAAAATGTACAGAATATGTGATTAATGGCTTCTAATATTTACAAACCACAGTTCCTTAACCCTGCATTCCCCGTTCAATATACGCATACACACAGATAAACACACACTCATAACACAATGCATCCATTTTCAGCTGAATGTAAAAGAAAACTATTTAAAGTTGTGGGAACAAACTTTGAAGGGTTGACTGTGTTGGATGAAAACAGTTGTGTAAAATTCGACACTCATTGGAAGTCTGGATTCTCAACTTAGTCTTTCCCTACCTCTATTTTTGTGTGGATTAACATAGAAGGTATTCCCCAGTGTTGCCTATGGTAATGAGTGAACTTCTTTGTGATTCAGTTTCTTTTAATGCAGAATGAGAATAATACTATCCAACAGAGTAGTTGTGAAGATAAAATTACATGATTAGTGTATGGGGGATTAGAAACAGGAAAATAAAAACAACAACATACTATGCAGGCTGTGCTTATAGTAAGTAGTATCTATCCTGTGTAAGTGCTTTTGTGTGCCAGACAATGTTGCATGCATTATCTCATTTACATATTATTTGTCTCATTTTATATAAGGCTAAGAATAGTTAATTGGCTTACCAACATCACAAAATTGTAAAATGGCAGAGCTAGAATTTGTGCCCAGGTCTGAATGGTTTCAGTACCCATATTATTATTTTCTTACTAATATACATTTTATAAAATATTTATTTTTGTCTTGATTTTGTCTTTGAAATCCATTTTTTTCTAATATCATCTAGTAATTTTTCAAGTATTTGCTAAAAACAAAACCAAATTTATTACATCTGATTGGACAGGAGACAGCCAAAAAGAAGGAAGAATTTAAGGACTTTCTGGTCTACAGGTTTTCTTTTGCAAATAAGAACATTCAGGAATGGCATAAAAAATTCAATGATAAAAGCACTTTATAGATGATTAATTTCCATGTCTTTATCTAATGGAGTGGTTAACACTCTCACTCAGCTAGTGAGAGAATTGGGCTAGGCACAGAATATTTGCCTTCTGACTTGATGCTACTCCTTTTACTGTTCATAGCACCTCTTTCTAGATATTATCTAATGGTCATGGGCCACTCAGAGGTTAATAAATGATATGTGTTTGCCTTGCATTTATATTTTCCATATTTGGCTTTATTTAATGACCATGCTATTATATAATTGGTTAATTTGGTGAGTTAAAATACCAAATACTGTTTTTAAAACAGAATTATTACCTAATCCATGTCTCTCAAAAATAAAATGTTTACCAAATGACATGGAGAAAGATAATCAGTGTAATTAAGCCTCTTTTGTGTTTCAATAAATAAAGTCACTCGTTTGAGTGATTTTTAAAAAAAATTTAGGTGGATGACATATAGTTAGTTGGTGAAAGGGTGACTACCAGAGCCCTTCATTGTAAATGCTGTTAGTATGACTATCTTATGTCTCATCATAGCATAGTTTTTCTTGTCTTTTCTCTCAAGGTATGTTATTAAAACCTATATTTAGCATCTAGGATTAGAATAATAAATTATTCTAGGTGCCAATATTACATGTTATATATTCCATCAGATCTCACACATATTGGACATAGAGTAATAATTTTATAGTTGTTATGTGAATGAATAAATGCACAGATACTAATGGAGTATATATTACCAACAGGCCTGGCTTTTAAAGGATGGTGAGCAGATACTTCAGTATTTTAGATATTCTGTGCATCTTAATGATACATTTCTAAAAGCTGGAATTGATGCCAGCAGATGAATTAGTTCTCTGGTATGATTTTTACCATTTGTACTTATTGGCCTTCAGCACTTATAGGATGACTAAATATGAGGTAGCATGGACTTTCTGACCTACATTTTAAAATACTAATATTTAAATTCCATGTGGATATTTCTGCATATGCCAAACTTGAAAAGGCACACACTTAAGGATAACATAACATGATGTAGTGTAAGGGGAGCCATAGACCTTGCTGTGACTGATAAGTAGTTTCATGGAGATGACAACAGAGTGAATGAGAGCCACAAGGTTCTGCGAGTGGAGCTGACTGCAAAGAAGTGACGGAGTTTGTGCCAATCCTTATAAAATAATGAATCTGAGTTCTTAAATTGTGCCTCTTAGCTTTAAAAGCTTCTGTATTAGTGTGATTAAATGAATTTAGCAACTAGAATTGAAGTAAGACATTTCAGAAGTCATTAAAAAATTACTTACTTGGGGATGTTGACTTCTGAAATACTTGATTGCAACTCATTTCTTAACATAAAAGAACCCTTAAAATTGCTAAGGGCATAGTGATTATACCCCAGATTAAGGAATAAACTCAAATGAGTGATTTTATCTATTGAAACACAAAAGAGGCTTAATTACACTGATTATTTTTCTCCATGTCATTTGGTAAACATTTTACTTTTGAAAGGCATGGATTAGGTAATAATTCTGTTTTTTAAAAAACAGTATTTGATATTTTAAACTACCAATTAACCAATTATATAATAGCATGATCATTAAATAAAGTCAAATATGGAAAATATAAATGCAAGGCAAACACATTTTCTTTACTAACCTTTGAGTGGCCCATGACCATTAGATAATATCTAGAAAGAGAGGATATGAACAGCAAAAAGAGTAGCATCAAGTCAGAAGGCAAATAGTCTATGCCTAGGCCAATTCTCTCACTAGCTGAATGAGAGTGTTAACCATTCCATTAGAAAAAGATGTGGAAATTGTTTATAAGGTGCTTCTATCGTGGGAAAAAAACACTTATTCCATGGATCAAAGAACAATGTCAAATACAAATGACACAATTTTATGTCCTCCAGACTAAATGACTTCTTAAATTATTTGATGAAATGCTATTTTGGCCTATCCAAAGAAATAAAAAACTATACTAAGCATAAAAACCTATGAAACCTTTATTAGGAAGAAAATAAACAAACAGAACTTAAATTTACTGTATTAGTTTTTGGTGCATCCAAACCACGCTACCTGTAAAACCTAATAAGTGTTACAGAGTTTTCTTTTCCATGTGATGTCAGATCATTTTAGAAGATGGTAGGGCTTAGAGAACAGCTTTGTTTGATGACAGCAGTTGTAGTCACTTTTCTAGAAACTGCTATCCCCCACTTTTAACTTCATATTTGGTCTCTTTCTCCTCCTCATCTCTACTGATTTCATTTCCACTCTCTCTGAATGCACTCTGCCTGTACAGTTTTCCCTTTTGTCAATATCAGGAAGCACTTCCTGACAGACATTTTATAATCTAATTGACTAGAATATACTTTTCCTTACTGCAGAAATATAGAGGCCCTGTCTGTTCTAGAATGTGCTGTAGTGTCTCTCCAAAATGGTGTTAGAGTATCAATATCAGATTAACCACAAAATGTCTTTTTTTCCAGAAAGTATTTGCAGAAATTTCATACAGGGGTTACTTTACATTTAAACAAGCTTTTGTTTGTCAGTAAAAAAATCATATTCTGATGACTCTATTAGTTTGATTTATAGAGAGTAATTTTTGTGATCTCATCCCTAATTACAGAAGTCTACTCTCTTTCTATATTAGAAATTACTTTGTATTTAAACAGATACAGTAATTTCTTTTCACATTTCATGTGTCTGGAAAACTCATATGATATAGGCTTATCCCCATAAGATATATACATCTAATAGAACCAATATAATTGCAAACGGGAAGATGTTTTGGTCAGCTTGGCTTTGTGGAGATTGTCTGTTTATGCTTTGTAGGTAAATGCATTTTTGATTTTCGTGTTACACAATCCTGGGTCTTATGTTTCATACTTTAATTTTATCCCCTTCATTCTTAACAATGGAAATGAATTGATGCTTTGATCTTCAGTTTATTATTATAAATTAATGAGTAGATGGTAGAAGTAGGAGCAAGGTAAATGTGATAAAATACAAATCTAGTAACAAGCCAGCGTAATTAAAGGCAAGATTAATATGTTTTAAACATATCATAAAACCAGAGAGATACTCACTCAAGAACAGGTGAAAATGTCCAAAAAAGAAACAAAAAATTGAAGGCACATGAGTGCCCCCTTTGTCTTGATAATTAGATATCTTCTTCTAGAAGATATCTGTCTAGATAATTAGAATCCTGGTAAACTTGAAATATAATCCTACTGAGCCCAGATGAACATTCACCCATATGATGCATAGGAGGAACTCATGCATAATACAATGAAATGTATTAGTTTATTCTGTAGCTTTTTTTCAGCTTTGGAAATTTGAATTTGTATTTTCCCACTCTTTAGTTTACATGACTATTACAAATGGTAATTACCTTTCTTGACTCAGCCTTAAGTAAACCACTCTGAGGCATCTCTTCCCCCTTCCTGGTAACAGGCATTTGTCACTTATGTAGTCACAAAATATTTTGATAATGTCTTTAGACTTTCTTTCTTCCTTTCTATTTTTATTTTTAAAAATTTTTATTTGCTCTTTTTAGTTATACATGGCAGTAGAATACATTTTGGTAAATTATACATACATAGAATATAATTTATTCTATTTGGGATACCATTATTGTGGTTGTACATGTTGCAGAGTTACCTTGGTTGTTTATTCAAATACAAGGCTAGGAAAGTTATGTCTGATTAATTCTACTGTTCTTCCTAGTCCCCTCTTCCTCTCTTTCCTCTATTCCTCTTGTCTAATCCAGTGGATTTCTAATCCCACTCCCTTGTTTTGGATTAGCATCCACATATCAGAAAGAACATTTGGCCTTTGGTTTTTTGGGATTGGCTTATTTCATTAGCATGATATTCTCTAGTTCCATTCATTGAGGGGCAGATGACATTATTTCATCCTTCTTTATGGCTGAGTAATATTCCATTGTATAAATACATACCACATTTTCTATATCCATTCATCTGTTGAAGGACTGCTATTCAACATAGCCCTTGAAATTTTAGCCAGAGAAATTAGACAAAAGAAAGAAATTAAAGGGATACAAATAGTAAAAGAAAAGCTCAAATATCCCTATTTGGCAATGACATAATTCTATATTTAGAAGACCCAAATAACTATATTAGAAAGCTTCTAGAACTCATAAATTCAGCAAAGTAGCAGGGTATAAAATCAACACCAGCAAATCAATTGAATTTTATACAGCAATGATGTTTCAGCCTTTTACAATAGCCTCAAAAAAAAAAAAAAGAAATTGGGAATCAATCTAACAAAAGCAGTGAAAGACCTCTATAATGAAAACTACAGAACACTAAAAACAGAAATTAAAGATCTATTTTTTTTCTATCTTTTTCTTTTTGTTTGTTTGCTTGCTTTTTCCTTACCTGTACCACACAGTGAGAGATCTGTGTTTCTGGCCTTGGGAATTTGCACAGTTCCTTCTCTTCTACATAGCTATTCCTCCAGTTCTAGTGACAGAAACTTTCCTTCAGGAGGCATTACTATCTCTTCATAAATTTACTAGAACATCCTTCAAAGTTTTTAAATCACAATTTATCTTTTATTAGAGCCTCCCAAGCTTAATGTGCATAAGAATCACCAGAAGGCCTTTTTAGAACAGTTACTTTAGGCAGTTTGTTTAAACACAGATTCTTTTGACTTAAGCAGGTTTGAGTCAATGAATTGGCATTTCTAACAAGACCATGGGTGATGCCTGCCATATGATGGGACCACACTCTGAGAACAACAGTGAAATCTAGGTTGTAAGTTTCTCAAAGATTGGTTTCTGTCTTTATATTTATTCCCTGAAGTTCCTTGTTCTAGGAAATGTTCTATGTATAGAGTCAAATAAGGACAAGTAAAATTTAATCATGCTTATGTTCTAAGGCATAAAACCCCCATAGTGGCGGCTTTTTAATGATAAAAAGAGAAACAATTCAATTGCAAAAGAAGTTTCTGTTTGTGTTTAGGGGAACAACATTTCTGCAAAAGAAATGTCCTTTTCACATAAAGAAAACCAAACTATAGAAAAGCAAAGGAAAATGAACAGAACCCATTTTATTTCATAGAAATTATACTGTTACGTGCTGGAAAATTCAAATTTGTTAATTCTTAAGAAAATTGGAAAAGGTGGAAAAGAGAATTGGAATAGTTCAAGGTAAAAAAAAGAAGAAAGAAAAATTATTTGAAAAAATTAAATGTTGCAGTGTAATCAGATGAAGTTAATCTGAAAATTTCTCTTTGGGGTTGAATCATAAAACTTTCTAAACCTAGGGAGTATAGACCTCTTACCCTCACAGATGCTGATTCAGTATGGCACCACTACATTAGCTAGGTCTTGCATTGTCGCTCAGAAATTATCCCCATCACAGCCTGAAGTCTAATTTCCTTAATTTTAAAACTACATGGTAGTAATTTTAGTGATTGAATTAAGTCTCATCATGCCTAGCCACTCTTGAGAAACAAAAATTTTAAAACATGGACAGGACTCAAAAATAATACCATTTTCATTTTTAATAAAGTCTCCATTTCTTTGTTGATAACCCAATGCAACAAATAGATCTACAGTATTCTACAATTCTGTTATAAAGACATGAGTCCCCAAAGGATTGGTAATTTAGCTACTGAAGTCAAGAGCTCTTTCTACTCAAATTCTCATGTTGTCTTGGATGAACTTATTGTAACACCAGATAGGCTTTGTTCTTTGTGTATTAATTCAGTCATCCATTAAGTTTTCCTTGTGTCTTCTTTAGCAACTTACACACACACACACACACACACACACAAACAAACATATAACTTCTTCCAGGCTTAATGCTATTTTCATAGGAAGATTTTTTTTTTTAATTTAAACTTCATTTAAACAAATTTTCTCTAGACAATTCTGTCCCAAAAGTACCTTTTCAAATTAGTCTAAACAATGAGCTTTTGATGGTTCTGTTACAGAAAACAATCATTTCATTTTCAATGGCTTCTTGACAACTGTAACTATATATGATAATTAAAAAATAAATTTAACAATAAAAAATTTTAAATAACAAATAAAAATATATAAATGTATTTTAACTAAATCACTGGCTACAGACGATTAACTTACCTATGAAAATACACACTGGTGAAAAGTTGAAGAAGTATTCAGTCCATGACTGGCCATTGCAGACTATGGTGGCTGTAGCAACTGCAGGCAGTACAGCCTGGGACTTGTAAGAAATGCAAATTATTAGCATCCCGCGCCTCTGTCCTATGAAATAAGATGCTCTGGAATTATGACAGTAATCTGCTTTGTGTTGTTTTCACAAACCCTTCAGGTGATTTTAATGAACAATAAAATTTGAAAACTACTGTTCTAAATACAGTAAAGATGGGATGAATTGAGGAGTGATTTTAGTGGGTGAAAGACATGTACTGTTTATCTCCACTCTGAATCTTTGTTCAGAGATTTATGACTTCTGTCTCTGTCCACAGAACTGATGATAATTCCAGTTCAAAAGGTGACGGAAATGACTGAAACAATTTTATATCCTCCTCCATATCCCCCAACCACAATTAGTATCTCTCTGCATTCAATCTTAAGTTGTAACTTTCATAATACAACATGGTCAGAGTTGAAAAGGATTGGGAAAAACATACAGTGCATTAGATGAAATAAAACATAAAGCAGAAAAGTAAAACAAACAAACAAACAACAACTATAACAAAAACCATTGCTATAGGGAAAAAAAATAAATTCCAGGCTGTTTAAAATGACCTACAAATAAATTCACCTGTTTTACTTAACAGACTAGTAACAAAGGAGACGCTACAACTTTAGTTAAACTGGGTTTCATTGACAAGGTCAGTAAGGGATTATCTTATTGTACCCAGGTATATAGTGAGAAAAAACAAAATGGTAATATACATTTGTTTGCATGAAACATTTTAGATTTGGGTAGAAATCCCTTTATTCAAATAGAGAAAAATCAAATTAAGGTCTATAGAAAGTGTTAATAACAACATCAGGAAGATTTACCATCTTCAAATTGCAAATATACAAAAATATTAAAATTATTATTTTTGGAATACATTTTTTCTGTAATGTATATCCTTTGTTTTACCAGTAAATAGCCAGAGAACACAAATTCACTGAAGAAAACAGGATAGATATTATAAAGTAGTACTTTGCAGGGATAAAAATTACAAGCATGAGAAATCTGGGATAAGAGGTAAAAATTAGGAAAAAAATATGGAAATGACCCAGGAATTTGTTGGAGGTGATGAGCCTCCATTTTATTCTGGCATTTATTATAGTACAAAGCTTGTGCCTTTTAAATAACATCTCTCCCTTCCTACACCAAAGGCTGTAACTTTATTATTAGAAAAATTTAAATCTAGCAACACATTCTAGGCATAGTTCAGTCTCATTAACCTTCCATGAAACATGGTGATACATTAAAATTTTATTAGATACCCCAAAATGTTATTTTAGTATGATTTTGATCTTTTTGTTCAGTTTGTTTTGGTTTGATCCTCCAGCATTGCCAACCATTGTTAAATTGCATTATTATAGAATATTTTTTATTACAGATGGAACATCCAATATAAAAGTGGGTCAACAAAATACTTAGGATATTTCTACCATTGCTTAGCTATGCAGAAGAATAACTTACTTTCCTAATACGTAATAATAAAAATATTAATGTTATATCATTAAAAATAAAAAATATATCTTCTGATCATTTGGTAGATACCAAAATAAAAATACTGATGGTATGGAACTTCTTTTCTGGCTTTAAATGTAAAAATGTTTTCTATCAGCACCACCAACAAAATACTTCTGACATATATAGAAATAAAAGAGTATTTCCTTAACATGTTCAAAAATATCCATCTTACATTAACAATGACCATTAGAGATGATGATACTTGCCTCAAAGAAAAGTTTGGAAGGGTTCCCTCCTTTTCTATTTCATGAAATAGTTTGAGGAGAATTGTTATTAGTTCTTCTTTGAAGGTTGTAGAACTCAGATGAGAATCCATCTGGACCTGGGCTTTTCTTGGTCGGAAGGCTCTTGATGGCATCTTCTATTTCCTTGCTTGAAATTGATCTGTTTAAGTTGTGTATGTCCTCTTGGTTCAATTTGGGTAGGTCATATGCCTCTAGAAATTTGTTGGTGTCTTCTGGGTTTTCTATTTTACTGGAGTATAAGTTTTCAAAATAGTTTCTAATTATCCTCTGTATTTCAGTAGTGTCTGTTGTGATATTTCCTTTTTCATCTCAAATTTTAGTAATTTGGGTTTTCTCCCTCCTCCTTTTCATTAGGGTGGCTAAGAGTTTGTTAGTTTTGTTTATTTTTTTGAAGAACCAACTTTTTGTTTTGTCAATTTTTTGAATTGTTTCTTTTGTTTCTATTTCATTGATTTCAGCCCTAATTTTGATTATTTCCTGTCTTCTACTTCTTTTGGTGTTAATTTGTTCTTCCTTTTCTAAGTCTTTGAGATGAAGAGTCAATTCATTTA
>CM053404.1:50152534-50320316 GCA_028644305.1 Xerus rutilus
AGCACTGCCTTCATAGCATCCCAGAGATTTTTATATGTTGTATCAGAGTTTTCATTTGCCTCTAAGAATTTTTTTTATCTCTTCCTTGATGTCTTCTATTATCCATGCATTATTCAATAGCATATTATTTAGTTTCCAGGTGATGGAGTAGTTTCTATTTTTTAATCTTTCATTGATTTGTAATTTTATTCCATTGTGGTCAGATAGGATGCAGGGTAGTATCTCTATATTTTCTATTTGCGAAGACTGGCTTTGTGACATAACATATGATCTGTTTTGGAAAAGGATCCATGTGCAGCTGAGAAAAAAGTGTATTTGCTTGTTGATGGATGGAACACTCTATATATGTCTGTTAAGTCTAAATTATTGATAGTTTCATTGAGATCTATGGTTTCTTTATTAAGTTTTTGTTTGGAACATCTATCCAATGGTGAGAGAGCTGTGTTAAAGTCTTCAAGTATTATTGTGTTGTGGTCTATCTGATTCTTGTATTTAAGAAGGATTTGTTTGATATATGTAGAAGCCCCATTGATTGGGGGCATAGATATTTATGATTGTTATGTCTTGTTGATGATTCCCTTAAGAAGTATGAAATGACCTTCTTTATCTCTTTTCACCATATTGTTGGGTCTTTTTTTTTTATACAGTCTGTCAGTCTATGTCTTTTAATTGGTACATTTAGGCCATTTACATTCAGGATTATTATTGAGACATGATTTGTAATTCCAGTCATTTTGGTTTGTTTTTGGTTTTTACCTTGAGTTGTTTTCTCTTTTGAATGGTCTTTCCTCTAGTGTAGTTTCTCTCTTTGTAAATTTTCATTGTTCGTTATCATTTCCTCCTCGTGGAATATTTTGCCAAGAATCCTGTGCAGTGCAGGCTTTCTTGCTGTAAATTCTTTTAACTTTTGTTTATCATGGAAGGTTTTTATTTCATCATCAAATCTGAAGCTCATTTTTGCTGGATATAGGATTCTTGGTTAGCATCCATTGTCTTTCAGGGCTTGGAATACATTATTCCACGATCTCCTGGCTTTTAGTGTCTGGGTTGAAAAATATGCTGAGATATGAATTGGTCTCCCCTTGTATGTAATCTGGTTCCTCTCTCTTGCGGCCTTTAAAATTCTATCCTTATTCTGTATGTTGGGCATTTTCATTATAATGTGCCTCGGTGTAGATCTGCTGAAATTTAGTACATTTGGTGTCCTGTAAGCCTCTTGTATTTGATTTTCCATTTCATTTTTCATATTTGAGAAATTTTCTGATATTATTTCATTGAAGAGATTGTGCATTCCTTTGGTTTGAAATTCTGCACCTTCTTCTATCCCAATAAATCTTAGATTTGTCTTTTGATGCTGTCCCATCTTGTATGCTCTGTTCATGATTTTTCACCATCTTCACTGTATGGTCAAGTTTATTTTCAAGATTGTATATTTTGTCTTCATTATCCGAGGTTCTGTCTTCCAGGTGATCTAGTCTACTGGTGATGCTTTCTATTGAGTTTTTTTATTTGGTTTATTGTTTCCTTCATTTCAAGTATTTCTGATTATTTTTTTTCACAATCTGTAGCTCTTTCTTAAAGTAATATTTTGCTACTTGTAATTGCTCTCTTATCTCTTTGTTAGAATGATCGATGGTTGCCTTTATTTGCTCACCTATTTCTTTGTTAGATTGATCAACTTTTGCCTGTAATTGTTCACTTATGTCATTCTTTAGTTCACTGATCATTTTAATTATGTACATTCTGAATTCTTTCTCTGACATTTCAACAACTGTGCTGTCAATGGATTCTGTTACAGTGGTATCCAGGTTTATTTGGGGTACTTTCTTCCCTTGTTTTTTCATGTTGATTGTGTGTCTTCCTTTCTTGAAATAACAATCTGAGGTATTGCAGCTTCTATCCTATAATCTTGTATTGACACTCCAGATTACCTTGGAGCTAGGTCTGTTCCCTAGTGTCCCCAGATGGGCACTACTGCCACTAAAGTTGGTGGTGGAGGTAGTGGATGTACCTCTAGAGGGTAATGGGAGTGGCCTTGACTGGGCTCCTGAGGTGGCCCCTGAGGGCTGTTTTGCCCCTCTCTTGCACTCCTGCTGGTGAACAGGAACTCTGGAGCAGAACTGGAGGGGGGCCTAGGTCTCACTTAGGCAGGGTCACAAGCAGGAGAGTCTGCGTGCGACCCTTACAGTGAGTGTGAGCTCCCCTGGGGCTGGAGGCTAGCAGGCTCTGGTCTGCCTTCAACTGGGCACTCCTGGCATTCCCTAAGGGCAGTTTTGGGCCTTCTGTCTCACCTGACCACAGGAACTCTGGAGCAGAACTGAGGTGGGCCCAGAGTGCACTTGGGTGGGGCCTCTTCACGCTGGGATCTCTGCAAGCCACTCTTACCGTGGGTATGCCTTCCTCTGTGGCTAGCGGCTAGCAGCCCCTGTTCTCTCATTGGCTGGACACCCGCGGAGTTTCCTGAGGGCAGATCTGGGCCCTCTGTGGCTCCTGCCGGTCCACAGGAACTCTGGAGCAGAACTGAGGCGGGCCCAGGGCGCCCTTGGGCAGGGCTGCCTCTGCTGGGGTCTCTGGAGCGACTCTTACCCTGAATTTGGGCTCCCCAGTGGCTAGCGGGTAGCAGTCCCTGGTCTCCCTTTGGCTGGACAACCGTGGAGGTTCCTGAGGGCGGTTCTGGGCCCTCTATGGCTCCTGCCAGTCCACAGGAACTCTGAAGCGGAACTGGGGCAGGCCCAGGCTGCCCTTGGTCGGGGCTGCCTCGTGATAGGGTCTCTATGGGCACTCTTACCCTGAGTTTGGGTTCCCCAGTGGCTAGCAGCTAGCAGTCCCTGGTCTCCCGTTGGCTGGACCTCCATGGAATTTCCTGAGGGCGGATCTGGGCCCTCTGCAGCTCCTGCCGGTCCACAGGAACTCTGGAGCAGCTGTTCAGTACTCTTAAAATCAATTTTTCATCATAGTTTATCCTACTCTAAATTTTCCATTGAAAAGAAACTTTAAAGACAAAACATTCAAAAGAAAGCAACGCTGTAATAGAATGTGGATATGAAGAAGCTTTTCACAAAGCCCCATACTTTAACTACAAATATACAAAAATCTTATAGCAATCATGACATGCAATCATTTTCCTATCACTTAGAAAATTATACATGCAACTAAATTAGCTATACAATATGCATTTACCTGAAGAAGGTTAAGTGGGCATTCTCCTACTCGTTAGATGAAGTGTAATTTGTTTCAGTCCTTGGAGAATGCACTTTGATAATAAGAATGTATATGCTTTCATTCCTAGGAATGTGGTATCCACAAAGATGATCATCTTAATTATAATCTGCAATGAGGAAAACAATAAGAATGAGAGTCCTGGTACTGTGTAGTATGAAATATGCCACTATTAAATTTTCTATGAAAAGCTGTGGTAACAGTGAGGACAAATTTTTAAAAACAGTATAGTTACACCTTTTTAAATCAAACTACACACAATTGAGAAAGAAAAGAGATAAACAAAATCTAAAGGAAAATAAAAATATATGTTTGCAGTTTGGGAAAAGAAAAAGGATATTTGATTTTCTTCCTTTTTTTTGTTTCTAGATTTTCTTAAAAAACATATCTTCTTGAATATAATAAACAATAATATTTAAAAGACGATATGACAATGTTCAGGGTACAAATGAATGGCTTACCCAAGGAGAAGGCTCTCTAGTACTAAACTAGAAGGAAATTGCTTCTTTGCTGACATTTTTAAAGACACTGTACAGAAAGAGCAGGATCTAACTGTTCGTCTTTGTAGCTGCCCAGCTCCAACCTCACAGTAGGCTGCTTGGTTTTTGTTGAGTGAATGAATAAACGCCCAGTCTACCTGACTCAAGTCTGTGGGTATTTTGGATAGTTTCTCTGAGTGCCCTACTGGCATAGCAAAAGAGCACATTAGAATTAAGTATTTCCCCTGAAGTGAAATCCCAGATGTTAGAAGCAGCTGTTATGAACTTTATTTAAATTTAACCTGGTAGTAGAGTTTTTGTGATTATTAGTTTGGGCATAAGAACTAATTTTCTGAGCTTCACAAATTACTTTGAATGGAAAAGATAGTCTCTTCTTTACCTAAAAACTATTACAATTAATGTCATCTGAATCCTAGCCAGATAAGAAGCTCAGCTCAGGAATATATTCTTTAGCATTCTTTAATTTGGAATGTCATCGTGAAATGCTTCTTTCCTAATACAGATTAATCTTGATGAACCATTTTTGGTAGCAAAATGCTTAATACGTTCACCCTCACCCTCTCTTTTCCACAGCAGAGTGTTCATAATACACCATCGTACAGCAATTGGATAATTATTGTTTTTGTGAAGGAAAATGTGATTCGTGTTTTATTGTGCTTCAGAGAGTTAAACTTAAAATTTCTCATCAAACACTTTTGTCAACATCATATGAATTTAAAGAGTTTTGCAAAACAAAATGTTGTTGTAGATCTGAAGTTATTAATGGCTTAAGTAGCAATTTACGGATAAAGTGGAAATGAGAGACTTAAGGGATAGGGTTATGTTTAAACTTGGTAAAAAGAGAGAAAGAAAAAGAGAGGATGGGAGGAAAGGAGAGAGGAAGGAAGCAAGGAAGGGAAGAAGTAGAAGAAGTAGGTAGGAAGGACAGAAGGAGAGAAATCAGTGGGAGGGAAGGAAGAAAATGTAAGGCAGTAGGAAATTCACCCATATTTGCTGGAGCTTGCTTTGACTTAAATGTGCTAATTGAACTAAGCCAAACTGTCTTGTCTCCCTATTCATTAGCAATATTGTAATTAAAAGAGCACCTTCAGTTCCAGAGGGTAATGACCTTTTTAATTGAACTTGGGAATTCAGATTGCTGCTGAATAGTAGTGAATTTAAATGCTGAATTCTTACGCCAAATTTTCTTCTGGTAAATGTGCAATTAGGAATCAACTGTGAATTGCCCTAGCAATTTGCTCATGTTTTTGTACATGTCCCTTCTTGAAGTTCAGAAGAAAACAGGATCTATTAAAAAATTATTGTATTTTTAATTGATAGGTTCATAATAGTTAACTTATCTAAAATAAAATTTGTTATATCTTTGGAAAATATTTAAACTTTTAAAAACATTGTCTTAAAGCAATCATTCTTCCTTGGGGCTTCTTGTCATTTTGCATATGGTATAAAAATGCTTCATTGCATAATTTTAATCAGAGTATGTTTTTTAGAGTCAAATACTAAGTAAGATACTAAAGCAAACAAACAAAAAAAGGAATCTATAGCTCAAAGAAAAAATAGAAGTTTATTTTTCCTGACATAACAGTTGTGAGTGAGTATACCAGGTTATTGGGGTGCCTCTGTTTCACATAGTCACTCAGGGTATTTAATAGTGGTGACTCTGCCTTCTTCACCATGTGGTATATAAGATCACTCAGGTTTTCTTCATTCCAGCTCATAAGAAAGGATGGGGGAATATGGAGAAGACAAAATTGGTCTTACGGCTATCAGTATCACACACATCCACTCTGGTTGCCTCCTATTGAAATTAATCATAGGACTTCTTTCAACTACAAGAAAGATTGGGAAATGACCTGTGAATCTACAAATCTATTACTAATGAAGAAAGAAAAACCAGATATATGCAATATTGCCTTCTACTTTGTCACATAACATTATAAACAACAAGCCCTTCATTTAGTGGGAGATACAATGTAAGGACCTCACTAGTCTTTAATTACTAATCTTATTACATAAATACGATGATATTTTAGCTAAAAAATGTTACCGCTTTT
The DNA here is from genome assembly GCA_028644305.1 of Xerus rutilus. Taxonomy (NCBI): domain Eukaryota; kingdom Metazoa; phylum Chordata; class Mammalia; order Rodentia; family Sciuridae; genus Xerus; species Xerus rutilus. The sequence goes on from CM053404.1 coordinate 50,158,308, forward strand.
TCATTCTCCAAATAAATGTGTAGACATCTCCTGTATCTCATTTCAATTAAAAGCTTCACATTTGTATATAAGTCCTCACTCCATAATTTATCTATCTTTTCAATTTTATATAAATATTAACTATTAACTTGATGTACATTTGTTTCTACAAGGCTATACTGCTAGTTTCATAAACCATTTTCTTGGCTTTCTCCATAGAACAAACAATAGAAAAGTTCATGGCAATTGTTAAACCTACTGCTGAATACAGCATTAGCCTTATTAATTGACTAAAATTATTCCTGTTTTAGCTGTGGATTATTATTTTTTAGCTGTGGATTATCCCAAGCCTTGACATTTGTTAAAGAATCACTTCCTCAAAAGAAATAATTTCTTAATATAAATAGCAAAGAATGGGACAATTGTATTGTGTCCAATTGTTATCACAGCATTTGATTGTTATCAAAGTGCCTTCTGATAAGTAATCTATGTGTAGCACAGAAAACATGCTTATTTAATTAAGCACGGTCTGCATTTTTTCCAATTGCATTTCTTTCTCCTTGACCAATGGAAAGTGGACTACTGTAAACCTCGAGGTTAAGAAGGAAAAAGAATAATTTTTCAAATATTCGTTAACTTCTGCTCTGTATCTGTTACTATTCTTTATCTTTTTATTCTTTTTTGTTTTAATATTTAGAATCACAATATCTTAAAATTTAGAATTGGAAGGAGCTTTACTCTCATATTTTTTATTCTTCTTAGTAGGTAGTTAGCCTTTGCATAAGTAATTCCTTGGATAGGAAAATAACGTATCCTATAACATTAATTCCATATTTGAATATCTTTGACATATTGCTGTTAGAAACAGATTCTAATTAAGCACCTATTAAATATGAAGCCCTACTCCAGTATTTTTATACATGCTCTCTCAATCCTTATACCAACTTTACTGTTAACATAATTTACAGTTTAAAAAATAAAGTTAGGGAAGTTTCATATCCAGTGCAGTGTTGTTACTTGGGGGGAAATGAACTTTTCTACTGGATATATTGTGTTCCACGTCCATGCTTTTTCCAATAAGATGAATTTTCTCTGTTTATATGCTAAAAAAAGGTCAAAATTTTAGACAATACTCTTTTTAGAGTGTTTGCCTCTGACAGTCCTTGAGCTATTTGGAGTCAGCCCTCATGCACTCCAGATATCCCCTTTTCTCCCAGGTAAACTTTATAACCCTTTCAATAGGTACTCTTAACATTTCAATTATCAGAGACTCTCATCTATAAATGCTTTCTAGTTTACTTTTTCGTACTATAGCTCCAAGTAATGCTCAATGGAATGTAGTGTTTTTGGATTAAACCAACTAGCTTCTATGAGACTATCATCTCAAGAGCTTAAACACTTTAATAATTTAGCCCAACTGAATTAGCTTTGTAAAGCTATGTTCTAGTATTCGATTGCATTCAGCTTGAATTTGCCTATAATTTGATGTATTAATAAATTGTTGACATACAGTCTTTAGATATTGAATTATATTTATTCTCTCTTTCCATTTTATTTTGTGGAAAGAGCTTGTGGAATCCTTTGACCGCTCATTGATTTTTATGGACTGAAATTTTCATTGAAAAGAATCAAAGTAGGGCTTTATACAATGAAGAGGTATTTTCTTAAAATAACAAAGCATTTTACTGAAACATTTAACATGTGTTCTTTTCAGTTCTTATAACTACACTGTAATAAAGGTGCTAGTGTACATACTGTACTCATTGAAACTGAGTAATGTGTCCAAGTCCATAAAGAATGTTTAGAATAAACAAATGCAGCCATGTCTTTTTATTTTTCTTACATTGTCATGATGATATAAGTAAATATATGTTGACCCAAAAGATTAACTAATCAGAAATGAATTATAGAAAATACTGGGTGATATGTCTAGTATAGGCTGAACTTTCAAGGGTATTTTGCAAAGCTTGTGCTAAAAGTGAGAAAGGCAAAAATCATTATAGTAAAATCCCTCAAATTAATATGCTTGTCAATGGTGAAACACATGAGTTGCGCGATTTCGAATGACTAGTTTTTTTTGTTGTTATTGTTGTTGTTTTTGTACCGGGGATTGAATTCAGGGGTACTCCACCACTAAGCCACATCCCCTAGTCCTATTTTGTATTTTATGTAGAAACAGCGTCTTAATGAGTTGCTTACTGAGCCTTGCCATAGCTGAGGCTGGCTTTGAACTCGTGATCCTCCTGTCTCAGCCTCCCAAAGTGCTGGGATTATAGGCATGCGCCATTGTGCCCGGCTTGAATGACCAATTTTGAATGACTATTTCCATACATCCAAAAGTAGATAGATCCAACATTACATTTTCAAGCACTTTATTCAGCTTAAAGATATTAGAATCTTCATATCTACCAAGGTGACCAACTGTCTGCGTTTGTCTGAGATCAGGTGCCCAAAGCAAGTAACTGGGCAATGTGATCATGCCAATGTATGATTGCTAGTGGATATGTCTCTTGATTTGCTTTAGTAAAGATGCATGAGTCTGTTCTCATGGAGTTCATTTACCAGAAAATCAAATAACCCATTTCAATTTCCTTGACTCTGTTAAAAGGTAAGCCCATTAATTCTTTTCTTCCCCACATCAGCAAGGCTGTGGAGATGGTTTAGAAGACTGTGATGATCTATAAAGATGAGACAAACAGTATCAATGAGAGCATATTTGGAAGAGATCTTTATCTATTCCTGCAGATTAGATCTTAAAGCAGAAAATAGCCTGTATTTCTCTAAATACCTTTACAACACTAAGCATATTGCTCAACACATAGTAGTTGTCCTACACATTTTGTTGATTGAAGGCGAAACTTCCCAATTTATTTGTTTCAGAAAGGTAAAAGAAACTCTGGACAAAAAACAATGATGCTATGAATTAACCAATAGTTGACAGGAATTTTCACACATACTTTTGACCCCAATTTACTCAGTATGTTAAAGACTTATTCTCAATGTATGTGTAATATCAAAAACCCATGCATATATACACAATCAATTCAAAGGTACTTGTAAACTCCAAGATGATTTTCCCTTATCTATTAGCACATTTCTTCTCACTGTCAACTGGTTTGTGCTAAGGGGATGCAAATTAACTGTATTATTAATTTAAGTAAAACATAATTAGTAAGGTAAATCTTCTTCCAAAAACCACATAACATATTCCAAAGCCAAATATAAATGAGCTATGATTAGCCTGCTGTTCCCTTCTATTAGTGCAGATTAATGGTGTATTCCCCGTGGGCATAAAGATGCGCAACCATGTGTGTTTTCTCAGTCTTAGGACTATTTGTGGCTGCAAAGGAAACCTCACTTCTCACTCTCTTGTGATAATATCCCAGTATTTAATCAATGTGAGAAACCAGGTTTGACTGGACAGTTGTCAATCAATTAAAAAGCATGAGTAGGATTTATAAGTACATCCTACTCATGCTTTTAATAAGTTGACTAAATTTTTCTATCAGTCAATACCAAACATGTGTTCTCTTCATGCATGCATTTCAGTGTTTTTTTCTGTTGCCCTAGACCATTATCCAGATTGTGTGTAGCATTGTGGCCAAAGAGCACTTTCAGAAACATTCTTGACTAGAGGAAACACAGGGAGTAGCAATCCATTAATGAAGCAGATTCACATCAATTAATTACATTCTGCTTCCTCTGTCCCAGCCTGTAGCACAACTCCAGGAGGGAAAAATATGATGCAAGGAGAAGAGAAGCCCTCAAATTAAATTTTCAAGTCTGATTTATGAGACTGTTCCCTTGGAAAAAAATCTAGTTTTTTTCTAATTTCAATTATTTGTTCTTCTGCTTCCCTGACTCGGCTGTTCTAACAACCCAATTTTTTTGGCTTGGCGCCTGCATCATTCCCTTCTTGGCTTGTTCTCATTACAGCAAATTCTGCCTGATGGGAATGAAGACCCTTGAAACTGGGAATCCAGACTATATAGAGCAAAACCTATTGTTGGCAATGGGTAGTTAAAAGACAACACGGGCCATTAACTTACACTGTTGTTTTCTGGTAGCCATTGCAGGGCACTGTGTGAATGCCATTATTTACAACCAGGGTCACAATTCTAGCCCCTGCTGGGATTCATTTTTATCAAGAACCAGTAAGCAAGATGTCTATAGAGTGTCCTGTGCAGTGAACTGGCATTTAAGATGTTTTTGAAGACTTTAGACCTTCCTAATCACATCCTGTGGCTATAAGGCAAAGTGCTTGAGGCCTGTATGTGTGCACAAGGGTATAATTTTGAGTATTAACTATAATGCTATTGCTTCCATTTGTAGAGGACTACAGGATTTAGAAATATGGGCCACTGAGTCGAGTCATAGGAGGGCATACCAGCTTTGGGACAAAAAACTAAAAGAGCAGCAGCAGAAAGTGGGAATATGTGTGTCTAAATTGGGAATAGTAGCATGTTTGCTTTAACTGAAGAATAAAGTTAATGTAAAATGCAAATGACAGAAATAGTATATTACAATGAAATCTTAGGGGCTCCATCTAAGAAGTAAGGGATATATTTGATAGGCAATAGGGTTATTATGAAGGGTTTTGAGGAAGAGAGGTGACAAAATCTAATATGTATTCTAGGGAAATCAATTTCAAGAAAAGAGATGTTATATCAGGGTCAACTATTTAAAAGATAAAGATTGAGTTCCAGATGGTGTGGTGTAAGGGTTGTTGGCTATGGAGGGGTTCAGAATTGGATCAGATCAGGGGACTGCAAAGCCTGATGTGTCTTAAGCTTCTTGTGGCAGCCAAAGTAAATAAGGTGAGGTGGTATAGTATGTTATGTAAGAGAAGTCATGAATGATTCCAGGCAGCAAACAGGGAAAAGGCGAAACAGTTTCAAAAGACCTGACGTTTAGTACCAGGAGCTCCAGACAATGATCTAGAATATGAGGCATATATTTCCCCATACCCAAAGAATAGGCAAGAACTGAATAACATACAAGAACTGAGTCAGAGGGGTTAAGTTAAGGGCAGGCCCTGATTCTAGAAAGAAACTGGGCTATGAAGAGAGAGACTAGACAGACTATGAGGCAGAGACCAAAGCAGAAACTGTGGCCTAAAGTCTAGACCAACAGATGCCCGGGTTCTGGCATAATAAAACTCCAGGGCTCCAAGGGAATACAGGGCTCATTTTTGGCACTGTAAATCCCAGACTTGGTTGAAACATAATTCCAAGTTCTGCTGATACTTTACCCATGCCTTCCAAGATACTTGCTGAACAATGAGGATTAACTAGTCCTGAAATTGGCCTGGTCATGCTTAGAGTAGACCGGGAAAGTCACCATAGTAGAACTGGAGAATAAAAGATCCAGCAGGGAAGAGTTGAGACAGATCAGGTGGGAACTATAAAGGGGCACAGTGGAGCGCAGGCAGTGGTGGAAGGAAGGGAGGAGATTTTGACAAACCCAGGAAAAAGTTGTGTTGGTTTAAAAAACCAATTTGTTCAAAAAGATTTCTTATTTTTATTTTCTCAGCTGAGAGGAGAAAAATATCAGACATTCACTGTAATGTTAGCTTGACAAACCAGCTTGCCCACATGAAGTCTGCTTCTCATCTAATTTCTTTTTGTGTCATGGGAGGATGGATATTGCAAAGATAAATTGAAGTGTTCACATGGGGCTGAGATTTGTAGCTCTGAAGAGACATGCACAAATATTCCGTTTGAGTGTAGAAAGAGCTACTGAGATTTTTCCCTGTAGGTCTGAGCAGAGGAGTTAAGTTGGAAGCTCTCAAGCTAGTGAATCCTCAGACAGGAAGATTCTTTTGATGACCTCTGTGCCTCTTTCTTGAAGAGTCACCTTTTGTTACTGGGGGATCTCACTGTCTTTGAGCTCTGTGAAATATGGAATCTAACCAACAACAAAAAGTAAGAACTGCAACATCAGCATCTTCCATGAATAGCCATAAAAGTTGGGAATATTTCAAAAACTTTTTAAAAGATCAAATGAGAAAATGTATGTAACTAACAGGTATCATGTATCTTATACCTTGCATAAAGAAAGAAACATTAATGTGATGGCAAATTTTTAAATCTTAATAGTTATAAAGTTATAACTGCATGGTCAGTTCCTTTCTTTTACCTCCCGCCCCATTTCTTTACTTGTTCATGCTGGACAGCAGTAGGTCAAAAAGAAAGTCGATGAAAATCAAAGTGGGTGACAAAGAACCTAGAATATTAGAGCAGAAAAGATTTCAGAAATCTCCTGGCTTCGTACTGTGATTGGACTGAAGTGACACTGACCTTGCTGGGGTTACATGAGTCTCAGACCTGAACAAGAACAGCCATGCCAAGTCTCTGTTCCAGTCACACTTTTCCCGCAGGACAGATCTGGCTTTTATTACTCTGTTGATGTTTGAAAGTCCTTTCAAGTTCACAGTTGTGCCTGTGAGCAAAGGCTAAAATTGAAAAGAGTCCTAAAGAAGTACCCTGAAGAGTACACTGCTGATATCAGAACTTTTAGAACAAGTTTGGATGGAGGGGTTCTGGGAAGGGTGAACACAGGTGCAGAATGCCACCACAAGAACTGAAGTGTTGTTTGTGTGTGTGTGCACATGGACACACATGCACCCACACTTGCTGGGGGAGGTGTTGACAAAGCTGATTTTCCTTTGTAAAGAAAACAATTACATTTGGCTTGAGGGTTGGATTCTCCTAGTGGGTGTCACACTTCTCTTAACTTGGGTATCATACTTAGAGCTGAGGGAAACTAGTCTTTTTACTCACACAGGAAGCCAGCATTGATTCTCTATTTACAAAGACATTGACCACAATTTTAGCATTTTAATTAAAAGAAGAAAATACTGGCAAATATAACTGGGTCAAATTACAATGTCCCTCAAGTGCTCTAATATGCATTATTCCCACTGAGTGTTCCCTGTAATGTCACTCACCATCCATGCTCTTGAAATGGCTTGACACTGTCAAGAACACTGGTTTGGAGGAAAATTTTCCTTTTGTACATTTACTATTTCTGAACTTTTGTTTTGGTTTTCATCTGTGAAATGGGTATGTTCTTCTGAGGGTCAAAGGTAATGGCTAAAATAACCTAGTACAGAGTTCAGCTTTATGGAGGATTCCAAAAGTTGTAGCAATTATTGTATCTGCTGCTATTGTAATTAGGTGATATTATTTTTAACAGTAGTTATGAGAGGAGCTGGAGCTGGCTGCCCTAGCTTCTCTCTTCATGGTCATACCAAGTCTCACATGCTCTCTTCTGGGCCTGTATATTTTCTTAGCAATCCAGAGTATTCATCATTTTTACCAGAGATGTGGGTAGACGAAACCTCTAATTCCTCTCCACTTTGATGGGTTATCTCAGCTTTCCCAGAAAAGCCTTCAGTGAAGAATCACAGTCCTATAAAACAGTTTCCAAACTTTTTCAATCACTCATGCACATCGATAAAATATTTTTGAGGATGTATTCCTATTATATCTTTATTTATAAATGATATGTATGTGCTATTATACTAATAAGTCATGATTAGCTTAAAACAAAAACAGAAGGAACTTTTTGAAAAATGTGACAAAACATGTTTGTTCATTTATTTTTTTCATATCTTAAGAGTTATCTTGCATGTCCCCAGGAATGTGTATCTTGAAAACCTTTGCTTTAGAGGTGTATCATGTTTTGTAAATCAGAGCACCTTATTTATCACTCAATACTTAAGTCACTTTCCAGAAAATCTGTTTTACACATTTAGATTTCTTTCCAGGGGGAAAGCTGATGGTCTGGTTCTGTCTTCAGTAAATCTCACTCTAGTTTTCATGCTAGTCCTCTAACCCAGTGTTTTTTAACCTCTGTGTACATTTGATTGATCTAGAAAGCAGTTTAAAAAGTCTGTAGCTTCTGTCTCAGGAAAACTAAATAAAAATCTAGCCCAGGCTGAGAAGAAACTTTTTGCTTCCTTAAATTAGCCCCATGAGGTCTTGGACAGGAACAGGCAGCTGTTCACACCAAGTCTTGCTTGATGCCCCCCTTGCTGAGAAGCTGAGGCCTCAAAGGCTCCTGGAGAGGATTCCCTTTGCCTATCTCCCTTCTATCTTCTTCAGTTACTTTAGGGATTGGAGGGCCATCCTCTCAATCTCATTCTGGAGAAGACAACCTAGTCCCGTTTTGCCCAGGCCCAACCCTGCCTGAACAACCACAGCACTATGGTTTTGCTACAGGTAAAAGAATGATGTGTCTTTTCTCTTCTAAAGCTACAGTCTTTCTTTGTTCTTCAGCTGCTAATAAAGCAGGCTGTGGGATCAGGCACCTAGAGTATATGATTGGCAGGAGGAAGGGAGAGAAGGAGGAGGCATAGAGATGCCTGTCTTTACACTTTTGGAACGCTTCTTCTATCTCTAGTTCCCAAAAATCCTAGTGATGAGAATGTCATTTCTCCCTCTTGTTCTTTCTTTTCCCTTCTATTTTTTTTTTAAACTGAAGGTAGGGTAATGAGAGAGAAGATCTTTTAACATTTTTTCTAGCATGATGAGACATCCCTAATCCCAGCGATATAAGCATTTACTTGCCTGGAGTGCTTGGTAAACGTTGTTCTTTGTTGAGCTCTTATTTGGACTTGTTTGCATGACTGCTTAACCAGCAGGAAGCATTCTTCCCTTCCCTTTCCTCCTCCTTTTGACTGCTTCTTTGACTCTCTTTGTGAAAGAGGTGTCTAAAAGTCCGAGTCCACTTTCTTGCTTAAGATATGAGTTGATATACAGGCATCGAAAGATGAATATGAAATCACCACTAATGCTCAGCTGCTACCATGGAGCCAAAGAACATATCGTTTTTCCCACGGCCTTTTCTCTGTCATTGAGGAGGTAAATGAAAAGATTGAAAGGGCACTTCTTAGCCTGCCTCTCATTCTCCTACCCCTAGTTCAAGAATTAAAGAGCATATGTGCAGCAATAAGTCAATTCAATTATATCTGTCTAATGTCCTCACAGTGGTCTCTTACTCACAAACCATGTAAGGTCACTGCCAGACATTGTGAAGGCAGGTGTCCCTTCAAGATCATCATGGTTCTGTTTTCTCTAGTCACTTCAATATTTCTGCTCATGCCAGTTTTCCTGTGGTGCCCCATGGGCTAAAACCACTAGAAGTAGACAAGAAACTGGTTCAAAGAGTACTTATTACAGTCTGACTGTGACACTAAAATTATTTGTTTAATTTGTTCAGATGATTTGAGTGTCTTTCGTTCCTGCAGAGCAGAACAGGCACTGTCAGATGATAATTTAGGAACAGAAAGTTTAAGTGGCTTGTTTAAAGTAACTTACCCAGGTATAATAAAGCCAGAAGAAACACTGAGCATGAGAAAGGGATCATGCTAATCAGAACAGGTCTAGTGATCAATACACAGATGGACAGACACTTAATGCAAGTCAGGTAACTCCTTATGTGTCTATCAATATGCAAGACACTGTGCTAGAGCGACAACTATTAAAAGGGAATAGAGATCATACTAAAAGTTCTTAGGATCTTATCCAGAAGACAGACCCATGTGAAAAATGCAATATAAATAAATATTAAAAATGGAGGAAAAGTACTATTCCTTGAGTGCTCTGGGAATCTAAATAGAATGACGGATGAGAGGACTGCATATTTGGAGAACATTGGGTAAATTGTTCCCTGAAGCATTACATACAAGAGTAAGGCTGATAGCAGAGATCATGAAAAACTATGCGTAGGGCCTAGAAACAATTCTAAATTTAGAGATGCATACAACACAAAGGTATCACTTATGTTATTTCAGTGGTGCATGTGTTGCAAAATAAGAGATAATAATTTAAATAATAGTAATATTTAATATGGTTTTCCCTATTCAATTTAAAAAATTTATTAATTGCCTGCTATGAAAAGCACACTACTTTAGGTCCTTGGGATACCTCCGTGTGATAGGTTAAATCTAAATGTTTCCTAAAGGCCCATGTGTTAAAGTTCTGATCCCCGGTGAGGCCTATTGGGAGGTGTCATGTACCTTTAGGAGATGGGGCCTTATGGTAGGTCCTTAAGACATTGGGAATATTCCCCTGAAGGGAATTGTGGGATCTTGACTCATCATCTCTCTGCTTCCTGGATCACTCAGTATCCACCCTTTGATATGTCAGCCTCTCCAAGGGCTGAAAATAAATGAAACCATTTGATTTTGGACTGGAATATCCAAAATTATAAGGTAAATAACTCCTTTATTTTCATAGATTAATTATTGTAATGCTTTTGTTATAGTAATACAAGGCGAATACAGTATTTGATTAGCATTAAAGAACTGTTGAAAATGTTGACATGTAAATGAATTAACACATTTTAGAAAGAGGACACAAGCAGTGAGTTTGTTGGATAGGTGATGCCTGAGAAGAACAGCAAGGAGACTTATTAGGCTGCCATAGTGTGGAAAATAAGTATGAAAATTAACAGGACAATAAGGCAACTGCAACATTTGGCAATTATTGGCATAAGGGGAAAGAGGACTTTAAAATTATTACTGAGATTCGGCCTTAGACAATGGGATTATATGAATGATGGGAGTAGGGAAAAGAAGGATAATACAGGTGAAAGCACTTACATATTTCTCATTGTAACAAACATTTATGAAAACTAGAGTGATGTGCCAGTGTGAGCTATTACCACTTGTTGGCTGTTGCTTTTCTTTGTAACTTAAAAAGACTTTTTGGTTCTGCTTGTAATGAATAATCATGCCCAAAAGTGGATGGCTTCACTGTTAAAAGAACCCAACTTTGGCTATCTTTCCATTTATTTCTCACAACCACAGACTAGGTTCATAAGGGCAGAGGTGGTAGCCATGGCTGAGTAACCAGAGAATCTAGAGCTGCTGTCAGCAAATTGACCTGTCAGCATTCTTTTAAGGAAATCACCTGCTGGCTTATTAAAGTTAATTGCTTGCCGGTACCAAGTTCCTTAGCCAGAGCTATCAACATCGCTGTGAGAGAAGTGATTAAGACTGTGCTGAGAACCTGGGAAAGTTGGATGAGTACCATCTCACGGTGCGTCTTCACTTCAGGGAGACTGCTTCCTACCTCCTCATTGTTTCTTTCTTTCTCTTCATTCTTCACCATCCCTTATTCCTATCTCCTAGCACAGGATTTTCTATACAATATATGCATTTTGCTCATCAAACATTTGGCAGGCATTTATTAAGCATTTATAAGCGACTGGAAATTTCTAGCCTCAGGAAATGCAATAATGAGTAACAGGCTCTGCACATAAGGAACTCTCAGTCTAGAATAGAAGATGGGCTTTTAAATCTATTATTACAATATTACAGCATAAATTCTAAAAGCAGTGGTTAGTACATTATACTGTGAGAAGGTAAAGAGGAAAAAAACATGTGATACATGTATACATTGACATTTTCTTGGTAATTATCTAACTTTAGGGGGTTAGGATAAAACCATGAGAATATCTGCTTGTATCTTCAGAGTCTTTCAGAAGAAACTGGCTTAGCTATTATGAGGGTTGGCAAGTCTGCAATCTATCATACAAGTTGGATAGAAACTCAGGCAAGAGTTGATGTTACAATCTGAAATTTGGAATCTGTAGCACAGGTGGAAACCAACACGATTTTATGTTAGTCCTGAAGCACAATTCCTTCTTCTCAGGGAAACCAGTTTTGTGTTCTGAAGTCTTCCAACTTATAGGATGAGGCCCACACATAATTTCAAGGTAAATCTACTTTATTAAAGTTGGTGAATTAATCACATTTATAAAATACTTTTATAACTGCATCTGTATAAGTATTTGGCACACCAGTCTAGCCAAAGTGATACATCAGATTAACCATCACACTGCCTATGTGTAGAAACCTTACCTACAAATTTCTGTTCTTCCTTTCACATCCTCTTCATATCTATGTCCACAGATAAAACAGCTTATAATGATAATGTTCAGTGAGAATGTTTTGGCTCAATCATAATTAAGGAGTAACTGTACCAAGGAACTCAACCAGAAAATATGCTATTATATTGATAAATTTAAATATATTTTATTAAAAATATTAAAGCATAAAACACTAAATATAAATCAGAGTAGAACTAGGTCTTCTCCATCTCATTCTTTTTGGTAGTGAGGATTGAACACAGGGCATCATCCACTGACCTACAACCCTAGTCCCTTTTATGTTTTTATTTTGAGACAAGGTCTCCTTAGGTTGCTTAGGGCCTGGAGAAATTGCTGAGGCTGGTTTTGAACTTGCAATTCTGCTGCCGCAGACTTTCAAACCTCTGGGATTACAGGTTTGTGCCAGTGTGCCTGGTAAGACTTCCTCTTCTGATCTATCAGTTTTATAATAGGATTAGGAGGGTGAGGGAGTGTAGGATGGTTTGGTGAGTAGAAGATACAAGCTTTTTTATTTCCGATGGACCAAAGTTGGGTGAGGCACTACCAATAAATGAAAGCTCCAATTCCTAGGTGTATTGGGCTATTCACTTAGGAAAGCACCTTAAAACGTAACCTTATTCCTTTGGTTCTGACTAGGATGAGAACACTGAACACCTAAGAAACATCATGCTTGGATCTAAGGAAAGGGGCTCTCTATCCTAGATCCCATGTATTAGAGGGCCCCAGATGTCACAAACAGTCATAAATGCTGACACTTGTATTAGAACTGGCTTGGTGCAATCCGTAACCCTAAACAGCCACTCTCAGGATTAATATTGTTTAGCCTCCAGGAAACTGCTTCTCTGCCACTCTTCCTGAATGCTAGAAGCAAAAGACAATAGAACTGAAATGCTATGAAAATGAGCTACTGTCGACATCAGTGATAAACATTTTGCTTTCCAGTATGAGGGTGTGTTAGGCTGGGATATGAGCAGTGTAAGAAGAAAAATAAATTAATTCTTTTCAAATTCTTTCTTCTGAGATTAATGCACCAAATCATTGCATAACCAAGGACTGTTTTCTCAAGTAAAACTGAGCATCCATTTTCTTGCTTCTGTTCATGTTTTACTGGTGCATTTTAAAACACATACAAATTATCATAGGGTTTGCAATGACGACTGATTTTTTGGATTACTAAATAGTTCTTATTACTCCTGAATTTGTATTTATGGCAGGTCTAAGAAAGACAACATGCATGAAGTGTGTCATTAATTCTTCATATTGGCAAGCAACTGAATATTCAATATTAAATAAAGCAAAATTAAATGAGAAAAAATCAACTTTAATGAAATATTCTCAAATTAGCATTCGATACTCATTACATACATATCATTTTTTAACTTATTGGTAATTTTGAGTACTTAAATAAAAAACTTGGAAAACAAAACCATTTTATTTTGTTTTCACATTTAATTTGATTTTAGTAAACTATTTACATTTTTCTATCGTTTGAACAAAATGACATTTTATTTTAAATTCTTTGGATTATTACTGCCAATAAATTAGTGAAAAATATTTATTCCAGCAGCATAAACTTGGAAAAAGCAAGAAATATAAATTTTATGGAATAGTGAATTGTATTTTATTTTATAACTCATACAACCATTATCATATTATCAACAGATCATCCAGATATGCTATTGAATATTCAATAAGATATCTTTGTTATTTTGCTTTCAGTCATCTAAACCATTGCCTTACATGTACTCTCGAATTGTTATTAAGAAACTATATTTTTAAGGCAACACAATGATAGGACATATTTTATTGAAGTTTCTTAGTTTTATTTGTAACTTTAAAATATTTAGCCATGCAATATGTAGACCTCCATTTGCTTTCTTGCTTTGAGTCCTGAAAATCTAGGTGTGGGCACTGCAAAACAATTGAGTCAAAATCTGGTTGGAGCCATCAGTATCCTCAAAGAGCCACAACTCTTCCAAGAGGAGGACACTCTAACTCTTGAACTAGAGTTAGGAGGATGGGAAGCAGGATAAAAATTCCTTTTCAATCTTTTCCTTTACCTCCTTGTATCCACTAAGCAGATTTCATTTATTTTTAAAGAGCTTAATAGATAAAAATGTTAATTCAGGAAAATCATGTAGGTAGAACTGGAAGAACTGGAATAGACTATAAGTAAATTAGTGAAATTAGCCCTTAGAAATCATTCTGCAAAAGGGGACATTTGAGCTGGCTCTGCAAAGATGAATAGAACTCCTCCAGGTGGATATATTGTGTGTGGGAAGAGGTACACCAAGAAAAAGCATAAAGGCATACCAAGCAGGTTGTGCTCACAATATTTCAGAATGTTCATATGACTAAAACACTAGATAGAAGGGGGGAAATGGAGAGAGAAGGGCCAAAATATCAGAACAGAAAGGGCATTACATGTCTTCCTAAGAGCTTGGACTTTATCCTTTACCTGGAAGAGACTCTCACAGGGGAAATTTTATTAAAGAAGTTTTAAGCAGGTAAGCAACCATGGGTTTTGCCTTTTAAAAATACGATTTTAGAACCTTGGTTTTGAAATTTTAGCAGGCAAAATAATCACTTGGCGGGCTTATTGAAACAGATGGCTGGGCCCCACCCCCAGACTTTCTGACTCAGTAGTTCTGAAGTGGAACCCAAGAATTGTGTTTCTTACAATTCCTGATTGATGTGATACTACTGATATGAAAACCAAACTCTAAGAACTACTGCTCAAAAAAAGTTGGAGTGGATGGTAAATAGTGTGGGGAAGTGCAACAACCTAGAATATGTAAGAAAGGAGATTATTGCAGTAGACCAGGCACAGTACTAAAGAGTATTACGAAAGCAATGAAGGGTCTAAGTTTAGTAAACAGTGACGAACTGGACATGGAGGGTCTAGGGAAGGAAGAGGTGTTGAAGATGATTTTGTATCTGGCTTGTTTGTCTTTGGAGGAATGAAAGAACTAACATTTACAATTGCGGGGATTTGGGGAGAATGAATAAATTTCTATTTCCAGTCATTGATGTAAAGGTGCAATTTAACTGAATGTGAAATAACATTGGTTGTGCTGAACCAACCAAGAGGGAAAGTTATTCATCTGCAGAATAACATTAGCTCCTTTAATATAGAATATATTAGACCATTTGCAAAGATTTGAGGTACGTATCTATTACTCATCTATTTTAGTCAACATACTTTGACAGTTGTATCATTTTGAGTGTGGTTAAGGGTTGGTTTCTGTTTTGAAGACTGTTTCAAGAATTTCTGCCTTACAAGGTAGAGTGGTCAAAATAGGCATTTTTTACTTCATTGTGCTCTGTCATGTGATTTTTCTCTCCAGAGTTTGTTTATACTTTCAAGTATTATTTTAGATTTGGTAAAATAATATTCCTCTCTTTCGTGGAGGGAAAGAGACAGTCTCACTCTTAATATTTGAATGGACCAGGACAAGAGTATATATAAATGGAGGCTGCTCCTTCCATTTGCATAAACACGAGAAGTTATAAACCAGGATAACAAGCTTTTAAATAAAATATGTTCTACTTCTCTATTTTCAAAAATAGATTCACATAACAAAATTTTTATATGTAAGGCTCTGCCTTTTAAACTTGACAACACATTCAAGATCAATGGAAATAGTAGGGCGTGGTGGAGCATACCTGTAATCCCAGTGGCTCGGAAGGCTGAGGTTAAGAGGATTGCGAGTTCAAAGCCAGCCTCAGTACCAAAAACAAAAACAAAAAACAAAAAAACAAACAAACAAAAAAAATGCCAGCCTCAGCAAAAGTAAGGTGCTAAACAACTCAGTGAGACTCTGTCTCTAAATAAAGTACAAAATAGGGCTAGGGATGTAGCTCAGTGGTCGAGTGCCCCTGAGTTCAGTCCTCAGTACCCTCTGCAAAAATTAAAAAGATAGTTGGAATAGGTTATCATTCTGTTTCTCTGGGATTTTGGTTGATGGTCCTGTGGTGATTGGATAAATCATAAAACACAGACAGACATGATCCATACATTTTGTATATTAATTTCATAATAGTTCTTTCTTGGGTCATGGCAGTGAAATTACTAATTAGGTTACTATGATAATTTTTTACATAATTTACCTTCTATTGACAATAATTATTTAAAGAATTAAATATAAAATGTAATATCCAAATGTTAAAAATTTAAACACTTATCTAAAATGTTTACTAAGGAAAATATAGAATTTAAAAATAGAATTATTTTTGTGTTCTAAGGCTTTGTTCCAAATAATTTTTAAAAGCAGAGTACAAATTATGATTAGTGCAGACTATCATTCAAAACTGAAGTTAGTCAAATAAACTGAAATTTTAAAAAATAACCTACACCATTATTTTATATATTCTAGAGTTTAGTATCAATTTAATTATTTACATAATGATTTGATATCACACTTCATGAATGATATGTTTAGAGTCATCCATCTATATAAGTATTTGAGAGTAATACAAATTGTTTAATATTCCAAAAATATTCCTCAGTTATTCAGCTATTCTGACAGCTGTAGGCATCCCTGAAACAAAGGATTAGAGCAAGAAAAGACAGTGTATATTCTGTACACCTGGGACATAATACAGATTGTAAGAAAATATTACAGTCATCTGAGGGGATGATTTGACAAGCTCATTAATTTGTTTTTACTCATTCCTAAGCCTCTCCATTGCTCATGCTCTCTCCACACTGGGGAACAATGCCCTTCTTCTACCCAGATGGCAACAGAACACCCAAACCTTCATTTGGTTTGGACATACTCAGTTTTTATTTTTTAGGACAATAAGGAAATGGGCAATAGATGTGGAGAAACATTTGCACAGAACCTGAATGTTGTTATTTGGGAAAACTGATATTTAAGTGCACAGGAATGCTATTCCTTCCAATGCTATTCCAGCAAGGGCAGGGTATAATGGAGGAGTTTTAAGTGCCAAATACTAATAGTAGTACTTGATACTTTAAAAGAGAAGAGAACTAAATTATAACTTTCTTTTTCTCAGCACCTTTCATTTGACTCTCTTCCCTCCATGAGATTTGGCCTCTTTGAAATACCTGTTATTTGGCAGAATATGTGCTCTTAGTAGCTATTCAAATTAGATAAATCAAATAATAGGTATAGTTAAGGTCTAGAAAACCCCTAAGAAGGTTGGATCTGAGAGTAGCAGAGGAGGTTAGAGACATTGGCCTGAAAGAGGAAAGCATAGTAAGGAAGAGACTTTAACTGGGTGTCTAGGCGGGGCTGTGAGAAAGGAAGAATGATCCTTTTGGTCTGCAGTAAGAAAAACCCATGGGTGGGTGACTTATCAGAAATGGAAATTTGTTTCTTATAGCTCTGGAGGCTGGGAAGTCTAAGATCAAGGCACCAGCAGATTCATCATGCGGCAAGGGACTACTCCCTTGCTGACAGCCTTCTTGCAATTACTTCACATGGTGGAAGAAGCTGAAGGATCTCTCTGGAGCCCCTTCCAGAAGGGCACCTATCCCATTTATAAGGGCTCTTGTGATGTAATTAGTTTCCAAAGGACCCACTTCCTAATACCATCACCTTAATGGTTAGGATATCAGTATGTGAATTTTTAGGGGACACAAATATTCAGACTGTCAGAGAGAGGAAGGTAGAAAGGATAATAGAGAAAGGATAATCTCCATGGGCAAGGAGGAGGGGGAGAATAAGAACAGTAAATGGAGAGAAGTGTGGAGAAAATGATGATTAGGAATTAATGATGCATGTTTAAGAAATAAAAAGAAGCCCACTGTCACAGGAAAGAAGTGAATGAGAGTTATAGTAACAGCAGTGACGGACATAGACAGACATATTGATATCAGGAGGAACAGATGAAACAGAACCTTGCGTGGTGAGAACCCTGGAGGACAAAGGTAGGAGGATTTATTGAGAGGAGTGACTTGAGTATTAAATGATGATTCAGAAACTGTTTAAAGAACATAGGTAGATGAAGGTGGCATGAAGAAGAATCTGGATTGCCATGAGTCAAATCCAGACAACATGAGAGTGAGACTCTGGGGTAGACCTGGAAGATTTCACCACAGTCAGTGGTAGTGTATGATGACAATGTTGCCAAGATACAATCCATCATTAGAGGACCAAAACCACTATGCTGTGCATTGAGCTTCCAACTCAGGGTGACATTTTCATTAATTTCTTTAATTAAGATCTTTATTTTTCACAGTGAGTATAAAAACCAAACAAAAAGCCCTGCCAGATGCCATGCTTAGAAACAAAGTACCAATCTGCATAATACTGTCAAATGAAAGAGATTCTCTGGTTTGAATTACTTTTGGAACCAAAACCAAAAAGGAAAGCCACTACTGATTAAGTAGAGAGATGGGAGGTGAGGCAGTTGCAGGAACCAAGGTGAGATGCCTGCTGTTTCATATTGACAGAGACAGAACTAATTTAAAAAGACTCTGAAAATCCTTTCAGTCTAATGGGGAGGGAAAATAAGATATGGGCAGGCACAAGAATCAGAGGGAGCCACATCATAGCACCTGATAGCTTTGTGTTTCTCAGGCTTACCATGCAGAACGAACCTGTGTTATCTTGAGGGTTCCAGAAGGAGGGGAGGGAAGTCCCTATATCATATGAGGGACTCTTAGTTAAGGTGTCAGTGTACTCATAAAAGTTTAGAGTTTTTTATCACTAGCACCCAATTTTCCTCAAAACTCCCTAGGAGACTACCTAGGGAGTGGTTCCTAGATATCAAAAGAAAGTAAAGAAATAGAAAATAAGTATATGGAAAATTCTATGCTCTCCACAGTTGTTATTATCATACAGACAACATTCTAAAGACACATATTTATCTGTAGTGTAGTCTATCATAGGAAGCTGAATATGAGAGGTCATTTCTATTTGTTTCAGAGATAATGTAAAATAAAATCATTTTACTATGAAATTCCAAAGGAAAGAGACCCACTCTCTTGTCATAGCATTTGTAGGCCAAGGAGAGTTGACAGTACATTAAATGTGTTTTGCCCTTGTATTTACATGCACATAAGAGGAAGGGGGATAAAGGGGGAGAGAAAAAGAGATTTTGATTATTTGATTTGACATTAATATCTTCTTCACATTTTTATATTTGGGGGAAAATTGCTAGTAAATTTCAGCTAAAGTTAGATACTCCTGAAACTGAGACTAACTGCCTTCTTAAAGAATACTGAAATATCAGAACCAAAGGCAGCTCTTTGGGATAATGAAGTCTTACTCAATATGCAGGTCATATATTTTCTTCTCATTTAATTCCTTCTCTTTTATAGTCAAGAATTAGAAAATCCTGTGCTGTAAACCTTCTAGGGAAAATTGCTGATATAATTTTGAAGTACATCCGTTTTTGGACATTTCCTGCATTCACTGTGAATCTCAGTTTGCATCACATATTTATTATTTAGCATTTGAGCATCTGCACAGAACTCATCCTCATTCTTCCCTAAGATTTTCAGCACATATGTGGCTAATAAATATAAAGTTGGATGACATAAACAACTACATTGGTTTTATTTTAGCTATACCAATGTTGAATCTTAAGATAGAGGGTATTAGAGAAGTTCAGTTTTGATATGAGAGAAAGTCCAACCTACCAAGATGGGGGAGACCAGAAAAGATGGCAGGCGATAGAATTTGGAGGAAAGCAATCAGAAAAAATGAAAACCCTCAGCCAAATATCTCAAATAGTAAGCATGAGAAAAGCTAAGAGGTATAGGAAGTGGCTGACCAAGTACTCCTAACATGCTCAATAGGCAAAAGAACAAAGGAGCACAAGGAAGACAATAGTGCACCAAGTGACAGAAGGGGAGAAAAGGGACACTTGGGAGGATACAACATTGTTTAATCCATACATTTCTTGAATCACAAGATATACAGCTAGTTTATTTATATAATTTCATTTTTTTTCCTAAAGTTTCTGCACCTGTATTGTTTATTTTGCTAGAGTTTCTTGAAGAGACCAATTGTGTATTCTGGGTTCTATTTTGCTTGATTGTACAGAGGGCATTTGTTCTAACAGGCAAATTACTTTGAGGGTTGCGTCACTTGGTAGAAAATAGTACTAGTTTTACACACTGTAAATGTCTGTAACTGTAGATTAGTATAGGTTCCCATATCACTGATCTCAGGTGGCTAACTCTGTATCCATTGTACTTTAGGGAAAAAAAAAAAAGAAGGCATTTCAACATGAACCATACACACTTTTTTGAAAGGTTCTGTAATGAAGCATGATAAAATTAGCAATATATTTTAAAAAATAAAATATAGATAGAAAATAAAAATAAAATATAGATAGAAAGCAACATATAAAGAAATGTTATCATTTACAATATACTTCATTGCTACCTAATTCTGTGTATCTGATTGTTACCTAATTGTAACACATGTATAACAGTTTTAAAGTTTTCTTCAACTTTGAATTATAACTAACTCAAATGGTTAGCTATTTAGTTCTTACTTAAAACTACAGTTAATTATAATTTGAAATGTATTTTAAAATGTATTTCGAATATGTGTTTAGGATATATATTAAATAATAAGAGAAAACTTCGGGGATAAACATTTATTAAAGAACTTCACATTTTATTATGAATGTTTTAGAAGCTATATACAAAAGTCTTCTAACCTCAATTTACCTTATTGCTGAAGATTGCTTTGCTATACAGTTTATTATACTCTAAATAATCCATCATTCTGTCAACAGAAGCATGACATTAGTGATGGGAAAAAGTTGAGAAATCAACTGTTTATCAGTTAGAAAAATATTCTCTCAAAGGAAAAATAGCTTTTGGGATATGCCGGTCTTTTGACTTTTTTTTTCTCACTTATAATTGTAAATAGTTTAAATACATTAAATCAGCATCAATTATGTAATGGTTCTTTTAGAATTAAGAAAAGAAACAACCTTGAAGAAATGGTTCTTTTTTGACTGTGAGATATTCAGAAAAAGAAGTGGAATATGGAAAAACCATCTTCCAGACTGGATTTGCCAGTAACTGGTATTGCCATAAACAAATCTTCTAAAGCTTCTGATTTCAGTGTTTTAATCCCTTAATCAGGGCATTTGCCAGATAGTTTCTTAGAACTCTTTCAATTCCACTATTTCTTGCCACTACAGTTGGCCTTAATCTCAAAGAATGGACCTATGTATACATGAATTTTATTTTTATGGCCACTTTATTGAGGGAGAGAACAGCATATTATCTTATTAGCTTCTATCTTAATGTCCAAAAGTTGGCATTTCAAATATCATTGTGTTTCCTTCCTCAGTAGAACAATGACATTTTAGGCTAGAGTTTTGATTTGGTTATTAAAGAAAACTTTGGTGAGACTTTTAATTAACTATGGTTGTTGGTACATATTCAAACCTCTTGATATATAGGAAGTCATATTTCACAAGCCCAGGAAGCCTTAAAGATTGGGCATTGAAATGCCATATATTAGAACATATATACTAGTTCATGTAATTTCAATTCTTGTTGGTAATAACCAGCAACTTTAGTATAATCTACTTTTTTGTAGGCCATATAAATGAGGTAGAAGTAATAAGAAAGGAGCAATTTTGTTTAAAGGAGTATAGTCAAAATTCATGTATTGAAAAAGTATGCATGACTTTTTCCCTTGGCCATTTTGGGGTTCTCTAATTTATGGGCATTTTCATATTGCCAAGGGATGAAGGCCACTGATCTTCCATTTTGTCTGACATTTGCTGTGATTCATCCTTTCTAGCCCTTAGGCACTCAAGTGCTGCTGAATCAACACTTGTTCCTGCCCACAGAGACCTATCTCCACTATGTCCCCTTTTGACAGATGGGAAACATGCTCCTGAGTCACACTGAGGTATAGGAAATTCTATGGACTGTAGTAGGTTTATCAGAGGAGACACAGAGCCCAGCCAATATACCTTGAACTTTTGCTATTTTCCTGTAAACTAGATTTCCCCAAGTTTATATAAGTCTCTGTTACTGTTGCTTATCCTCTTCAGTTTGACGTGGAGGAAATAAGGCCTGAGAAAGTGCATATGCCAGATCCTTCCTGCTTTCTCTAGAGTCTAGACTTCTTGTTACCTAAAAGCCCCTGCTTCAACTGTATCTCACTTTTGTGAGGTGATTAGGATGAAATCAAACCAAATTGGACTCTGAGAAGAAGATACCAGAGATAGAAAAAGAAAAAAGAATAAAACACACATGGGTTGACATTTCAAAATATTTTCCCACCACACAAAGAATACCTCTGTAAGTGGACTCCATTTCCATGGGAGTGATGAATCCTTATTAAGGAAGTCAAGATTGACAGTAGTCATGAAACCTTTAAGAGGGATTTCTGTATTTCCTGAGTTGTTAGACACAATAAAGTTTTAGTTCCCTCTGGCTTGAAATTTAGTGACTGTAAAGAATTTAATTAAAAACTTCACCTTTCCTAGAATTTCCCAACAGCTCTATGGCCCCTTGTTATGGACTGAGTTGTGTCTCTCCCTCCCCACAATATGTTATAAGTCTAACATCTAGTACTGTAGAATGTGACTTATTTGGAGATGGGGCTTTGAAAGAGGTGATTAAGATAAAATGAGGCTGTTAGATTGGGACTTCATCTGATATGACTGATGTGCTTGTCAGAGAAAGAAATTTGGGCACACAAAGAGGTTGTATGTGAACACAGGAGAGTCTTCATGAGGAAGAGTGAGAAGGCAGATGCCTGTAAGCAAAGGAGGGAGGCCTCAGGAGAAACCACATCTGTGTTGGGATTCCCTCAGCCAGGTAGCGATTTCCCCCACGACCTGCGGGTGGGAGGTGCTTCCTGGGAGCCCCCAACAAACACGAACTGAGAAAGGTAAAGCCGCCTGGCATGTAATCACCACGCATGAGCCAGGGAGTCTTGTCTCAAGCAAGCACTGTTTTATTGAGGGGAGGTTACAAGCTTATATAGGGGAGGGGGTCCAGGGGTGTCCTGTTTCTAAGCTAAGAATGCGGAATTCGGCTGTCCACGTGCAGCAGTATAGAGGCACTTACCTAGGGGATCATGCACTGTCCACAAGCACAGAAGCAGAGGTCAGCCAATAAGGGTGAGGTGATGTGGCTCTCTCAGGGCAGTGTGGTCAGCCCTGAGCTGGGGGCTCGGTGCCATCTTGTGGCATGCCCCCACATTTCCCCCTTTTTGTTTTTGTAATAGGCGGAGCAGGCCTTACTCGAGTGTGCGCTTGTCTTAGGTCGCCTCCATCTTTCAGGGGGTCTTACCCGTTATTGACTGCCACACTAGCACTTTGAGTCCCATTTGCCTAGGGGTCATCCAGCCGGAATGTCCCGGGGGAGGGGTCTTTCTCTTCCTGAAAGAGTTCGTTGTAGCGAGGACTGGCCATCATCACCTGGTATTGGCACTCTGCCAGCATCAATTGTATGCTCCTGATTCACTCTTTGACAAAGGCCACTAGCTTATTTACAATAATGGGACTGAAGGTCAGGGCTAGTAGCAGAAGAATTAAGAGTCTGGCTATAGCAGAGATTAGGGTAGTTAGCCATGGGGACTGATTGAACCAGGACTTATACCAGGTCTCTTGTGATTCTCTTTCTAGTTTTCTTTTGGTGAGTCCCTCCCTGAGTTTGGCCATGGAGTCCATAACAACCCCAGTATGGTCAGCATAGCAGCAGCATTCTTTCCCTAATGCCGCACAAAGGCCCCCCTGTTGTAAGAGCAATAGGTCGAGTCCACGCTGGTTCTGTAGGACCACCTCTGATAGCGAAGTTAGGAATTTTTCCAGGAGGCTGATGAATTGTTTAATTTCTTCTAAGTCCTCATCAACAGCAGCCCGCAGAGAAGTAAGGCCTCGTTGTTGGGTAACCAGTGAGGCAATGCCAGTGCCAGCCCCGGTCAATCCCAGACCAAACAGGGCGATGACTGTCAGTGTAGTAAGGGGTTCTCTCTTTGTCCTCTGCGGGTGCCCTTCGTCCCAGTGCAAGAAGACATAATCCTCATCATGGTAGATAATGCAGGGCAGGATAGCCACTATAACACAAAACTCTGGAGACTGGTTAAACACCTGACATGACACGTGGGGAGTCAAGCCGGTCTCAGAACAAACCTATTAATCCCCTCCATTAGGAGACAGCCAACGATTGGTGTCAGAGCAGGGGGAACTAAAAATATTGGTACACAGGCTCATCCTGTGGGATGGTACAGTCCCTATGCAGGTGCCTTGGCTATTGACTTGGGTCAGGGTTAATCTAGTTTTTTGCTCATCCAGGAGCTTGGGGTATTGCTGGATGAATTGAAGGAGATGTTTATTTCCACTGCTTTATAAAATGGGGGTTTAATATCATAGCACAGCCAACAGGTCTCAGTGAGGTTAGGGTATGACCCATTGAGGGTATTATACATGGCAGAAATAATATCCCATAGGGTTTTGGGGATTTTTTTCGAAGGACCGTGGGGAGGGGTTATGGGACCTTGGGAGAGGTCACGGGAGAATTACCCTGGGGGGCTAAGGGATCAGAAGGATCCAAGGGACTGGGAACTCGGAGATGGGCAAGGACTTTATTTGGCTCTATGGCGTAGCTGCCAAGAAATACTTCCTCCATCCCAAGCAGTTGAATATTTTCCCTTATCCGTAAAGGTGATAATGAGGGGATTACAAAGGGCCTTCCACCTGTTACAGGGGGGTATCCCTGTTCGGGATCCAGATGTCAGGGTTCCCCCAGCCAGGTAGCGATTTCCCCCACGACCTGTGGGTGGGAGGTGCTTCCCGGGAGCCTCCAACAAACACGAACTGAGAAAGGTAAAGCCGCCTGGCATGTAATCACCATGCACGAGCCAGGGAGTCTTGTCTCAAACAAGCACTGTTTTATTGAGGGGAGGTTACAAGCTTATATAGGGGAGGGGGTCCAGGGGTGTCCTGTTTCTAAGCTAAGAATGCGGAAGTCGGCTGTCCACGTGCAGCAGTATAGAGGCACTTACCTAGGGGATCATGCACTGTCCACAAGCACGGAAGCAGAGGTCAGCCAATAAGGGTGAGGTGATGTGGCTCTCTCAGGGCAGCGTGGTCAGCCCTGAGCTGGGGGCTCGGTGCCATCTTGTGGCATGCCCCCACAATCTGCTTGCACCAGAACCTTTGACTGTTAATACCTAGAACTGTTAGTAAATAAATCTATGTTGTTTAAAATACACCTAGTAGGTGGTATTTTGTAATTGCAGCACTAACAAGCCTAGAAATGTATAATGGTCATAGCAGAATATTTTTCAGTTTTAGACTTTGTATACCTTGCCCCGGCAGGGAAGGAATCTTGACAGAGTTGATGTTCAAGATTACTGTTGAATATGTTTTGAAATTAGTGGTGATAATGATTCCTAATATATGCTTGATATATTACTGTTTTTATAAATGTATTTCTATATTTTATGGTTTTTCAGAAAACAAAAACTTGCCAAGACCCTAGGCTGAGTGACTTTGACACTGTAACAGATAGAAAATCAAAATAATTTGATTGAAATTCCCTACAATTAAGACAAAGTACACCAGTATACCTTTTTCTAAATAAATATATAATGATGATAGTTTGAAAAGGTGTAAGTGCATTTCAGAACAGTTGATATAGTTTTTATTTTTTCTGAGGAGGAATAATATGAAGACTCACAAAGTTGTGTCTATAATTGTTGTCTATATACAGCCCTGGCCTCACCAAGTTTAAGATACTTTGGGAAGATAAGATATGAAGTATTAAAATGTCATTATTACACACAATTATAAAATGGGCATATCCAAAATGCTCTATGGCCATCTTGGTTCAGGTATTAATTTTATATACTCTTCTTTCTCTACACGTTGTATATAAAGTGGAAGTAGACTAAATCAGTATTAATGCAGCCTTTGTAGACATGGATAAAATCAAATAATGAATTTTTCTTCCTGAAGTTTGTTTTACTAATATGAACAATTCCTTCATAATGTTCTTATTTGTGGACTTTAAAATACAGAAGGGTCTTTTAAAGAATGGCTTATTCTTTATTTGAATAAGCACCCTTAAATTGGACATATAAAAGTATTTTCTTTCATTTATTTAAAGTACTCTATTCTGTCTTTTAGCATTGACATCTTTTATCATCTTCCTATGTATTATCTTCTCTACTAGTTCTGTCAACTGCATTAATAGATTTTTGCAGTAACCCTTTCCTCCAAGGGTTTTTGTCTCTGTTCTTTTCTCTCCTTCTGTAAATTTCACCCTTGTCTCTTTTAAATCACTATAGTTACTGTGGCTTTTTTCTCTTTTACATGATCACCTAGAAGAAAAATGAACTTTCTCTTTTACTTATGTTTTGGTGAGCCCTCCCATCCCCTTTCATGTGGACTTTGCATGGTGAGATGAACCATTCATGTCATTCATTCATTCACTCATTCTTATCATTTTTTGGTACCAGGGATTGAACCCAGGGATACTTAACCACTGAGCAACATACCCAGCCTTATTTCAATTTTTTTTTTTTAAGACAAGGTCTTACTAAGTTGCTTAGGGCCCACCAAGTGGTTGAGGCTGGCTTTGAACTTGCGACATTCTGTCTCCGCCTCTCACGCCACTGGAATTATAGTTGTGTATCACTGTGCCCAGCTTCATGTATTTATTAATCATAATTTGTTATTGGTTTTTAGTGCAAAGGATTATCTTTTCATCAGTGCTACCAGGGAGACACACTGCACCTAAAAGGAAGCTGACTTCCCTCTTCCTATTTCCATTACCTTAAACTTAGACTATTTACCATTCTTATGTAACTGATTGAGGCAGCAATGACCTTTGTGCTTTTGTCTTGCAACCTACTGCAGCTCGGTGCATTTGTGTACACAGACAATAATGTGCTTGGGAAGAAGAGAAATCTCTGTCTTTAGAGACAAAATAAAATAAAATCTTCATTCAGAAGCTAAGATAAAAATGGGCTTTGAAGGGTTTGTATAGAAAGAGAGGTAAGATGACATGTACCAAATAAGAAAACGTTTGATAAAATATCTTCTGAAGACCATGAGTAGATTAATTGCACAAAAGAATAGGGTTTTAGAGAAAGTGTAAATAAATGTTCAGTGGAAAGAAGCAATAAAAAAAAGAAGAAATATTAAAAGAATGTGAGAGAAAGTAAAAGAGAAAAAGCAAAAAAAAAAAGAGAACTAGTTCATTCAAATAAAAACTGAAGGGTATAGATTGTAGGCAGTAGAGAATGAGAATTTTCTTTTTATTGCACACTGATAATGTACAGAATACTATTCTAGGAATTGATTTACCACAATAGTTTAAGATGTCTTAACATAAACTAGGGTCATGAACTAATAAATAACAGAAGGAGCACAATACATTAATGGAATAGAGATATAACTGAAAAGATGTATTTTCTATAAAGGGAAGTCAAAGATAACTCTGTGGCTTGAAAATACTTGTGTCCAGAAGAATTGTCTTGTTTATGATTGGAAGAAAAGCCCATTTTATAAAGATGAATGAATGGTTTTGTTTCAAACAGGAAGCGGATAGATCTAGCTGGACTAGAAATAAAAAAATGAAATTTGGGGAAAACTGTAACCATGGGTACCATTTAGTACAAATCAGTATACTAAAATAGAGCAAAGAGGAATATGATAAAAAGTAAAAATACAAGTAGAGTAAGAGAAGAGAGTTTTTGAGAGGAAGAGAAATAATCTTGCTAAATAAGATGAAATAATAAATCCACACAATCTATAAAAGTAGCCAACCGATATATGAAAATACTTGCAACATCAACATAAGGGAAATTCAAATCACAACCTCTGTGAGATATCACCTCACACCTGTTAGGATGGCTATTATCAAAAACACAGAAGAGAATCGTTGGTGAGAATATGGAGAAAGGGAAACTCTGTACACTGTTGGTAGAAATGTAAATTGGTAGAGTCATTGAGGAAAAGAATATGGAGGTTTATGCTAAATAAACCTAAGCCAGACACACTAAGATAAATACTGCATGATCTCATGTGTATGTGGAATCTAAAAAAAACCAAACAACAAAAAATGTCAAACGTTTAGAAGCAGAATAGAATGGTAGTAACTAAGGGCAGAAAGGGAGAGGAACTTAGGAGATTAGAGTTACATTTGCAGTTAGATAACATGACTATGTCTAGACACCTGTTGTACAAGGACTGTATTTAATAATATTGTATTGAGCAGACATTTGCTAAAGGGTAAATTTTAGGTGTGTTGCCCTTGACACACTACCACACACACACACACACACACAAAAGAGCAATTATGTGTTTAATTTGGTTAAATATACTAAGCATTTCATTATGTGTATTGGAACATACATTGAATATTCAATCTGATGTACCTCTGAATATCAATCTGAGATAAAATTTTCATCTTGAAAATAAAGCAACAGCCGAGTGTGGTGGCTGGTGCATGCCTATAATCCCAGCAATTTGAGAAGCTGAGGCAGGAGGATTGCCAGTTCAAAGCCAGCCTCAGCAAAAGTGAGGCACTTAGCAACTCAGTAAGACCTTGTCTCTAAATAAAATACAAAATAGGGATGGGGGTGTGGCTCAGTGGTCAATTGCCTCTGAGTTCATTGCCTGGTATAAAAAAAAAAGCAACATATTCTATGACTTTTAGGTGTAGTGTTTTTTTTTGTTGTTTTTTTTTTTTTTTTTTTTTTTTTATCATTGTTCCTCAATGTGGATCTGCAGGTCACTTCATAGACTGTTTAACCTAAAGTTAACAACTTTGGAATGTTATCCAGGAGACATTGTACATGCTTTCCAAGCCTGAAGTTATCAGTCTTGTGTGCATTGATTTGAAATGTTTCTAATTACTGACATGACTACTTTAAGCTGGCCTGATAACCTAGGTGACTCATTCTTTACTCATTGCTACTTCTCAAGCACAGTTGAGGGAAATAGTTTCATTGTAGACCACAAAGACATAGATCTTAATTTAATAAGAATCTAGAAAAGAGATAGCCTGGAATATTCTTCCATGCAAACACCAAACCCAAGTCCATAATCTTGGTTTGATTGCCACTGTGTTCTTTGAAGTGGTTTAGAATACTGGCTGGTGTTTTCAAATGGGTTTTAAAATATGTTTTTATTATGACCCTGTTAGAATTCCTTTCAGGCCACAGTGAATGAACTTCTGTTTGATGAGCACCCGCGAATTTTACTTATTGAGGAAAAGAAATAGCCATCTACCAACACTTAATGCTTAACACCACTTGTATTGACAGTATACAAGACAATATGTGGTTTCTGTTTCATAATATATTTACCAATACGTTTTAAATTATTTCTTTGATTTTATAAGCTTGAAAAGAATATTTGAAATCCACTCAACTTTCTCTGCCTTCAAATACATATAAATACATTCTTCTTTCTGTATTGATTAATTTATTCTTTTTTCTGCATCTTCCATTTCATTAATAGACTATGCAATATGGTGTTAAGGACAGAGCCTCTCAAGTCAGACTGCTGGTGCTGAAATAGTTGCTCTGCCAGCTGTGAATTGTATAACTCTCATCATGTTAGTGAACATTTTGACTTCTGTTCTGTTATCACTAAAAAAGGATGAAAATAAAAGTCCTATCTCATAGGTTGTTGAAAGGATTTCATGAACATAGGTAAATAGCCTTTTACAAGGGCCTGGTTCTCAATAGGTAAAAAACAGTTCTCAATTTTATTTATTGAAAGATTATTTTAGAACTGCCACCATGAAGTATAGATCTATTCCAGCATATATTGTGTGCGATTCTATGTATTTGTGGTATGTGTAAATGTATGCACATTTGTATAGACATTCACATATGTGAAGCATGCAATGTATATTCCACTACTACTCAGGCCAGTCCAGTGAAATTTTATTTTATTTCAAAGCAAATGAAATTATTGAAATGATCCAACCAACACAATAATACCTTCATTAGTGTCCTAATATCTGGAACTCTCAAAAATCAGTGCATTGCTTGAAGCATGAATCTTGATGAATTTCTTGCATGTTTTTCATTATCTCTTGTGTTTTTTTGTTTTGCTAATATAAGCATATATTAAACGTGGTGGTTCTATTTTTAAGTTTCTGCCCCACATTGTACCTCTCAGGTTTCAGGGCACGATATCAGTACACATCTATTTGTTAGTTCAGAATTTCATTTTGTCCTAGTATTTTGCATCTTAGGTAAACATTTTCTGATATCTCTAAGACAATTTCTTCCATTATTCACTACAGTAATATCTTCTGAGTGTGATACATTTGTGATACTGGAGAGAATCGTGAATTTTAACCAAGAGTCTGCCCACTCATCCATCAAATGAAATGCTACTTAACACTTTTTGTATTCACTTTTCAGAGTACCTACAATTATTTTGGGTAGGTAATAGATTGAAGGAATAGTAATATACATGCATTATAATTTGAATTAATTTCCTGACTAACTTTTTTAAAAACACAAGTCTTATCATCAGTGAGGCAGCAATGTCAACAGCAGCAAATACCAATATTCAATCAATCAACTGAATTGATTGAATATTGGTATTTCAATATTGGAATTGATTGAATATTGGTAATCAATATTACTGCTTGTGGCACTCACTGAGAAAAGTATGTCACCAGATATAGAAAAGTCAGTTCTCATAAGGTCACTCTCCCTGCTCTGTCCATGGGATTTATATCTGGAACATTTTATGTTAAGAACCTATGTACATCTGTTTAAAGGAAGGCTTGCATGTTGTAGTTCTTAAAACAAATTATCATTAAGACTTCACTCTGGCAGGGGTATAAAGCAAAGATGGTTTTCATATGTCTACAAAAGAAAATATTCCTATTTGCAGATTTTTCAAATTCAGAAGGCCTGTTTCTTTGGAATGGTGGTCAAAATAGTCACCTATTTTGTCATGTTAAAAAAGAGTAAATATTTTAGAGGCACAAATGCAGTGTTTTGAACCAACTAATTGCCTGAGAAAATCTAACAATACATATGATTGTTTTGTGATTGGAACCAAAGATGCACGATATGGTAATAAAATTTGTACACTATAGCTCTCTTGTTTATTTATTTATTGTTCACAGTATTCATTTCACAAATCCTTAAAAGCTGCTTCAAAGAGGTATTCTCAGGACAATATCTTTTCACATACTGGAAATGCAACTTTAAAAAATGTTTAATATATTTTAATTTATAACCATATTAAAATTCATAGAGAACTCATTGGCTATTTTTAAAGCTTGTGATCATCTGAAGTATAGCAATTTGAAGATATCAGTTATATAAGATGTTACTTTCTGACATTTGTCCTGAAACCACTCCTTTTCAATTAATTTTTCAGTATTTGGTGAACAAATACATACCATATGTTTTATATGGTATATATACATTTATATACTCAGCATATTCTGTGTATGGGTGTTTGTGTATAAATTTTTTCAAGAATAATTTATTTGAAGGGTATGTGTATGAATACTGTGCAAAATTGCTTTTCCTAGCTTTCATTTTTCTAGATCCTAATATAATTTCCCCAAATCTCTATTCAACTAATGAAGATAAGTTTTACTTTCTGATGTTCAAATTTTCTGTATATATGTGAAAAAAGCAGTAAAAGATTAAATTTCTTCTGAGAAAAAAACTTTCATCTTTGCTGTTTTAAATAAGGTGAAGGAAACCTCAGGTTCTCCAGGCATAGCTTATGGAAGGGCAATTTTCCCTAACAATTCCATGTAGGCATCTTAGAAAGTTGAAATTTTAAAAATTACTGAGAATTTGTAGTTGAACTGACCCAAGGAGAGAGAAATCTGGATCACAAAGAACATTTCAGATGATTAAGAGGCTTTCTCATCCCAACTAGAATTACTAATATTTTTTCCTCCTTACTATTTCATTTGCCCTTAGCAATGTGCCTAAATTCTCACTTGGTGATGGGATCATAGCAGGGAGTAACCTAACAATTGAGAAAATAAGTTAGTGAGCCTTAGAGGCATTCTCGTATTTATTAAATTATCATGTACCAAGAGGCTTTATGACATATTATTTAAATACATATTGCCAGCCTGAAGGTTTAAACAGTGGAAAGTCTATAATGAGATGCTATGTTTTTAGTTTTGTCTCCTTCTCACATGAGTATATGCCTATCAGGAATGGTGGAAAGTGATGTAGTAGATAACATTTCTTTATTATAAAATGAAAGAAATCATTTCTGGTAACATCTAAAAGAGTTTAGAAAATTCACAAAATATTACAATTTGTACTTTAAAAACTGAAGCAAAATTCATATTGGTGTTTTTGCTAAGAGGGTGATTTCTGTTTTAATTGTCTTGTTGGATGTGACATCAGGTATGCTGTATACCTATTAATTATCTATAGGTCATAGTTCATAAGTAGCACTAATTTAAATAAATGAGAGTATTATACCAAATTCTTTTTTTAAAAAATATTTTTTGTTGTAGATGGACACAATATCTTTATTTTATTTATTTGTATGTGGTGCTGAGGATCAAACCCAGTGCCTCACACGTGTGAGGCAAGAACTCTACCACTGAGCTACAATCCCAGCCTACCATACCAAATTCTTAATGACCTGAAATTTTGGCAAAGATATACTCTGATTTGGATTTTAGATACTTGAAAGATATTTGGAAAAAAGTATTCACTTCTCTTTCACCTTCTTTTTGGATGAGTCAGATTAACCCCATTTATTTTGAACCACACATAAAGACCCCAGGACTTACATTACAATGAATTTCTTCAGAGCTGCTTCATGCTATCTATGAGTCATGAATTTTTAAGCAGAAGTCGAGTTTCTAAAATAGATGAGCCAATAAGATTATTAAAGAAAGATCTCCATTTGTTCCTTCTTTTGTCTTTCTATCTCAAACCAGTTTCAGGATCATTTCTTCCCTTGCAACAAATTCTGAGAGTGACTTTCATATGGATATAGAGCTGTTTCCAACTTCTAGGCTCCCAGGTCAAGCTATGCCTATTCCTATGTGTGCTACAGAGGACATTTAAGGAATAATAGTAGATTCTCTACATCATCCTAGTGATGTGAACATTACATATATTTATTCACTTCATTTACCTTTATTTAAACTTTTCATTCCCTGGGAAGTAGACGTTTCTATTTCTAATTTAGAGGTAAGGGAGTTAAGGGTCTAATTTTTAGTAAAGAGAGAAATAAGACTCTATTTTGCCCAAGGAGACTTATACCTGCTAAGCAGCAGAATGCAGGTTTGCCTGATCCTAAAGATTCCAGCCTCACTTGTCTTATTTCCTAGCTAGAGAGTCAGGGAGGTAGGCTTTAATGTGCATGTACCTACATTCCTTTTTTGGAGAAGAACAGATCATGTGTCCAGTTTTACATAGCAATCTATTTAATGTGCTTCTTTGGAAAGGAAAAGAAATCCCTTGAAATATCTGTCATTTTTTTCAATGACTCTGAGGTGTCAGAACATTTGGGATAATAAAGTAGTCAATTCCTTTAGGTGCCATAGACCTTTCAACAGTTGTATATTTTGTAGTTAGTAAATAGTCAGTTGCATTTTTTGCTTCCAAAATGAAATCACCTTAATGAAGAAATCTCATCCTGAAACAATCTGTGCATATTAATAATAAATGAATTCTGAAAAAAATTAAAATAATTTGTGAGAGGCACAAGAGGAAATAGCAAATTTAAAAATGACTTTTCCCATTTGTTGTCAGTAGTATTGAGAACTTATTTTTTTCCTACTGCTCTTAGCTGCCATTGTGCTTTGTTCACTTGTGAATCTTTGGAATTCACAAATTTAGATTTTAGTACAATATTATAGCATGGCTAAATTATGGCCTTAGGACTAATTCACTTTTTTTTATATGTCCTGCAGCATGAGAATGGTTTTTTATATATCTTTAAATGTTTGAAAAAAATCAAAAGATGTAGTGTGAAAATTATATGAAGTTTAAATTTAACGCACACACACACGTTCTAAAGGTTGAACCCAGGGGTACTATACCACTAAGTTCCATCTACTGTCATTTTTTATTGTAACAGAGCCTCACTAAGTTGTTGAGGCCCTCTCTCCAAGTTGCATAGCCTGGTCTTGAACTTGGGATCTCCCTGTCTCACCTCCTGAGTCACTAGAATTACAAACTTGCACCACCACACCTGACATAAAGTTTTATTGGAACTCCTCCTGCACCCAAGTCCTTCCCATGGTCTGTTTCCAGAACTATCACTAATGATGTTGACATCTACTCATATACACATATGCACACATATACATGCATACTCACACACATACTTCTTTTTCTTTTTTATTTAGGATCACTTTATTAATAAACTTAATATAATATACTAATATTGTTATATTGACCTGTTTCATGTTGTCTATGATTCTTATTTGAAAATATTACTTTTTGCTGCTTCACAATGGTACTATTATAATCAGAATCATGAGATTTATAAATCTTGATTATTACAAACACCATTGCAATAGTGGAGTGAAAATTATAAAATTAAAATTAGTTTATCATGTTTATGTTATATGAAATCAACTTGACTATAAACTATCCCCACCTGACACATTGGAAGAATGGTTTATAAACAAGATTCCTTTGTCTAATTTCCATTTTATAAATTTCTCTGGGCCTGAAACTCATCAGTTTTGTTCTTTGATCCTGGGCAGCTTCATTGCTATCATCTTTGCCCTATTTTTACTTTTTAATTTCCTAAAATTTTAAAGCAATGGTAGAGAAATTCAGGTCTGAAAGATTATACCTTTTCTTGTGTATTTGAATTGTGTTCATGGGATTAGATCACAAGTTTTGGAAATTACTGGAAATCTCAGCTACATTCCCTTGTATTGGTCTTCTCATCACCTTTCAATAACAGCAGCTACTGTCTTATTTAGTATTTATGATTTAGAAAATTATTGAACTCCTCATTAAGGAGTAAGATGACATTCAATATTCATTAATATGTCAAAGAGCTTCAAGATGTTAAAATTATTAATCTATTTAAATTGCTCCAAGGACACTTGCGTCAAAACTGACCACAGTATTTTAATATGACCTAATTAATATCACATCTTTAAATTTTCTTCTGCTAATACTAACAATAACTAACTTTAACAAATAACTGAGACCATTATTCTAAAAGTCCCTTTAAACTTCATTCAAGTAAAAATGACTATGATACTGTAAAATACTTCAAATGGGGCCAACTCAAAGCAATTTCTTATAGATTGATACTTTCCTTTAAGTCTCAGTTTTGGAGAGAGCTTTATATGACTACTGTGTAGATGAACACATTCTTTAAAATGACAAAGGTCCTACATGAAAATGTCTTGATATGTAGTTCTGCTTCCACTTGGCATGTTTCAGAAATTTTTCTGTACTACTTCTCATTCTGATAAATTCAGATGCAACCCTATCCTCCATCAGCCCTCTGCCCTGAGTGTCTCTGAATTCCTTATTATTAATAATAATTAGTTGATTATTTTTAATTCCAGTACTAATTGATCTACTACTATGCATCAGGTACTCTTCCAGGTATTGGGAATATTACACAAAATGGACATTTAGCACCTGCTCTTATAGAGCTTTAATTTTAGATAACAGATATATATAAGACAGTACGCAAAAAGAAAAATGAACAAGAAAGTTTCTGCTGGGATGAGAAAATTTAGCATTCCAGGATATAGAATGTAATAGTGAATTGGCTCCTGTATGTGGGGACAGGAAAGGCCTCTCTGAGGAGGAGACATTGTTTTCTCTGTGAGACTGATGAGAAGGAGCTGGTCATGGTTCTACTTGGGGGAGAGTGAGGAAAATCATTCCAGAAAGAAGGAACAGCTCATTTAAAAATTCTGGGGAATGAAAATAAACATGACTTGAGGTAAGAAAGAAAACCAGTGTGACTGGAATATAATGGAAGCAAATGGATAATGATGAAGAAGGAAGTAGACAGAGGACTCATTGAGATTTTATTCTAATTCCCTGGTAAGCTCTTGACTTTGATCAGAGTGACTTGACTAAATCACACTATAGACATGGTCTCTATTTTTTTCTTCGTGTAAATATCTAAGAGACACCCATTATTAGATCCTGTCATGTAAGTCCCATTCTCTTCTGACCCTTTCTACCAGTCAGAAGGTCAAAAAGTAGCTGTAGAAATCTTCTTTCAGATCCTAGATTTTTTTTGGTGAGGGGGAGCGGAGGTACCGGGGATTAAACTCAGAGGCCTCGACTACTGAGCCACATCCCCAGCCCTACTTTGTATTTTATTTAGAGACAGGGTCTTACTGAGTTGCTTAGCACTTTGCTTTTGCTGAGGCTGGCTTTGAACTTGCAATCCTCTTGCTTCAGCCTCCCAAGCTGCTGGGATTTCAGGCACTGTGCCTGGCTAGATCCCAGATACTTTTACTTTATACTTCCACTATTTTTCCCTTTCTAGTATTTTCTATTCCTACAACAGCTTTTCTCTTCTTGTTTAACAAAACCTCTCTTCCCTTTCTCTTCC
This sequence comes from Xerus rutilus, assembly GCA_028644305.1. Classification (NCBI taxonomy): domain Eukaryota; kingdom Metazoa; phylum Chordata; class Mammalia; order Rodentia; family Sciuridae; genus Xerus; species Xerus rutilus. The sequence goes on from CM053404.1 coordinate 50,194,677, forward strand.
AAGCTCAGCAAGTCTAAAAACATTAACATAACTAGGTAAGTTATCCTACAAATCCTATAACATTATTGTCCTCAATTTAATTTTTTCTAACATCCACTAAATGATAAAATATGTGAAATTTCCAGGAAAGAAAATAGAGCTGGTCTCCTTTCATGAGGATACAGTTTCCAAAAGATAATCACACTCTTTGATGTCTTCCAAATCTTGGGATCTGACATTAAATGTTATGTGTATAATGCATAGAGACAAGTGAAGAGGATCATTGCTGTTAGGATGAGAAAGGAGGTAGAAGAAAGAGTTTATAGCAATTCATGTTCTTCTTGGCCTTCTCTTCATTTTACCACTGGTGTATAAATTCATTCAACAGTTTAACTATGTTCTCTATTCTAGGGACTTAGGTAGTAAAGTAGGCTACATATTAGTAAGTAAGACAAAGATCTCTGAAGTTCTAGAACTTGCATTCTATGGAAATAGGAAAAAAAAATGACTGAGAGGTTTTCATTAAAATACCGTTATCACATTAGAATGGATGTGCAAACTTTGACATTCACTGGGAGGAAATGGAAAGCCTGGGGAAGACTAACGGGAAGTCTTCAAAAATCTGCGGGCTTCTGTAAGTTTCTTAGTGAAGGGCAAAATTACATGTCTTGTGTTTTACCTTTGAAATATATCCTCTTCTGATTTTTCCCCACATTATTTATCTGTGATTTTTCCTCTTTTCCTCATATGATTTCATTTTTCATTCTTTATTATAATTATTTGTGCATATTAATTGTACAGATTTTCCTTGTAATATTTCCATACATACATACATCATGTTTTGATCATCTCCACCTGTTGTCCTCTCACTTTTTTCTTAGTTGCATATGTTCAAATGGAAAATACATATTTCTTTTAATCTTATCTTTGTTAAATTGTATCAACATATATTTACTGAGTGCCTTTTAAGTACAAGATATGTCAAAGATGTCAATAATATCATCAAGGTTTTTTTCCTTTTTATTTGTTCATTTTAGTTATACGTGACAAAAGAATTTATTTTAATATATTTATGCAAGCATGGGATAAATCTTATTCTAATTGGGATCCCAGTCTTGTGGATGTACACAATGTGAAGATTCAATGTGGTGTATTCATATATGTACATATGAAAGTTATGTCAGATTAGTTCCACTGTCATCAAGTTTTTTAAGCTAAAGAACTTTCATTGATCTAAATATAGGAAACAATTATTCCTTAATTTTAAAAAATATTTTATATTTTTAATTCAGTTGGTACTATATATTTTATGACAGGGGAAAAAAATCTCAAAGTAACATATGCAAATAAAGGGTTTTGTCCTCCATAAGGTCTTAGTCCTCATTCAGTATTGTTCCAGCGACTCAAATGGCATCACCATCATTTGGTTTATTGCCATCTTTCTACTTTATGCTATTTTGATTTAATTCAAAAATACAAATCATGATTTCTTGTTGTTCCAAGAACAACCTTCCCAGTTACTTCATCTCTGATTCTAGGAAAGAACATGTCACCACATGTTTGTTTTCCCTAACTGCAGTCATTTGTTCTTTGAGGGGCCTATAGTTAATCAGAACAAAACAAAACTAGAAAGCAGTACACTTGTGCTAAGATAGTAGGCAGAAGAAGAGACAGGCTCTTCTCTTTCTCTCCTTTTCTCTCTCTACTGAAATTTGAAAATACAAAGAATGTGTTCAGAGCAACAAAGGATTACTATGTAAATATTGAGCATTTAAATCACATGAAATAAAATAGAGTTGAGAGAGGGAGAGAAACCAGATGTCAAGGATGCCATTTGAATCCCTGGTGCAGGATCTGCATGATGACTGACACTTCATGGAAGACAAGCCATATAACATCTCCATCAGTTGGAGTTAGCTTTTCTAAGTTTTTCCAGCTAGTTTGAGATGACTTTTCCATCATAACATAATTTGTCCTGATTTAAATTCAGGTAGGAAAATTATAGAGTATTACATCCTATATGCAGATCAAAAGATCGTGCAAAGTTTCATAAAATCATAAAAATTCAGAGCTGGAAGGGGGATTGTACATCTTTCCATTTAAATTCCTCTATTTAGAGTTAGGTGGATGAAATAGTAGTGAGTTTAAATAACTTGCTAAGCATCTCAGAAAATAGCAAGGTGAGGAGGATATGAAACCAAGTATCTGGGCAATCCATACTTCAGTCTTGGTAGAGACAAATCTATGGATATAACATACAAAAATTGTTCTTGGTCAATTTTTTTGGACTTGTTTGCATTGGAAAACATTAAAAATACTATAATTTTTGTAAGTATATTGTATGTTTCTCTGCTTTTTCTTTGAATATTTCATTTTACTAATTTCTTTTAGAAACCTTGTTTTTATATGTAGCAAATGCAATAATTCAAACCAACAGTTTGCAAAACATGAACTATTAGCTATGATAGAAAATCTATGAATTGCATCTAGGTTATTGCTTTCTTTTATTGATTTTTTTCTAAATGTCAATACAAATTATAAACTAAATGTTTTAGAAAAAAATAAATGTTTTAGAATTGTCACAACATGTTTACTACTAAATAATTACCAATAAATGACAATTGTTTTTTAATTCTATGTGGCAAATCAGATGACCTTTAGTTACAAGGCAGTGTTTTATAATAATGCACACTAATTCTGACTGTTCACATGATGCCATTATAAATTTTAGAGAATAAAAATGCAATTGTTGTTTTAGAAAGATTTATTAGATATGAAGGTTGTTTTGTTTATAATAAACAGGAATCAATTCAGCAACTGAGCATGAGGAGACCTGGGATTTAGATCTGATTGATTCATTGTATGACCTTGGCTCTTAGCTAACTCATCTTCATCCACATACGTAGTTAAAAACTTCTGAAGCACTAAAATTCTATTTTCAATATTAATAGCATATGTAGCCTCAAGAATTGTGCATGTGCATTTTTAAGTTTATTTCATACTTCTAAGAAATGTTTATAAATAATATTCCCGAGAGAGAAGATACTTTTTGAATGTATGCCTTACACATTCCTTATCAGGAAATTTTAATATTCTTGTTGAGTTTTGTAACTTCTGAGAACTTTAAGGAGATAGTTTATTTATTTATTTATTTATTTTTTGGCCTTCATTAGAAGAAAGCAGCTAAATGCTAATTAATTGAAGGAAAAGACTGCTGAAAAAGAGAGCCATTAAGCCTATTATAGAAATGAATCTTACTTTCCTGCCAAATGCTTTATAATTAAAAGAAAACTTGGGTGGAAAAGAAGCTTAAGGAGTAACAATAATATTAATAAAATATTGACTTTTTTACATGGCTTTTATGCCGAGAATGACTAGCTCTTTACCTACTTTACAATATACTCACAAGGTAGCTTTAGTTTAGAACATGATTTCTCAACCCCAGTATTTACCAGCAGTTTTTGTATGTGGAGTGGAAGCTGTCGTGTGTTCGTGGGATGTTTAGCAGCCCCTTTGGCCTTCATTTCTAGAAGCTAGAAGAACCAGCTTCCCTTTTGGTGACAAGCCAAATAAACCAACCACCCTGATAAAATTTCTTCCCCTGCAACTGAGAAATAGGTGTAGAAATAGACAACGTGGGACAAAATTATACTAACTTCAACTTATTATAGGTCAGATGATTAGTCATTGACACATCTGTTTTTAACAGGCATACCTTAGATATCTAGCCCATCTAAATTTTATCACTGGCCAAATTCCACCGTGTGTGTGTGTGTGTGTGTGTGTGTGTGTGCGTGTGTGAGTGATATCACTGTGTATATTTAAGTTAGGGAGGTCCTCTACTTCAAAATATTGATGACTTCTTCTATCTACCCTGCCTTTGCAATGATTTAGGATATCCTGAATTCCCATGCTTACCTCAAGTTTCCTATCTTCCTTCAAAGCAGCCCAAAATACAAAATAATTTCTTTTGTTTTTATCCAGCTGTCATTTAAGATTTTGCCAAGTGCAACAATTTAACAGTTCCCTCAAACTTGAATGAATTATACTTGAAAGGGAAAATATGCTCTCATAGTGTGAGGCTTATTAAACAGTATTAAAACTTTCAGCATTCCCACGGAGATGACTTCCATAGCACATTACTGCATTAATGTAAGTATTTTTACCTGTCAAACATTAAATATAGAAAATATCTGCAGTGTCATTTGGTTCACTTTGCTACCACTGTAGCATTGCTTCTCTGCACTGTGTGCTAACCTACTGTTCCCAGAACAATTTACGCTCAGTGTAATGATGGTATATTTCTACTTCCTTTGGGAAGGTATTACAAAGTTTAGTTTACTGTTTCCTAACCACTTGTAATAGTATTAGTAGTTAATGTTCTTGACTTTTGATAGTGGAAGTTGTTGCTAATCTACATTTCTGTTTTAGAGGCGAAAATTTTAATATTATCAGTAAGTTTTCATAAATGTCAGCTTTATTTCCTAGGACTATAGAACAAGTCTGAAGTTTTGCCATTCCTGTCAATCGTAATCTTTTCCATCACTCTGTCATTTGAATAGGTTTGGAAGTATAATGTTTATTTACATCATATACTTCAAAGCATGTTTCTGGCACCACCACTTGATTTGTTACAAGATCACTTTGAGTGTAGGCAGGCCAGTGTTAGAGCTTCAGAGTTTTGTTTTTTGTTTTCTTTTTCTTTTAACAGATGAGTATATGGAGGTCATAGAGTTAAATAACTTCCTAAATCATAAATATTTATGTAGCTCTTTAAGAATTGGTAATGATATATCCATACTCATTTTCTCATTTGCTGCACAACCCCAGGAAGCAAGGAGGGCAGAGATTATTAAGATCTCCATTTCAGAAGCAAAAATTGAGGCATAGAAGTAATTGAGCAAATGAGTGTTGGACTTGATTTAGGTCATTTCACCCATATTTCAATGTATTCTTTGTTTTTTTTCTATGTATTGCTTACATAATTATTTACCTTTTTATTTTATTAGTGAAAAATGCTTTATCATGTGTATGCTGGGGAGCAAGAATTTAACTGGGATTCTTGTATAGTATAATTCAATGATTCGGTGATAGTTTTCTGAAAAAATATTATACTCAATTTGGTTTTTTTTTTGTCCCAAACATGTTTTACGAGATTCATTCTTGCTTTCTACTTTCTTCTTTCCCACTCCACCTTTCAAAAATATATTAGTCTCCATCCAGAGACTAAGTTTTGAGGAGATAACCTATACATTTGTTTAACATTCATTCTTACACAGAAGCATTTCTTTATTTTAATTATTATACATATGCATTATATAACCCCCCAATGCAAAGACCATTTGGTTTAGGAAAAACTCAAGAAATACTTATTTGACAGGGTATGGGTCATTTCCAAAGCTGTCCCTACACAGACAATGAATCAGAGCCTCTTAGATTTTATACTTTTCCTGAAGTCTACAAGAAATAAGCAGATGGGTAATTCTGGAGAAATTTGTATTAAAGCTGAGGAGCTGACACACTCTTTCAAACTTAGTAGAATCAAACATCCTCTGGGGCCAGTTAGAAGCTGGGCTCTTGCAAGTGGTGCTGACACTCAGTTAAAAAGGACCCAGCACTCCTGCTGGGTGCTAGCTGCAATGGCCTTCTACAAGTATGCTACTGTGCCACTGTGGGGAAAATTGCCATTTTGACTGTGATTGAAACACATTCCTTTTGGCTATCAAACACCCAGCAATAAATTTCCATTAAAATATAAAAGCTCTGAAAAGCCCTTTTCAGAGGAAATAAAAACAATCCACCCCCACAAAATACCTTGTATACATGAAAAGGGAAAAAAATCAGTTTTCAGTGAGAATCAGTCTTAGAGGAATAGGAAGAGAAAAAATCTTTTAAGAAATCCCTAGGGTTCCTCCTCCAACTACTGGCAAACATTTAATCTCATTTAGAATGTTGGGTTGGCTCGCTAAATGAAAGGTTCAGTACATCATGTTCTTATTAAATCTTTTAGCAGCTGAAGATGGTAAAAGTCCTTATGCTACACGAGCCTGAAGTGATTAAGGAGATTGCAGTAACTGACCACTTTATTTGGGCCAGGACACCCACCAATATTGTTTGTGTTATTTTTCTCTTTTGAATATAGTTTGCTAGATAAGTCCATTTTCAGATCAACCATTCTCTAATTTTTTCTAAGTCACTAGGGTATGCTAGATTTCATCTTCTAGACTATAAACTCCTATTAGTAATATAATTATTACCTTCCAGTTTGAAGTTGTTGAAATTCAGAGTGAGGTTATTGGAATCTGGAATCTGGAGTTGGTAAACTTTGGTCCAAGTGAATCGGAGCAGCTCTCTAATGGTGACTTCAGCACATTGATAGCAGAATAAGTTAATATACCTTACACTTCCTCCCCATTTTAGAGAAGCAGAAACAATTATTTTTCTTACATAACTTTATCTTACTCATTACAGATGAGTAATTCTTCTAGCAACCATTCTTATGACGTATTTCAGACATTGCATCTGGCACATTAATCAATAAGTGTGTATCCAAATGTGTTTCCTCCAGCCATAGTGCAAACTGTTTTATCAATGAAATCACACATTTATGTAGATACTAGAGATCATCTCTGTGTCCTCTGTAAAACTTATGCTACAAATAGGGTCCATATGATCTCTGTTCCCAGGAGTACTATTTGTTAAGTGTAGGGATAAGAATAATATTCTTTGAATGCTTTTCTGCCTATATCTTTAATCTCCTCTTTCATCTGTCTCTGTGATTTATCATTTTCTTTGTTACTGTTAACTAGCTTATATTTCTTTGTACTCTAAGCTTATTTTGGTGACTTTGTTCAGTCCACTTGTGCATGTGTCTGTAAGGGCCCCTATTTTTAACCCTCCTCGCATCTTGTTTGGATAATTCATAAGTATCATTTAAGACTCAATCTTCTATAACTCTTCCTTTCTGTTTATATAATATCTTGAATATATATATATCACAATCACTGCACTTATCATCAAGACAAATTAGGTCACTCATTAGCTAAAAGGCTTCCAATGGTTCCCCATGCACTCAAAGGAAAACTAAAATTCTTGCAATGGTCCATAAGTCTCTGACATTTACCACTTTTCCCCCGCCATCTCTGACCTCATTCCTCTTGACTCTTCATTAGAATCACTTTAACATTTTTGTTGTCTCAGGACCGTTTTACTTGCTTTTCTTTTTGCCTAAAACACTGTTGCCCCAAATATCTATGTAGTTGGCTTTCTCATTTCCTTCAAGTACTTTGCTTATCTAGGACCTTCTTAGTGAGGTCTTCTTGACTTCCCTCTTTAATGTTATAATCCTAACCACCCAGAATGCTCTCTTTCTTCCCTTCCTTTCTTATTCTTTCTAGTATTTAAAGCCATCTAATGAACCATATATTTACATATGGTATATATATGTATATATATATACATATATACATATATATGTATAAATTTTTGACCTCTCACTATGAAAACTAGACTCTGTAAGTACATTTTGTTTGTTTTCCTCCCTTCTGTGCAAACAGTATCTAGAAGAGCTAGTGCCTATCCCACATACACAATGGAATATTACTCAGCCATAAAGAAAAATAAAATTATGGCATTTGCTGGTAAATGGATGGAACTAGAGACTATCATGCTAAGTGAAATATACCAATACCCTGCAAAACAAAAACTGAATACTCTTTCTGATATGAGGATGCTGACTCACAATAGTTAGGGTGCAGTGGGGAGGGAGGAGTAGAGGTTCACCAAATTGGACAGGGGAAATGGGGAAAAGGAAGCGGGGATGGGAATGGGAAAGACAGAGAATGAATCAGACATGACTTTCCTATGTTCATATATGAATACATGACCAGTGAAACTCCACATCAAGTAAAACCACAAGAATGGAAAGTTATACTCCATGTATGTGTCATATGTCAAAATACATTCTACTGTCCTGTGTAACTAAAAATAACAAATAAAAAGATAAATTTTAAAAAAGTGGGAAAAAAGTTCCTGTCCTCAAATAGATACTCAATACTTACTGAAAGAATTATCACCTCTTGTGTATGATATTTAGGTTATTAGCTCCCATTTATTATACATTGCTAGTCTCATATCACATAACTTGTGTATTAAATTAATTGCTTTAATTCATTCAAAATAATTGTTGAACAACTATTTGTTTCTGGGTATCATCCAAGCCAATGGATTTAGGGGAGTTATCAAGAGTGTCACTTCTCTCATAGATTTTCAGCTCAGAAAATTGGTAAATATTGAAGGAACAAATGAATTCATCTTGAATAAGATTGTAGAAATAAAATAGTGATAGGGTGAGTGAGGATATAGCAGTCTAATTTGGGAAATAAAATGCATTCTAGGTATTATAGATAAATATTTGAAGGAAGTGTGCCTATCCATTCACACATACCAATAATTCACCTGAATCTATTTGTGAATCACACAAATTTTGCCTTTCTTCATCATTTTAATTACATGTTCTCTTCTTTGCTGTTGTATCATCATTCTACATTGATAGATACAATACTAATGATATAAGTATTTTTTATTCACTGTGGGGATGTTGTTAAGAATACTGCTTATTAAATTATAGGGCTCTTCTTGTGAGAACCTTCAGGAGAAATTTTTTTCAGCTCCAAGTAGCATAAATAATTGTGTTTTTGAGACGCTGGTTTACTTTTATTTTGTGAGTGTTAAATACATCATTTGTCATTTCCCCCTTTGCATTGCTGCTCAAGTGTCTGGAGCCAAAACTGTGACCTATCTAGAAACCCCATCAAGTGGTTTGTGTCTTGTGTGTGAATCACAGTCCAGTTTTATCTTTACTCTTCTATATAGTTTACCTGTTAGCTTACTTTTAACACTATTGTTTTAGGTGAAAGGGGGTATATTTTTATATGATGCCCATTAAGGGGGAAATACAGAAGATAAAAAACAACAATATTTGTGGGTAAAATAAAATCTGTTGGCATGTATGAAGTTCCTCAGGCAAGGCTTGTTGAAGTGATCACCCCACCTTGTGCCTTCAGTTACTGCTGACCAATCTTTCTCTCTACAGCCCAAACCCGTATTTTCACAGACTTATTTCTAACTCCCTGCAGACATTTCTTTTTAAAAGTTCTGCAGACACCTTGAGTTTAATATATTCAAATTTTTAAAATATTCCCCACTTTTACCTTGTATTTACATAGCATTTTTCCCAGTTGAGGAAATGAAATCACCAACTTCTAAATTGCCCACACTAGTATTCTGAAAATCATTCATGATTCTTTCTACTCATTAATTCCCAATAACCAATACTGATTTTGTCTTCTTGATGTCTTGCACATCTGTCCCGTTCTTTGCATTCCTAACTGCCAATCTGAGAACTCATGATCTCTCATTTGAATTATTAGATGAACCCCTTGGTTCTACTGGTTCCATCCTGTTTACCACCTAGATGTCTTCTCTAAGCATCCACAGTAATCTTTTGAAAACTAAATATTTATCATATCATCTCTTTACATCTTTCAGTGAATCAAATGTGCCTTCAGAAGGAAACCAGAATCCTTAAGGGAGACACAAGAAGCTTTATGACATGGTCCTTTTATTCTGTAGCCTTATCTCTCACCAGTCTTTTTACCTTCTCTACCACATTCTTTGATTAAGTCATATCTTGCGATGCTTTTTACCATTTATTTTCCATGAACTGCTCTTTGTGATTCTTCACTTCTCTCCTAAAACTCACAAACACACAAAACTCACACATACATACAAGAACTTTTTCTTTTTGGTGCATTATGTGCCTTGATGAAAAAGGGGGTCTATTCTTTTGGAAGAACTTATTTTTAACTAAACAATTAGTAGTAAAAGAAGTAGAGGACTACAAATGATAGTCCACTGAGCTGACTAATCCTTTCTATCTAATATCACTACTATCACCAGATAGTAAGACCTCAAGACACAGCCCCCAATAGACTACCAAGAATACTTATGTGACCTTCCAGTCTGTCTTTGATACCTTTTTTCATTGCCTCCTCTGCATATTCCCAGTAGTGATTCTTTACATAATACATCTAGAGACAAATTTACTCTAAACAATTAAGGGCAGAGATCACTTATTTGTTTCCTTTTGTCCCTTTCTGTTGGTAAGTGCAGAATAGCTCTGCTTTGAGTACATAGTACATGTACTGAGGCACTCTGAGAAGGCTGTAGACTGGAATTAGTGAAAGGCTGGTAAGAGCACTTGAGTCTGGAAAATTAGATAAGCAGAGAAGCATAGTTGAGAGAACTAGTAGGTCAGGTAGCAGATGGCCTAGATTCTGGTTGTAATTAGTCCTACAGGTTTTCCTTCCTCTTTATCCTTATTGTTGAGGGAACACAGGTAATCATAAGTGACAGGGGAACACACATTTTGTTGTCATTGTCACTATTATTTAAAGTCTCGTATTGCTTTCTAAGAAAGCAGACTTTTACCGTCTTATCTTGACTTCCCTTTATCATGCTGAATGCAATGATGAGTTGGATCATGTAGTTTTGACTGAAGTTGAGAAAGAATGGACATCATAGGGATATCTGGTTTCACCTACAAATGTCCGGGCGCGCACGCACTCACGTGCTTCTGCTGGGGATAGGATTCAGGGCTTTGTATATTCTAAGCACACTCTGTTCCACTGCACCACTGAGGTGTACCCACAGTTCTCATGTAGAACCTTTAAGGTTAGAGCTGGAAGAAACTCCTTAGAACAGTTGCCTCCCAAAGTATAATTTGTGGACCCATGCTGGTCCATCCACAGCAATGACCCAAGCTAATAGGAAGCGTCAGGAAATTTTTATGGCAACCTGACAGAGTAATCTTATGCCTGTTAAGTTTAATAGAAAAAAAATGGTCCTTTATTTTATATACATTCATTTTAAAAAATTTCATTCTTTTTTTGAACTTTTTAAAAAAGTATTATTTTATAACAGATTATAAATTTAAAAGAACTAGTTCATCACTACAGGTACTTAGAGAAACATTCCTTTAGCTCATGTCTTTTTAGTAACCCTCAAGGAATCCAATGAACAGTTTCCTCCATCATTTGGGCCTCCTCTTAGGTCCTCTAAAACTCACATGTGGACCTCAGATTAAGGTCTCCTGATTTGGCTCAAACCAGTAATTTTTACACAGGAAAATGGCACATTAAAAAAGTCAAGTTATCAGTCCATCATTGGTTGCCAACTGCAACCCAACACTTAATTCTCTTTCACTCCATCAAATTATTTTTTTTCCTATTTTCACATACTTCACTGATACCATTCATTACCACCCGAGCATGTATTGTGTTTCTGCATATCACATTTTTTGATACACTATACAATGCTGTGAGATTATGAGAAAATCCAACAGAACATTCACTTTCTTAAGGGGACATACTTACTATGATATAGAAAGATGAGAGTGTGGGCCACTGTGCTGCCAGTGTGAGTATTGTTGACTCTACATTCTGTTCTTGTTGTAGCTTATTCATTTATTGAATGAATCATAACTCTTGACTGGTCAATTTGTTGGTGAAATTTCCTTTAACCAACTAAGTCCTGGTGGTACCACCTGGTAAATATGAGCACTACTGAAGAATGCATTTTATTGCATTTTCATCTATCTGTATCCTATGACCACAGCTGTTTGTTACATATATATATATATATGGAGAGAGAGAGAGAGAGAGAGAACTATGAGAAACAATGTCTATGAAGTTTGAAGTTTAATGGAGAAGAGGTCTGCAGACTCACAGATGAGCGTATCTCAGGCAGAGCGAGGATACCTTTGGCTTTCCTGTCATGGATGATTGATGTTTTCTCTTTATCACCCTAGCTCATGTGTCCTAGTATTTTTTTTCTATCCTGCTGCCACAACCATAATTAATGATTAAGGTACAGTAACTAGCATAACACCTGGCTATTAATTTCAGGAAGTAGATTGAGGTGTACAACATTTGACCTCACAGACACTTGGGAGGAGGCTGTAGGGCTTTCTTCATTACACAGACTTGAAAGTTCTGCCTTTCTCCTGCCAGCTGCGATTTTGACAACCTGCCTACACCAGAACAAGTCAGTCTAACCTCTCTCTCTGTACTACTGTTTTTCTCCAGTGCATTTCACAAGCTGGAAGGAATAAGATAAATTAAGTTGCAGTTGTGTGTGTGAAAAGTGCTAAATCTAACATATACAAATTGCCATTATTTATGTTTACAGGAAATAAATCATTCTGTTGTACCAAGTGCTTTTGCCAACGGTATGGATATGATTGGTTTTATGTAAATGATAACTCTAAAATCTTGCACCTGTTTTTGGTCCCTTTGGTTTTACATACAGTCGGTGTGACCTCTGTATTTTTAGATTTAAATTCCTGACTGGCTTGGCCTTTCCTTTCTGAAGACATGCTCTCCATGAAATTCATGGGCTTAGGCACAAGAATTTAAATCTATTTTTATATTTGTTTGAAGATGATATAATTCGGAAGGCAAGCTATAAACCAAACAGTCACATAACTGGCATCTGTGCCAATAAAAATGGTTCAGGCAGATTTCCTTTTAGGAGTCATCTACACCACTACTGTTGACCATGAACAGAGAAATTTTAGAGATGAACTAAAAATAAGTCTTACTAATTAAATGGTTAGAAGTTTGAGGAGGCAGGAAAAGAACACAGCTCTCAATTAAATTTAGATTGCCAATAATTTTAATCATGTTGACAGCCATTTACTTTCCATCATTTTAGCTAAATAAGCAATTTAACATGACATTATTTTGTAGATCTGTTCCTCATCTAACTCAATTGTCATCCAAAGAATGAATAGCTTGGTTATTTTCAGGATTCAAAGTAGTATCTCCAGCTTCAGCTTGGGAAATTAACCATCCTGTTTTCTTTCTTTCCTTACGCACTCTATACTCATGGAAATGACTAAAGAAGCACAAAACAAGCAAAAGAAAATAGGGAAGAATGACATCAATAAAACAGACTCTCTTAGAAATTTACTCTTTTTAAAAAGGAAAAGACACAGGGTTTACCTAAAGATTTCTGATAAGGGCTTTTGCTATACCAAATATAAGCAAAGTAGGACAATCCTGAGAAGTAAACAAGTCTCTAGAAAACCAAAGAAATCCCATGCTTGTGAAACCAGAACATTATTCAACCCCGTTTGGAGGAGTGGCGGTGTCAGAATCATGTAATAGGGCTTCTAAAATTTATCAGACCTCTACAGAGGGACCAGACAAAGTTTCCGCTGGTGCTTTTTCCAATCGGTGTCATCAACATTCTGTATTCAGCTGGAGTTTTTTCTACCCCTTTTCTTTTCTTTTTTGAATAAATATGTCAGGTTAATCCCCTGGAATGAATATATACCTGGAAAAAGAACAGCCTTTCTGGTCCTCTTTATGTACTGAGCATTGTAGTTACATCAAAAGGTAGCCTAAGTAAGAGGACCCATATCAGCCACTGAGCGGGTGATCTAGGCCTGCTCCCATAAATACAGGCAGATAGTGAAGTATCACCCATCATTAGAGAAAGTTAGTGGAAGCTGGGAATCAGAAATATTCCCAGCGAAACATACATGTTTTAGGTAACTAGAAACTAATTATTTAAAATTATAATTAGAGTCCTCACTGATATTTGGGGAGCTTTTACTTTTCCACTCTGTAGAAAAGCATACTGCTATGTAAAGAATCACTAGGGTAATTTTGCTGAAAGTTTACTATGCACCACATACTCTTCTCTGAATTTTATATACATTAACTCATTCAATCCTTACAACAACACTGTGACATTTATGTTATTATTATCTCTGTGTGGTGAGAAAATGGAAGCACAGCTAATATACTTTGCCCAGGATCAAACAGTAAATTGCCAAACCACATCTTCAAAAAGACTTAAATCCAGAACCCATGCCCTTAATTACTAACTGATATACTGAAAAGATGAAAACTGAAAGCAAAGTGGCCACTGTTGTAGAGATAAAATAAAAGTTTCATACCTTAGTTAAAAACAAGAACTTTATAGAAAATCTCAATAAATATTAGATACATGGAATTTTGATGCAAAGATCTAGCACATGAAATCTTCAGAAAAAATTAATTAAGTGAAGAAAAGCAATAATATATTCCCTTGAGCTAAAGATCTGCGGTTATAGACCAAAAAACTTGACTGAGTTACAAATAAAGAATACTCACACCAAGACATCATTGAGACATCGCTATGAGATTCCAGAGTAAAATCTGTAACTTACTAATCAAATGCAAAAGTGTTTACAAAGGTAAGAATCAAATTGGCATTGAACTTCTAATCTGGTACTATAAATAAGCCAGACAATGTGCTGAAAGCAAGCAGAATAATACCCCTATTTTATTCAGATGTCTAGTTTACTTTGAAATGATGAATATAATGGTGTCCATATGTAGTCTTCACTATACCCTTTGATGATGTAGCTGTATTTGGTACATCTAATTGTAGAAGTTTAATTATCGAGAAATTAAAGGCCTAAACGTATTGTTTTCTACCAATAAGGAAATTCTTAATAAACAAGTGTCTAGGGATTTTGTATCTTAAAACATTTAATACCCAGGCAAGACTGGATTATCAAGGTATTGCCTTATTTTATTTTGTGGTCATTACTTTTACAGTGTTGTAGTATAGGTTTTTTTTAAAAATAATACAACATAGAACCATTTACAATTTAGCAACATTTACTGAATATTTTATTCTTTTCCCAATAATTTTAGCTACATCAACCCCCAAGTCAATATTATAATTTCATTAATGTATGCAATTTGTCTATGTGAATGACTCAGTAAGCAAAAATCTTTAACAAAGAGATATGCATGATGGAATATATACACAAAGGTGATCATACAATGTGATTAAAATAATGCTAAATGATGATAAATTCAGTTTCATATGTTGCATACTATTTGTTTTCAGCTGTGGACATTTAACGCCTCATTAGTTTTGGATTAAATAACTACTTTAGAATCTATCCTCAACAATAGTAAATGACCATTAAGTCCAATAGGAACACATGCTAATGTGGAAAGAAGTTGAAATAGAAGAATGTAGGTTCTGCTTCTGGCTTTGCAACTAACCACTTATGTGGTCTTGGAAAAACTATTCAAGAAAAATAAAATAATTGTATTATGTATTGAATTTTCCTTCCACGCCTGGAATTCTAAGATCTTTAATATATAGCCTATAGAAGTGGGTACAAATCAATCCTAAGAGGTTTTTGGATCCAAACTGATATTCCTAATGGCCCCCTCTGAAAATTTTTGAACCAAAATTGAAAGTGGTAGAGCTGACTTAGTACAGCATCTTGTGTTGAGTTAGTGGTCAATGGTGGGTAGGGTCAGGAAAGCCAGAAGGGATGGAGAGTCTTTGGGGGTATATGGAAATAAAGAGGTAATTTATGTTTCCTATCCTGTCTATAAACAAAAACCTTGGAGGAACTGGAGACATAATATATTTTCTCCATGGTTTTATTTTTAATCTCTCCATTTTAATACAAATGTGAGTAATAGTATAGTAAGAAGATTTTAGAAAATTTTGATTCATTTCCCAAACATTGACAACCTATTGACTTACACATTTCATGATGGAATTCACACATTTTCTGTAAATTTATTACTTCAAATAGGAAAGTGGCTTTCTTATTAATTTCAAAACAGTGAATCAAAGGTAAGGATGGCTTGGGGCTGCCATTGTGTGGTTGTAAGACGGTATGAACTCCATAAGGATAGAAAATTTCATGTTCATCTCTGTATTTCCATCACACAGAATCTGTATCATCATAGGTGCTCATTAATTTTTTGATGAAAAAGTGAATGACCAAGGGCAGAATGAAGATGTGATGATAGTGTCTATGCAGCCAACGTAGCTGGAGAGGAGGAATATAGAACCTCTTCTTCTATGTTCTCTTATTGATTAACTAGCTGACCACAGTTTTATTAAGGCCAAAGCAGATCACTTGCATGTTCTACATTTGAAGGGTATGGAGCTCTGGCACAGTCTGGATCATAATAATGGACATCATTTTAAGAATAATAGCTAACATTTATTAAGCCTTTACAAAGTGCCCAGCACTTGCATAACTGTTTTTGTTTATATAACCTTAGGGGGTGTGTACTTACTGAGACAGGGACCACCATAAGGACAAAGGGAAAATGCACTTCCCAGCCTTGGCAAACCTCAGGAGGCTTATTGTATGCCACACTCAACCAGTGCCAGCCTGGCATCATTGAGTTCAGGGTGCCATGTATGTGTTCTCTTCAACAGGTGCTGTAACTTATCTTTAGCATAGGGCAAAATATTTGAATTGAGTACTTACCTCTAAAGCTAATTAGCACTTGTACCCCTGCAAGTAACCAACAAAACCAACTCCATTCTTTAATTCTGGGAGCCACCCTGACTTTTTGTCAGAAATGTATTTCCTTAAATGGAAGATTCCATAAAAGCCTTGTCTGCATGTCACTGGCTTGACTCAATTTGGTTTCCATCATCAAAAGATCTGACTGGCATCTCTACTGTTATTCCCATTTTTTTCAGATGGAAGCTGAAATAATTTGCCTCAAATAATAATTTGTCACTCGGGTTATAAGTGACAAAACAGGATTGAAATTCAAATAGTCTGACTTCAGAGTCCTATGTTCTCAGTCATTTCTGTTTATCAACGAATTATATGTGAAGCACAGACCCTGTCACTACTCTTGTGGAGGTCAGTGACTAAGGACATTTTCATCACAATAATTACACCTACATAGAGTTTAGTGGGATAAGTAAGAGAATGAAAAATTATTCTAAAAATTGATCATTTTTATCCTTTCAAAAATGTGTTGATTCTGCTGTAAGTGAATTCATAGTAAGAACTTGGAACATTAGAGTTGATTTTTTTTTTCTAATGCCATGCATGGAGTGGCACATGTCTGTAATCCCAGCAACTTGTGAGACTGAGACAGGATGGAGAATTCCAAATTCAAGTCTAGCATCCGCAACTGAGTGAGTCCCTAAGCAATTTAGCAAGACACTGCATCAAAATAAAAAAAAATAAAAAGTGCTGATGTTGTAGCTCAGTGTAGAGCACCGGGAGTTCAATCCCAAGTACAGCAAAAATGAAATAAAATTCAATATCATCTACAACAGCTCTAAAAAAATTAAGTACTTAAGGATAAATCTAACAAAAATGTATAGAATCTGTATAGAAAACAACGAAACACTGATGAAAGTCATTGAATATAAGGATATCTAAGTAAATGTATTAATGGATTGGAAATTTCAACATCATATTGATGTTAGTTTTTCTCAAGTTTATCTGTTCAAAGCAGCCTCCAGCAAAATTCCAAGCTAGTTTGTAGATATCAACAAGATGATTCTAAAATTTATATGAACAGCTAAATGATCAAGAATAACCAATGCAATTCTGAAGAAGAACAAAGTTGAAGAACTCATACTACTCAATATCAAAACCTACTGTAAGGCAGGTGCACTGGAACATGCCTGTAATCCATGCAACTCAGGAGGCTAAGACAGCGGAATTGGAAGTCCAAAGCCAGCCTCAGCAACTTAGTGAGGCCCTATCTCAAACTAATACATTTAAAAAGGAAAAAAGGGTTTAGGCATGTAGCTCAGTGGTAGAGCACCCCTGGGTTGAATCCCCAGTACTAAAACAAACAAACAAAAAAGGTGTTTTTTAACTGAATATCTTTGATACTTCAAAAAGTTTGTTTTTACCTTTCTTGGATAATAGATAAGTCTTATAATAAGTAACCTAATCCACTCCAATTCAAATATTAATTTCAGCAATTGTACAAAATTAACATGGGTCAAACAGATTTTGTGATCTTATTATTGCATGATATTTTTAATCATAATAACTCAATTCATGTTTTAATAAAATTTCTTATGGGGTTAATTTCCAGAAGAATTACAGTTAAACTAATGTTTCTCTAGTAAATACTTAAGAATAATTGAATTTACAATTTGTTATTTAACTTGCTGATAATTGCTTCCCGCAAAGAGACATCTCTAATTGTAATGAAAGAATGTCTTCTTTCTCTTGAACAGCTTCTTCCAAGAAACCCATAACCTGTTTAAAAACACAAAACAGTGCAAATAAAAGCATTCTTAACTGAAATTCCTAACAGAAAAGATTTATCATTAGCCATGAAGTTATCCACTTGAATAATCAGATAATGTTTGAGAGCACTTCATCTAGAGAAACTTTTTGTTTTACAGATTGTGAAAACATAAACTGCCATTTCTAATCGACAGTTTACTGAAAAGAATAAGGCATTGAATTCTGCATTGTATGTGTGTTCATCATTTATAAATGGAGTAGTGTTAGAGGAATTTCTTCAGGCAAATCTCTCTTCAGGTGGTATCTATTGCTTGTAATTCCAGTCTCTGAACCTGGTGGGCACATTCTGGTAGGCAGCATTCAGTTATCCCCTTAAGATTTCTCTTCTTGATTTCAATCAAACACTAGCTTTGAGGAGATTTTTTCAGATGGAATTATTATTAATCTGTAGTCTTTAAAGAAGGGGGGATGGAAGTTAGCTTAGATCATTCAGGTGGGATCATTTTAGTTACCAAATTTCTTTTAAGAGAAGAATCAGAAATCCAATTCAGTCAGAGAGGAAATCAGACAGATTTAAAGTGTGAGGACTCAGCTTATTGTGGCTGCCTGTGGAGATAGAGGGAGGGATTTCTGAGTCAAGGGATGTAGTCATCCTTTGGAAGCTAAGAATGACCCATGGCAGTCAACATCCTGATGGTTGTGGAAATGGATTCTTCCCCAAGCCCAGGCTGGCTCACATCTTGATCTGGCCTTTTAAGTTCCAGAGCTCAGGAAATAGCTGAACCCACATAGACATCTGACCTAAAGAAAGGTGAGATAATAAATTTGTATTGTTTTAAACTGTTAAGTTTGAATCAATTTGTTATGGGAATAATAGCAAATAACATACTCTAAAAAGTTTGGACATTTTAGTCTCAGGTAGTTATTCTTGGTAATTCTCAAAAACCATTGAAAGAAGATCTTAAAGAATGTTTAGGTAAAAGGCTATCTATACCATATATTCAGATATTTCTCAAATTTTTTAGTTTTCAATATTCAACTAGCTGTTTTAAATTATTTTTAAGAAATCTCAGAATTTACTTTATTTTCCATGTTATTTATTTCCTCCTCTCTCCGTCTCCCCACCCCTTACTGTCTTGTTTACAACTCTTACAACATCCTGAACCTTAGCACTCTGTACCTCTAAGAGCTATAAGAATGAGGAATAATAAACTCTAATTGTGTACTGATGGTAATTTAAAGATTCTCTTTACCTCTTCAATTGCTTTCATCAAGCCTTTGGAAGCACATGTTAAAGGGGCCTGCTATTTACAGATCTCACTGTGGAAGGGGTGTACTTGTCTATACCACTGTCCACTCAGTATTCCTCTTCCTCAACTAAATATGGCTATCAAAATACTGTGCTGTAGGTAAATATAGCAGTTGAGTGAAGAAATGAAAATTTTATAGATTGTTTTGTTTTCAGTTTGGATTTTCTTTAACATGTTATGATATTACAAATAACTTACCACTATATTTATTTTTGGTACTGGGGACTGAACCCAGGTGCAATCTACCACTGAGCCATATCCCCAATCCTTTTAATTTTGAGACAGGATCTCTTTAAGTTGTTTAGGGCCTACATTGCTGAGGCTGTCCTGGAACTTGTGATCCTCCTGCTTCGGCCTCCAAGTTACTAGTATTATAGGCATATCCCACCATGTCTGGCTAATGCACTTCATTATGAAGTATTTTAGGTATGAAAAAAGGCTTTGAGAATAATGCATGTATACCTATATTAACACCAAGAAGCTTAAGTATGAAAATATTATAAAAATAGCAGAGGTTCTCTTTGTTCCCCTCCCTTTCAGATAATTCAATATGTCCTTTCAAATAATTGACTCATATTATAGATTTACAATATACATCCAGAATATGTGTATATTTAAATATATATTTAAGAATGTATATATATTTAGATATATATATTTAACATATAAAAATGTTCCGCCATCCAACACCAAACAAATAGACCATTTAGATAATTCTCTAAGCCAGTTTTCAGCCAAGTGGTCAATCTGTTTTAAATGTAGTTGTATTTAAATAAGTTATATGTATAGTTAATTTCAGTTGGAAAAGAAAGCCTTAGGAACACATCCTGATCTGTCTGTCTCTAAATGATTTATTTGAGACCCTCCCATCTTACAGAAATATCATTTTGTAATCTTGTATGTTCTTGTTATAGTTTCTGTGATCATTATGTGTGAAACAGTGTGATACACTGAAGCTAATCAAAGCTAGGTTTGGATTTTAGTTTTGCTCTGGGAAAATTACATAATTTATCTGAGACCTGTACAATAGCAATTATACCTACTTCAGAGTTTTTGTGTGAATTGAGATATTATATATTTGACATTTTACATATGTATCTGAAATTTTATAATTTAGAACATATACACATCAGAGAATACACACACACACCACACACACACACACACACACACACACACACAAATACACTATATATTTAAAAAGCTTCAAGAACCTATCCAGGTAGGTATTTCTCTTTTCAAATGACTTAATTTTTGAAAATAGAGGAAGTTCTTCATTGCAGAAAAACATTACCTTGTAATCTTATCTTTTTAACAGTTGTATTTCCCTTTTATACTGCCTACTATATTTCTCTATATAGTTCCCCTTTCCATTGTTAGTTCTTAATCTCCCTATTAGTGACAACACTCTTTCTTATTGAGAGATTGGAAAATTCATAGTTGATGTTTTTTCCACATACCTTTATTAGAGCAAGACTTTAAAACAATACATAAACTTAGTCTAAAGTGTGAGTGAATGTGTGATCCTTGTATTGATCTGATTTGGTAGTGAGTATAAATGAAATGATGTTATTAATTAGTCAATTTATATATTTTAATTACCCTTGAAGAAGGTTTATGTGCTTGTGGAGCATATAGGAGTATAGCTTTATCCCTAATAGTTTCTAACCTTTTTGGAAAGCTAAGTCATATATTCATGAAAATGTAAATGGCCATAGTAAGAGACAACTGGAAGTAATGGACCAAAACTGTTAAAAGAGGAAATACAATCAATAAAATATTTAAACTGTACTGAACAGAGATGGCTTTATGGATTGTGAAAAAGCTGCCTTTTAAGTATAAAGAAAATGAAATCAAAGTGAGCCAGCACAGAATTATTAAAGGAAAACAAAAGACAAAATCTTGCTCAATCTTTTGCTTGGATTGCTGGGCTGTTAAAAAGCATAATAGAGCCGGAATCTGGATTTCTGTGAGACTTTGACAAGGTCAAATGAACAAAATAGAAAATATGAATTGTATTCAAGGAAGTGTTTAGCCATATTAATAAATGGATGATTTATTATTAGTGAAAGCATAGCAATTAATACTTGAACACAAAATATAGAAAGTTGCAGGACCATATTCTCAGCCTTGTTCTCTTGAGCATTGTTTCTACAAATTCCTGGCATGAGCAATCTAGATAATAAGAGATAACATTTTCAAATAGTCAGAGCTTCAAAGAATAATGAATGTGTTAGTTTTCAAAATATCTGGATAGGCAAGAATAGACAAAACCTAACAAGGACAATTTTATCAGGAATAAATTTAAACCTGTGTTCTTGTAGCAATAAAACTGAGCAAACAAGCAAAATATAACACTCTCTAAAGATCAAAATCAATCAACCAAACAATCGAATATATGAGAAACCACAAGGTAGTAGAGATACCTTTCAGCAAGTAGTACAAATGAAATAGTCTTAAGGATTTTGTTTGACTGTAACCTCAATAGGAGTTAACAGTATAATGCTGTTGATAAAAGAGCTAGTGTGCTAGTGTGTTCTTAGACTATATCATTGTTTCTCAACTTTTTCTTTTTTGGTTATTGCTTCTTTAAGGAGTCTTTTAAAAAAGTTTTTTTTTTCCTAATCATTTCCCCAATGAAATTTTAATACCCTAGATATTTGTTAACTACACAGTATATCTTTTAATGTACTTTATGTATATCTGTGATTCAGACATAAAAGGAGTAAGATTTTTTTCCCCTAGGAACCATTTTTACCCTCTTGGGGGTGATCTCACTCTCACTGAAAATTCATGGGCTTTATTAATGGAGAAGATTCTAGAATGAGGAAAGGAATATTCTACTTTTCTTAGCACCGTTTAAAATAATGTGTTCAATTCTGAATATCACAGAAGACATATTTTAAACCTGAATGGTATTCAAAGGGGAGCAATTATGATGGCATAGCATGAAGATTTTTAAAGGTAATCCTAGGGAAAATCAAACTAAAGGGGTTCTTATACCTGTCTTCAAATATATGAGGGGCTATTCTTTGATAAAGGGGATCTAATTATTGAGCAGATGCTTTAGGAAAATATATTTAGTTCAAGTTTTGGACTAAGTTATTTAGTTCAAGCTGTCCAAAGATGGAGAGAGTTGCTTCTTCAGGGATAGCTTTTCTTTGTTGCCTGACTATATTGACCTGATCCTGAGGTAGGGAATATGGTAAAAAGTTTTCAAAACTGAATAGACATGATGATCTCAGCCTTCCTTTGATTCCTTACATTCCATGATACCAGGCAGTAGGAAATGAACTGAATCTTGAAGAAGACAGATTTAGATAGATTTGGATGATATAATATTTCAAGGTGGTCAGTCTGGCCTAAGAAAAGACAGGAAATTAGAGCATACAGACTTGGTTTCTACTCTCTGCTATGTCCAATATCTAGGAGCCTGTTTATTTAGTTGGAATGTGTTGGACTTAGACTAGATGATAGCTATCCTTTCTACTTCAAGAACCCTGAGATTCTGTGATGGCATAATTTATAACAAGAAGATGATGTTTCTATTGTACAACCTTCCCCATCAGCTTAAGCAATTCACAAAGTATTCATAAATCACCAACTATCTGACATGGCCCTTGCCATGTCACATGTGACAAAAACACTGTCTTTTAGAAAATGTAATCTCATAATACAGTTTGGAGAGTAGAAAGGAGAGAAATAAACTTCATGAAACAGAAGAGGTGGTTTATGATAAAAAGTAGGAGTTCGTATTATATAAAGATATTGTGGGTCAGGAGTCTTTGTCACTGCCATTTTTTCATAGTAGAGAATCTTTCATACTCCTACAGCATCAGGCCTTTAAAGCCTTTTGGGACAAACGTGGCTTTGCTGGCCTATGCTGGCATTAAAATAAGTGGTTCAGGGAAGTTAGTGTTCATAAGAATTTTTCAGTTGACTTTTTCAGACTTATGATCAGACCAAGATTCTCAGATATTTACTCAATTCTATCTAAGCCCATAGGTAAAGCCTCTGAAATTTTAAAAAATATATAAAGACCAGGATGAAGTTGTATGGCTATTGCATTTGTGAGGATTATTATTGAGGTTAAAAGCATATGTAGTGTTTACCTACACTAGTTCCCAAGTGTCATTTTTGTTGTTATTACTAGTGTTCACATGTTTTTCTTGCATCCATTTCATGTTCTGAAGGGTCTGGCAGCAATCCAATGCTCAAGTAGGTTAGAAAATATGTTTAGGAAATGAGTTGGGCTACAACATAACAATGGTTCTCCATGAATCATTCCTACACTCGGTTTATTCCAATTTTGTAGTGTCCTGTGAGCTCCAATCTGTTTCATTTGCTGAAAAGGCAGAAACATTATGTGTGTCAAGAGACATTAAGAGGGTTGGGAGGAAGCATCATGATGTAATGTAATGGCAAGAGAAGATCTTCTGTTGGCAGTGTGACATTAAACGGGACCCTTAACCACTCCAAGTTTCCTTACCTGTAAATCAAAATGACAACATTGGCCTGGACAGTTGTCTTCTTTTTTTTTCTTCTTCTTGCATTAAACACTCTTTTTAAAATCTAGTCGTCAATCCTTACCGTGGATTAGAAAAACTAGTAGAATCTTTATGAAATAGAAATGTCTGGACCCTAACCTCATGTGTGGAATGGCCTGGTTCTCTATTTTTTTTTTTCCTTTTCTTTTTAAAAATCTCTTCCAGTAACTCCTGGCTACAGCCAAGATAGAAGAGCAAAACTTTATAGTATTATAAGAACAAAATTGAACAATATTGTCAAAGAACCTCAAAAAACACTATTCAGACAAACATTTCCGAAGAGATTTTTTTCATGGGATTTTTCTTTATGGCCAAAGTAGCATGCGGACTGTTCCTGTGTTTTGCCCCCTACAAGGAGGAGTGGAAGAGACAGAACATACATAGATGATTCTGCTCAGTAAAGAGTCATGTTTCCAGATTTCAGTCCTGTTGTAGTCATGACACCAGAGATGACCAGACTATATCTCTGGTTTCCCAAAGGGCCTGCCAGAGCTCAATACCCCCATCCTACTCCACAACTAGATCCAAGGCTAACAGCTGCTTCTCTGCATGAAAATGGGGCTGATATCCATGAAGGGCTCCACCACTTACTTTCAAAACTCCAAAAATTTCCCTAAAATTATTTAAGATTGATAAAATTAGGGTCTTTAAGCTGTTCTCAAATTATGTGACTTGGTTAGTGCTACAAAATTGACACTTCTTTTAAAAACTATTTGAGATATGACAGGGCAAGAGTGTCAGGGGATTTCATTATATTATTCAATGTCAATCCTATAAATATTCATAGAAAGGTGTCTGGGGGAGATTAAACTTCTGATAAGTATTCAACAGGACAGAGAATAAAGATTAACCTTTTGTATAAAAGATTAACCTTTTATATATGATAAAAAATTAATATAAAATAGAAGATTAGTACTGAAGACATTTGGCAGAAGAAGTATAGACCAAGTTTGTATGCTGAAATGGCTGTACAGGTTCTACTCTTATATTAAGGGGAGCAAAAGATCAACCAGCAAAGGATGTGACTGTATAAGGTGACAAATAAGAGAATATGTATAGGAGTCTTTATACAAACAGAAATTAATTAGAGGCTAATTTAATGGTAATTTAACAAAATAAAACTAAATTTAGTTCACATAATAATATGACTTAATTTTTACACAGAATTTCATAAATAATTTTGATTCTGAATTCTAGAGGGCACATTTTTGTTTATTTTGCTCTAGGTATTTGCTGGTTGTAAGACATTGAACGTGATGTGCAGAGTTGAACTCTGGTTAATTTTTGGCAGTTTTTTCTGTGATTGTTTCATTGACTCCTTCTTTCAAATAACAGATAAAAACTCTATTCTCTTAGAACTTAGTTCACAATAAAGAGAGAGAGAGAGAGAGAAGGAATAAACCAGAGAGATATAAAATAACTGCTTTCATTTATTTGTAGTATATCATAGGATCGTGTATGTTAAAAAAAAGATTTATTGGAGAAAGTCTCATGGCTAAATTGATGCTTTATCTTAGAACTAAGGAATAAAATCATGGAAATAACCTGAGAGAAAATGGAGGAGAAAGGTCTTCACATAATGATAAAAGTAAGTTCTGTGGCATTGGAGAGGGACATAAGAGAAACTACTGGTTGTTTGGTGAGAGTAGGGAGGCTTTCAGGCCAGTGTTTGTTAGTCTGGAAGAAATGACAGTCATTAGAGGGTTTCTAATGATTGAGGCTGAGAAGTAATACCTCTTGCCTTTTAAAGGATCATTTGGTTGCAATGTTCAGAAGATATTGTAGTAAGATAAGATTAGAGGCATGGAAACTTGCCAAGAGGCCATTAGAACAGTTTAGGGGAGAAATCTAGGAGGTTAGAGCACAGTGGTAGCAATGAGGCTGGTGCAAAGTAATGAGCTGAAAAGATTTTCTGATGGCTCTCATGTGCAGTGTAGAGAGAAGAGTCAGAAATGGTTATTTATATATATATATATATGAGTAATTACATATATAATCTGAATAACAAAGTGTGGAGTAGCATTATTTTCGATGTGGTGATTGTGGTAGTGAATCATTCTGTGAGCTTCATTGTTTTGATTTGGATACGCTATGTTTGAGATGACTATTGAACATTCAAATGGAGATATCAAATTAGAATCAGAACATACATATTTAGAATTCAAGGGAAGGACCTAAATAGAAATAGAGCAATAAAAACTTGTGATATTTTCTAAGAAGTGAATATAGGTAGAGGGTAAACATAATCTGAAGATTAAGACTTAAGGTTTTTCACTATTTAGTAAGCTTGGGAGATGAAAGACACCAGCAAAGGAGATTGAGTAGTGGTCAGTGAAGTAGGAGGAACAGATAAGAAAATGTGTCCTGCAATCAAGTGAGAAAAATGTTTCAAGGAGTCAGGAATGGTCAACTATGTCAAATATTGTTGAGAGGAAAATTTTATGAGTTGGGTTGAATTTTGCCACCTACTTCGCCAAAGAAATAAAATAAAAAAGATTCACTGAAGTCCTAACTGCTGTTGAAATTTTTTAATTAAGCTCATTGCAGATGCAATGTTAAGATGAGGTAATACTGGAGTATGTTATATGCCTAAGCTAATATGACTGGTGTCCTTATAATAGCATAAACAGGTAAAAAGAGCAGCCATACATGGAGAATGTCATATGACAAGGAAGGCATAAGTTGGAATATTGTACCTGAAAGCTAAAGGATACCAAAGATTTCTGGTAAAGCACCAGAAGCTAAGATTTCCTTATTTGGTTTAAGGCAAGGCATGATCCTCCTAACACCTTGATTTTAGACTTATTGAATCCTAACTGTGAGATAATATATTTGATTGTTTTAAGGTACACAGTTTGAGGCATTTTTTAAATAGTAGCCCTAGGAAACTAATAGAGTAGACTCTTTTATCCATGGGGTATACATTCAAAGACCCATAGTGGATGTCTGAAACTTCAGAGAATACTGAATCATATGTAGGTGTATCATGATTTTTTTCCCTTTAATTACATAGGATAGTATTTAATTTGTAAATTAGACACAGTAAGATATTAATAGCAAATATCTAATAATAAAATAGAACAATTATAACATACCATAATGAAGTTATTTAAAACTATGTAGTGCTTATTTCTAGAATTTTCCATTTAATATTGAGGGACCAAGGTTAACCATAGATAACTGACACCACAAAAAGCTAAACCTCGTACAAGTCCTCAGTGTAGAGTAAGTAAGAGGAGGACTGAGAATTGGCCATTGGCTTCACTTCAGTGCAGGCCACTGGTAAACTAGACAGGAGTAGTTT
Organism: Xerus rutilus; assembly: GCA_028644305.1. Taxonomy (NCBI): domain Eukaryota; kingdom Metazoa; phylum Chordata; class Mammalia; order Rodentia; family Sciuridae; genus Xerus; species Xerus rutilus. The sequence continues at coordinate 50,221,932 of CM053404.1, forward strand.
TAGAGAGGGAAAGGGGTCAAATTCCTAACTGAAGTAAGCTCAAGAGAAGAGGCTATGAAATTTAGTTGGAAGTAGTAAGCATAGGCAAACTTTTAAACAGTATTTATGTGAGGGAGGAAGTAAAGAAATGAGACAGACCTAAAGGGAAATATGAGGCCAAAGGAGGCATTTTCTTCTCTTCCTTCTCTTTTTTTTACTCCCTGCCATCACTCTTTTTAGATGAAAATATTGCCACATGATTAAATGCTGACAGAAATAATAAATTAGAAGATGAAGTTGGTGATTTTGAGGAAGATACATTCAATAACTTAAGAGAGAACTAGGTTGGAGAGATGAGAGGAGATGGGATCTACTGCCTAATAGGAGGGGTTGGCCTTAAGATTGAGAGAGAAAGAAAACAGTGCATGGGCAAAGATTTAGGAGGGTGACTAGATATTAAAAGAGTATGTGGATTAGCATCCACATATCAGAGAGAAGAGTCAGCCTTTGGTTTTTTGGAACTGGTTTATTGCACTTAGCACAATATTCACCAGTTCCATCCATTTACTGGAAATGTCATAATTTCATTCTTATTTATGGCTGAGTAATATTCCATTGTGTATATAAACCATTATATATACACAACAGATTATCCATTAATCTGTTGAAGGACACCTAGGCTGGTTCCATAGCTTGACTATTGTGAATTGAGCTGCTATAAACCTTGATGTGGCTGTGTCACTATAGTATGCTGATTTTAAACCCTTTGGGTATAAACTGAGGAGTGGGATAACTGGATCAAGTGGTGATTACATTTCACGTTTTCTGAGTAATCTTCATATTGTTTTCCAGAGTTGCACCAATTTGCAGTCTCACCAGCAATGTATGAATGTACCTTTTCCCCTACATCTTCACAAACATTTATTGTTATTTGTATTCTTGATAATTGCCATTCTGACAGGAGTGAGATGGAATCTCAGTGTAGATTTAATTTGCATTTCTCTAATTGTTAGAGATGTCTAATAAACCAGTCTAAAACCAAAGGCCAAATGTTCTCTCTGATATGTGTATGCTAACCCCCAACAAGGGAGGATTGAGAGGGGAAGAATAGAAGTACATTGGATTAGACAAAAGGGAATGAAGGGAAGGGAGGGAGGAGAGGAATGGGGAAGACAGTAGAATTAATCCGACATAAACTTCCTTCCTATCCTTGTATATGAATACATGACCAGAGTAAGTCTACATCATGTAGAATCACAAGAATAGGATCCTAATTAGGTTAAGTTAGACTCCATATATGTTGTTTTATGTTGTGCCTTGCATGGGTCTGCCGATGAGCTGGGGTCCCAGGGGAAGAAAGTAAGGGGTCCTCAGGAGGGACAAAATGGGTCCACAGGACAAAGTATGGGGTGGATGGTCACAGAGCCACTCATCCCAGACTCCAGGGGTAGGTAAGACTGCTCCACGGGAGCAAGACACAGAACCTGTTTATTCCAGGAAGTGTAACAGCTTATGAATGGTCCTCAGACCAGTCATGGTCTCAAGGTTACAGCCAATGGGGTACGACTCTGTGTCAGGTGCACAGTCAATCAGCATAGAGTGGAGAAAGGGGGAGGGGAGGGGTTGAAGGTATGGAGAGTGCTCCTACACACATATATATATAATATGCCAAATATACTCTGCTGTCATATATATCTAAAAAGAACATATAATAAAAAGAAAAAAGTATATGGAAGAACTCTTCCCATTGTTTGTAGTTCTTACTGAAATGAGAGACAAGTTACCAACAACAACAAAGGATAGTGATAGGGTTGTTACATTTTTAAGAACACAAGATAAGTTTATTTGGAGAGTGATAAAGTTCACAGGAGATGTAGTACAATTGCAGGCCCATACTAAACCTTAAAGTTAGTGATTATTTATTCAGAAATACCAAGCAACAAACTGTTTTTTGTCCTTGCAAGAAGTATATATTTAGTCGGGTGCGTTGGCTCAAGCCTGTAATCTCAGCGCTTAGGGAGGCTGAGACAGGAGAATCGCAAGTTCAAAGCCAGCCTCAGCAATGGCAAGGCCCTAAGCAACTCAGTGAGACCCTGTCTCTACATAAAACACAAAATAGGGCTGGGGATGTGGCTCAGTGGTCGAGTGTCCCTGAGTTCAATCTCCAGTACCAAAAAAAAAAAGAAGTATATATTTTAATTAATTGATTAACTAATGGTATGGCCCTATATTCCTAAAGAAACTTAGGAAAGCAATAGTTTATGAGCAGAATTTTAGAAGAATATATTATCCCCAAGCATTAAAGTTATTTGTAAAGAAAAAGTAGGACATCCTTTTAAATATGAATTTTAGATGAATAATGAATAGTTTCTAAGCAAATGTTCCCCACTTACTTAAGTTTTTGGATTTCCCTTCTTGGAAATGTAGGGGTCACTTTTAGTGGCTAGGTCTTAAACATTTCATGATGTATATAGACATTGGGCAAAGCAGCACTCTTTGAACTAGAATTTTGAAGCTGTATGAATTTTTTACAAACTAAATTCTGGGCTGAACTGTAAATTTCCCTAATGTTGATTCAACTGTTTTAACATTTTCACTAAGAAATAATAAGAAATGTTGAGGCACTGAAATCTCTCACCTTACTGCTCTTGCCATCTCTCTGGGAACATTTACCCTTTTGGCAAACTCTCAGTGATTTTACATTAATCTCTTCAGTGATAAAGAGGCTGCATTAATAACCTTCAGAGTAACAAAAGTTAGCTTTTCAGAAATGGTGGCCAAGGTGCACATATTTTTCTTTTGGGTGCATTTATCCAAACATTGGAGACAAAGGAATATCCCTATCCTTGAAGAACTATTTCTTTGTTATTAAGTTATTTTTGATCAATCTAAATGTTATAAGAGGATTAAAAATAAAGTGACATTAGAATATTAAGTTGATGATATTGAAAAATGTGATATGAATTTTCTATTATGATTGATCCAGTTGTTTAGTATCATATATAGATAGATAGATGTATTAATCCTGATTCACAAATAATAAACATTATTTGTGAATAATCTCTAACTTATTCAATAATTAATCTATACTAGGTTGAACATTTACTAAATTCTAATAAAAATATTCTAGGAAATCTGTTCAATAAATTTTAGTTGCACCAGGCTTTGGAAAAGTGAAAGAAAGATACAGAAATCCCTGACCCCATGAAACATGCATTTTAATGGGAAAGAGGCAATAAACTAATTGAATAAACTAGTATATCAGATGGTAGTAAGTGCTTTGGAGAAAGAATAGAGCAAGAATATGTATATGAGATAATGAGAATAGAGATTAACTTTAAGTAGATAGGTAAAGGAAAGCTTTACTCACGTTTGAGCAAAAACCTAAACCTAAACCTAGAGCAGGTAAGGGAATCTGTCATTTGAGGGAAATGCATCTTAGGGAGAAGAAACAGAAAATGCAAAGAGCCTAGAGGGATAAATATGCCTTGTAGATTGAAGGAATATGTAAGGTATTTGGAGTAGAGTAAGCAAAAAGGAGTTGAGGAAAGATTATGTCAAATAGAGAAGTTAATACCATTTGGCACTTTGTAGTCCATCATAATGACCTTTGTTTTTACATTATATGAAATGGGAAGACTTTGGGAGCCTTGAGTAGATGAGTGAACTTATTTGATTATTTTTTAAAGTGGTCACTTTGCTAATTAAGAATAAATTGAGGGACAACTGAGCACACAGGAATACCACCAGATTGAAGGTTGTGGCATCAATCAGGTGAGGGAAGCAATATTTAAGATTGAGAACAGAAAGGAAAGTGATGAAAGTATTTGGATGTTAGGTATATTTTCAAAGTACAACTGTCAGGATTGTTGGATAATGGATGGTGGCGTATTAAAAGAAAGAGGGTCAGTTGACTCCAGAGTGTTTTTACCTGAGCAACTGGAAAACTAAACTAAAACAAGGCAGATTATAATTGGAGCCTTTTCTAAAAGGAAAATCATGAAATGGATTTCAAACAAGATTTGTTTCAGGTGCCTATTAGACACCTGAAATAAAGTCAAATAAGTTCACTCATCTACTCAAGGCTCCCAAAGTCTTCCCATTTCATATAATGTAAAAACAAAGGTCATTACAATGGACTACAAAGTGCCAAATGGTATTAACTTCTCTATTTGACAGCCAAGAAGAGGTGTCCAATATAAATCTGGAGTTTGGGCTGCAGATACAAATTTGAGAGTTGCATTTAAAGTGATAATAGTATTCATCAATAAATTAGATAATTAGACAGTAGTTTAAATCCAAGCACTGAGCACTGTAAGCAATGAAATGTTAAATGGGAAAATGTTAGTCAGCTTTCCATCACTCTTATGAAATATCTGAGATAACTAACTTATAAATAAAAAAGTTTATTTTAGTTCATGGTTTAAAAAATTTCAACCCATGATCAGTTCGCCCTGTTGTTTTGATCTATAGTGAAGCAGCCTATCATGTTGGAAATGTGTAGTGGAGCAAAACCACTTACCTCTTCAGCCTGGAAATAAAAGGGAAAGAAGGAGTTGAAGTCCTTGTAGTCTCCTTTGAGGGCATACCTCTAAATGACCTAAGGATCTCCTACAAGGCCCCTGCTTTTAAAGGTTCTACTACCTCCCAATGGTACTCCTGGGAAACAACTCTAAACACATAGTCCTTTGGAAGACATTCAGGATCCAAATATAGCAGAAAATAAAGAGGAATAAACCAACGAGACTATTATGAAGCAATCACATCATAAAAGTAAGGACAGAATCTGGATTTAAACCTAGGAGTTTGGGGTGCTTCCAATTCCACTGACCTTAAGCACTATGATTGGCTACATGTTATTATTCTATTTTTTTATTTTTCATTTTGATATCAGGGATTGAACACAGAGGGACTTTACCATTGAGCTATATGCCTCCCTTTTTTTTATTTATTATTTTGAGACAGCATCTCACTTAGTTGCTCAGAGTCTTGCCAAGTTGCCAAGACTGGTCTCAAATTTGCAATCCTTCTGCCTGAATATTCTTGCTAGTAATCATATTATTTCAAAGTCCTAATCCATTTCTAGAAAACAATAATAAGTGGCATACAATAAACTTGAAGGAGTTGATACTCCTCAAAGATTTTAACAACTAAAATCCTAATCATAAGAAGAAATTTAATGGATATTAAAAAATTTACTGTATATGTCTAGCATGATTCTTAGTTTATTATAGATGATATCTCATTTAATCCTCATTTTAGGTATTATGTTTCCCATTTTTTCATAAAAAGGACTTGAGGCCAACATTGTTTATTTTATCAAGTTCATACAGGTTTTAAGAGACAGAGCTAGAATTTCTACCCAATTCTATCTGACATTTTCTATTATTTTATATTATATCTTCCATAACGCTATGACTATAAATAAACCACCAATTTCTGAGATTGCCTGTTGGTCACTGATTTTTGTGTTGCTTTGTACCATCACCTTGTCTCACTAGCACAGCTCTGAGAACTGTAGCACCATGAATGTTGTCCCTAAACTATTATGACTATCGCAGCTGCCCTTATAGTTTAGAGGCCTAATGCAAGTTAAGCTCTTCCAGCTACCTCATGAATTAGAAATTATTAAAAAGTATCAAAGTTTTGGTGATCCAAAGGACCACACTGACACCTTGAGGTATACCAGTGTCCCAATGAGAGCAAAAGTCCGTTCTGCATTCCTATAGCCAATGGTCAATCACCAGTTTTGTGGGCAAATAAGAAGGGAAGGTCCTTGGAACCAAAGTGGATAGATTAATTCTCAGTTCTCTCTTGGAAGAAGGCTATTGCCATAATATTTTTACTCATGGAAGTACTATGCTTTCATTAAATTCCTAGGGTCTAAGTCTATTGGGCTGCTATAACAAAATACACAGAGTAACTTATAAACTAAAGAATTTTATTTTTCACAATTCTTAATGCAAGGCATATTGGTATCTAATGTGGACCTATTTTCTGATGAATAGATGGTTCTTCTAGCTCTGTCCTCACCTGGCTACAGGAGTAAATGAGATCACTTGGGCCTCTTTTGAAAAAGCAGTAATTCCATTCATGAAGCCTTTGCCTTCCTGACCTAATAACCTCCCCCAAATTCCACCTCTATCATTATATCATGGGTTAGGATTTCAACAGAAGAATATGCAGAGGGTACATTCAAAGCATAGCACCTAATTTTTATATACTTAAATGTTCCTGATAATTACATACTTAATAAATCTTCCTAAGTTTTTCTGATAACTAGTTACACAATATAATGGAAGCAAAGATCTTAGTTACTAAGTTGAAAAAGCCTAAGCTCCTTTAAGAAGTCTTTATGTTGTTCTTTTCCTCATATAGATCTCTGCTGAAAGTTATCTCCTCAAAGACCCCTTTTCTCTCTCCCTAAAGAGCTTCACCCTGAGTCAGTCCCTATCTCATTCTGTTATTTCAAGGCTTTTTGGAGCATTGTATATCTACCTGGAATTGAAATATATATGTTTTCAAAATATTATTTTTGTCTAACTAAAATGCAAGTTCTATGAGGGCTGGAAAATTTTCTCAGTAATAAAGCCCTGAATCTTAGAAGAGTTTTGGGTACATTGTAGATATTCAATAAATATGTGTCCAGTGAATGCATGTTACATGAATGAGACTGAGGAGAAAATGAAGTCAGAAATGGTAAGACTTCAGCTGATTAGGCTGCTATTTGTAATACTTTTTTTTAAAATATTTTTTTAATTGTAGATGGATACAATATCTTTATTTACTTATTTTTATGTGGTGCTAAGGATCGAACCCAGTGCCTCACGCATGCAAGGCAAGCGCTTTACCACTGAGCTACAATCCCAGCCCTATTTGTAATACTTCTTTTTCCATCTTCTTACCCATGTTAGGTTGGCACATTAGCCCTCAAATGCTGAAGTTTGATTGTGGTCCTACCCACTGGGTTTGCCAAAAAGATATTATAACACAGGAAATTACTGTTCCCCATCTATTTACTTTGAAACAGAATAATTCCCCCAATGGAGTTGTTCAAGAATTAAAGAAGAAAGTTTTATTTTTCCCTGTCTTTTTAGTGACATATTTTGATTATCAGCTCACTTGAATTTTTATCTATTTTTCTTAATTGTCTATCTAAAAATAGTATTTCATGAAAACTGAATTTTGCAATTGGATGGGATTTTAGATATTTGTCTTATCCAGGGCCTGATTTCATCAGGGGGTGGGGCGGATTTCATCACAAGTTAACAAATGACAGAAACAGAACTTAAAATCAGGGTCCAGGTTTTCCACACAAGTTATCAGAGTAAGGTCAATGTTAAAAGCAACCCTCTCCCCATCACCTGTGCTTCTCTTACTATTTCAATCAGATTAATGTAAATGAAAGGGATAAACACCTCCCTAAAGAGTATATGCATCTCCATCCTCATTCTTTATTACAGCTTGTCACTGCCAAAATTCCTGACTGAATTCTCTTCCAACAATTGACATAGACTCAAATGTAACTATTGCAGTTATAATGTTGCCGTATGCAATTTCTGTCTCTAAATTGTTAATGACTGGGTCCAAATTGCATGAACATTTTTCCCATATGATAGCTTTGTAATGATTTGAAGGAAAGAGAAAAACAATAATTGGGTTATCAGGTAGCAAAATTTTGGAGATGTTTTTAAACATTATTTGATGCCTAGTATTGTTCTATGTTATGTTATTGACAAATGAGTGTATATATATTCAATTATTAAACTAAAGTTTATAAAGAAGCAGGCATGCAATGGTTCACTCTAAAGTGTACTGCAAAGAACAGAGCTCTTGGAGGAGAAAAGTCAAGGAGAGAAACCCTATAAAAAGAGTCCAGAATTTGTCATTCGCTTAAAACTATCATGGTTATCCTTATAAGATTTATTGTATATATGAGTGGGTTTGTATAATGTCCACACAGATTGGCATGACCATTGTTTAATTGTGGCATCCTAATATTCCAAACAAGCACACAAATAAAAAACACTTCACAGAAAGAATACAGTAGAGCTACTGTTATATTGGAAAATAAGATCTGCTTTATAAGGAAAGGTTCTCTAGGGCAGGCCAGGATCAAAATTAAAAATTTGCTTTCTAAACCTGTAGAGAATACTAATCTTTTCAATAAAGCTGGAAGTCAAATCAAGGCTAAAAGTGTCAAATAAAATATAGCATAGGCCTCCTTTTGGCATCAGGTCCAGGCAGAGACCATCTTACTTCTTAACATGCAGCACCCTCGTGCTGTTCTCTTAGGAGATAGCAAAGAAAATATTCTCATTAAAACCAGCACTGCACCCCAAACACTGACCTCTGCTCAGAGAAGAGCTTCAGAATTTCTTGTTGGAGCTCTTTGCGTAAACGTGCAAGAGGATGAAGAAGTGCAGGGGAAATACAGATTATCTCTTAAAAGCTTCAGAAAAGATAATTTGGGCAGGAAACAGTTTTTAGAACTGTCAGAAGAATTTCGCTTGCTCTTGGAAGGGGTTAAATTGTAAGCTAAAAGGATTCACTTCTCTCTCCTTCCTTCCCCATATGAATTAGTAGAGCCCCTGAAACAATTCAAAGCCTAGATTTAGCCATCTTTGCATAGCATTATTTCTTATCTAGTAGATCCAGATATTGTCATAACATGGATCCAAATGCTTTATGTATCTGCCAACATTCTTACAGACAAAACATTCTGGGGACAAAATGAAAAAGTGAATGTTTATTGTGGGTTAATAAAATGTACCTGAGAGGCCACCATGGTGTTAGATTGGGGGTTGAGCTTCAATGGGGCTAGTGTGTCCTCTCTGCACCTGCATCTGAACTTCTTCCCAAACACCTCTCTCTTGGGCTCATAACTCCTCAGTCACTAGAACTTTACTTTGCAAAGCTGCCCCTTCTACTTCACCTGTGTTTCTCATGGCTATAGAAGGCATTGTTTCCAGATGAAATCTGCTTCCTTGCAGCTTCTGTATATGAGTTTTAGAAGCTACAAAATATTGAGGGTCTTTTTCCTTTTCATATGGTGACTATTTAACCCTTGAAGCAATAGTTATTTGTTGCTGTCTGTCTTTTTTAGGCCAAATACCTTGAATTAACTCTTCCTCATACTGCAGAGATTCAGGACTCTGTGTCTTTATCACTTACCCCTGAACATGCATCAGAGTCACTGCTTTAAATACCGTCACTTTGTAGCTCCTTGACATTGGGGAAATCATTCAACTTCATTTTGCTGTAGTTTCCTCACCAAAGCATTGAAAATAATGATAGTACCTAACTATCTTTGTACTGGAGTTCATGGAAAACATTTTAAAAATTCAATAAGTACTCAATATATGTTATTACTGCTACTATTTCTACTATCCAATGGCAGATATGGGCTACATCTTCTTTGTTTTAGGTTTTGTATCCTCACACCAAGTCCCAACATTCTGTTGGATAGAATATAGACTAAAATTAGGTAATACTTGTATCGCTTTCACATACCTTTTGCCATCTCTCACTGCCTCCCAAATTATGCATGTGTCTTTATAACTTAAGAAGGGTAATGCGGCTTCGATGCTCTTTGGCAATTCTTTTATAATTTCCAGTCATTTCTTTTCCTTAGATGCTCTGCCGTTCTTCCAAACCAGTTCTGTCCTCTCAAACCTTGGTCCTTCCAGTCCTTCTTCACCATCAGACCTTTCCTATTCTGCTGAGAAAATCGAAGCCACCAAAAAAGAACTGCCTCCTTATCCTATCACAAAACCTGTGATGATACTGCATCCATGCTGATACTTTCTACCTTTCTGCCTATTATATGGGGATTTTCACTCCTCTAGGGAATTCCTCCACTTTCCCTGCTTCCACACCAGGCACTTGATATATTTTAATGATTATCTTTTCTCTTCCCTTTAGCATCATCACCTTCTTTCTCATAGATGATCTTCATTAGAACTAAGATGGTCACACATTTGTTCATAAAATAATCTGTTAAGGCTCAGTGTGAAATTGTACATAGGTTATGCTTAAAAAACATAAATGAGACAAATCTTTTTAATTAGCTTTGCAAAAGTCTTTAAGGAGGTAATTATTCTGTTTATATTTAAAAATTAATTTGTAATAATTTTTTTCAAATTGTAAAATCGACAAAAATGTATATATTTATCATATACAACATAATATTTTAAAATATATATACAATGGAACACTTAGATCAAGCAAAGTAACTTATGTGTTACTGCATATACTTAACATGTTTATGATAATAATACTTAATATCTACCCTCTGAGCATTTTTCTAGAATATGAAACATTGTTGGTAGCTATAGTCATTATTGCTGTTACGTCTTTTGAACTTATTCCTCCTATCTAACTGAAATTTTATATCCTTTAACCAACATCTCTCCTCTGCGCTTCTGCCACTGATATCCACCATTTAACTCTGCCTCTATGATGTAAGTGAGAATATGTGGTATTTTTCTTCCTGTGCCTACCTTATTTCACTTAACATAATATTTTCCAGATTCATTCTGTTGTTGCAAATGAGAAAACTTCCTTTTTTTTTTAAGGCTACATAGTATTTGTGTGAATTTATACCATATCTTCTTTATCTATTTATATGTTGATGAATATTTACGCTGATTCTATACCTTGGAGGTTATGAATAATGCTACAATAAACACGAGAGTATAGATATGTCTTTGACATATTGATTTCATACCATTTGGAGATATATCCAAAAGTGGATTGCTGGTTCATATGGTAGTTCTATTTTCCATTTTTTGAGAAGTTTCCACACTGTTTTCCATAATTACTGTACAATTTATATTACCACTGACAGTGTGTATAGGTTCCTCTTTCTCCACATATTTGCTAATACTTATCTTTCATTTTCTTAGTGGAAGTGAAGTGATATTTCATTGTGGTTTGATTTATATTTTTCTAATGATTAGTGTAATATTAAGCATTCATTAATATACCTTTTGGCTATTAATATACCTATGCACATTCTTTACTCATTTTTATTGGTTATTTGTCTTCTATTGAGTTATTTTAGTTGCTTTTATATTTTGCATATTAACCTTATATCATACATATGCTTGGCAAATATTTTCACCATTCTGCAGTTTATATTTTCACTTTGTCAATTGTTCCTTGGCTGGGTAGAAGCTTTAGTTTTATGTAATTTCATTTGTCTATTTTTGCTTTTGTTGTCTGTGCTTTTGGAGGCATATTTAAAAAATCATTGTTGTGACATAAACCTCTTCCCTCTGTTTACTTATAGTAATTTCCTAGTTTCAGGTCTTACCTGATTTAAATCTTCAATCTTTTTTGTGTTGGGTTATTTTTTGAGGGGGTACTGGGGATAGAACTGAGGGGCACTCGACCCCTGAGCCATATTCCCATCCCTAATTTTTTGTATTTTATTTAGAGACAGGATCTCACTGAGTTGCTTAGTGCCTCACTGTTGCTAATGCTGACTTTGAACTTGAGATCCTCCTGTCTCAGCCTCTCGAGCTGCGTGTGCTCCCTCAGCTTGTGTTGGTTTTTGTGTATGGTATAACATAAAGATCTAATTTCCTTCTTCTGCATGTTGATATATAGTTTGTTAAGCACCATTTATTACTGAGACTGTTGTTTCTCCATTGTGCATCTTTGGCACCTGTGTCAAAAATCAGTTGAGCATGAATGTGTGGATTTATGGGCTCTCTATTCTCTAACATTGGTCTGCATGTTGTTTATATGCCCGTTTCACGCTGTTTTGATTACTATAGCTATGCAATATATTTTGAAGCCAGGAAGAGTGATACCTCCAGCTTTGATCTTTTTGCTCAAGATCACTTTTGTTATTCAGTTTTCTGTGGCTCTATGAAAACTAAGAATTTTTCTTTCTATTTTCTATAAAGTGACTATTATGGTTTAGATCTGGAAAGTCCTCCCAAAAGTTAATGTGATAGGCAACTCAACAGTGTTCAGAAGTGAAATGATTGGATTAGAAAGGGATCTGACCTCACAGTAGAATGATCCATTTGATGGATTACTAATTTGAATTGATTTACTGGGAAGTGGTGAAAATTATAGGAAGATCGGTGGGGCCTGGCTAGAGGAAGTGGGACTGAAATCATAGCCTGGGGGATTACATCTGTCCCTGGATCTTTTCTGTTTTTCTCTCTGCTTCCTGGCTGTCATGAGCTGCACAGCTTTCTTCCACCATGATGTTTCTGCCTTGGAACCTATTGACCATGGGCTTAAACCTCTGAAACCATGGGCCAAAATCAATCTTTCCTTCTCAAAGTAGTTCTTTTTCAGTATTTTGTTGATAGTGATGAAAAGCTGGCTAACAGTGCTGTTTGATTTTTAATAGGGATTACATTAAGTCTGTAGATTATTTTGGGATATACCAACATTATAACAAGTCAATTCTTTCAATTTGCAAACACAGAATAGAGTTCCAATATTTTTTTCTTATTCAGTTTCTTTCATCATTTTTTATAGTTTGTATTGTACAGTTCTCTTACCTCCTGGGTTAAATTTATCCCTAAGTATTTTATCATTTTTTGTAGTATCACAAATTGAGTGGTTTTCTTTATTTCTTTTTTGGATAATACTTATTTTTGAATTTTGATTTTTGTCCCCTTTAACTTTACTGAATTCATTTATTAGTTTTTAACAGGTTTTTCTTTGGGGGTGTGTGGAAACTAAGTTAGTTGGTTTGTTTATATGATTATAATATCTGCAAACAGCGACAATTTAATTTCTTCCTTTTCAGTTTGGATGCCTTTTATTTGTTTCTCTTACTTATTTGCTTTACTTATTTGTAGTACTATAGGAGCTATGGATTTGTCATATGTAGACTTCCTTATTTTTTAGCTGAGATACATTTATTTTATACCTTATTCATTGAGTGATTTTATCATGGAAGTTTATGGAATTTTGAAAAGTACTTTTTGCTCACCTATTGAGATGATGATGTGGTTTTTGTTTTTCATTTTGCTAACATGATGTATCACATATTTAGATTTGTGTATGTTGAAACTTCTTTGTGTCCCATGGATAAATCTCACTTGATCATGGTAAGTTATTCTTTTCAATGTGTGCTGGATTTGGTTTGTTAATATTTTGTTGAGGATACTTGGATCTTTTTTTTTTTAAATCAGGGATATTTGCCTTTAGTTTCATTTTCTTGTAATGTTCTCATAGAGTCTTGCTATCAGGGTAATGCTGGTCTCATGTATTCAATTTGGCAGTATTCCCTCTTTTCAGTTTTTAGGAAGAATTTGAGAAAGATTGGTGTTGGTTCTCCTTAGACTGTTTGGTAGAATAGAATTCAGAAGTGAGGTCATTAGATTCTAGGCTGTTCTTTCATGGAAGACCTTTTGCTACTGATTCAGTTTCTTTATTAGTTATTGATTTGTTCAGGTTTTCTATTTTTTCATGATTTATTCTAGGATTGTATGTGTCTAGGAATTTATACATTTCTCCTAGGCTATCCTATTTATTGTTGTGCAGATTTTGTAGTAGTCTATTGTTATCCTTTATAATTCTTTGGTCAGTTATAATGTATCTATCCTCTTTCATTTGAAATTTTATTTGAGCCTTCCTTCTTTGTTTTTATTAATCTAGCTAAAACTTTGTAAATTTTGTCTCTTTTCAAAAAAAAAAAAAAAAAAGATCCACTCAGTTTTGTTGACATTTTCCATTGCTTTCTTAATCTCTACTTCATTTAGTTTTTGTTCTGATTTTCATCATTTCCTTTCTTTTGATGACTTTGGGGCCTTAGTTTGTTATCCTTTTTCTAGTTCTTTTGGGTATGGCATTAGGTTGTTTATTTGGGGCCTTTCTTCTTTTTATTGCAGGTGTTTATTACTGAAAACTTACCTCTAACAACTACTTTTGCTGCAGCCCACAAGTTTTGGTATATTTTGCTCCCATTTAATTTGTCTTAAGATACTTTAAAATTTTCCTTTTAATTTTTTCACTGATCTATTTGTTATTAGAGATCATGTTTAATTTCATACATGTGTGATTTTTTTTGAAATGTCTCTATTTCTAGTTTTATATCATTGTGGTCTGAAGATTACTTGATATGCTTTTGGTCTTCTTCAGTTTGTTAATATCTGTTTTGTGGCTTAACAGGTGATCTTTTCTGGGGAATGTTCTGTTTGTGCTTGAGAAAAATGTATATTATACTGCTCTTAGATAAAACATTCTATATATGTCTGTTAGGTCTATTTGATCTAAGATATAGTTTGAATCCAATATTTTCTTATTGATATTCTGTCTGGATGATACTTCTATTGCTGAAAGTGAGATATAAAGTTATCTAATTTTGCTGTAGTCTATCTTTCCCTTCAGATCTATTAATATTTGCTTCAGATATTTGGGTACTGTGCTGATGAATGTGTATATATTTGTAATTATTACATCCTATTGATGAATTTGTCCCTTTATGTTTCATAAAGACTTTCTTTGTTTTAATAGTTTGTGACTTGAAGTCTATTTTATCGGATACAGATACTGCTACTTTCTCTTGGAATTCATTTGCATGGAATACCTTTTACCACTGCTTTACTTTGTAGTCAAGATGTGTTCTGGGAGATGAAATGTGTTTCTTACCAGCAGAATAGAGTTGATTCTTGTATTTTGTTTCATTTTCATTCATTCAGCCACTCCATATTTTGATTAGAGAATTAAAACCATTTGCATTCAAGATAACTATTGATAGGTAAGGGCTACTACTGACATTTTGTTATTTTCTGGTTGTTTTGCAGATTTGTTTCTTTCTTCCTCTGATTATCTTCTTTTGTAATTTTTGCTGCTAGAGTGCTTAGACAGGCTGGTCTGGTGCTTGTATCAGCAAATGCATGAGCCTGGGCCTTTAATGTGTGGGGTTGGGCCTTAAATCTGGATCCATTAGGGTAGATTTGGTCCATGGATGTGGCCCCATAGCTTGAGTCCACAAGGGTGAGCCTGTATTTACAGGGACTAGACTGAATTTGATCTGGAAGTAGGGTAGTCTTTAAGGCTGAGTCTGCAGGTATTGAATAGGTGCTGGAATAGACCTGTACCTGGGTTACCTGAGAAGGGTAAGCTGATGTGGCAATGTGATTGAAGCTTGAGTCTGTAAGAATAGGTCTGGATCCTTAGTTCATGGCATCTGACTTAGAGCCTGGGTCTTTTTTTTTTTTCTCTGAGTCTTAAGAGGTGGTCCCTAAGCCTTTGTCCATAGAGTTCACGCTGGTACTGGAGCTTGGGGCTGCTTGGGTGCTAGGACAGAGTTAAAGCCTCAGTCCATACTTAATTTAGGGGCTGTCCTGAGGCCTAGGATTGTGGAGGAGAGTGTTAAATCTCAGTCTATGGGGGCTGGCCTGGAGATTGATGTTTCAGGTACTGATGTGGAGGTTATGTCCACCAGGGCTGACCTTGATCCAAGGTTTGTGGTAGTTGGTCTGGAAAATGGGTTCACAAGGGCAGCCTTGAAGGCTAAATCTATGAGCATTGATCTGTTGGGGTTTAGTGGGATGGGCCTAGACCCTGGTCTAGAATAGGCCTAAACTTTGACTCTGGTGGAATATTGGACTATAGGAGAACACCTGGAATTGAGTGGGCCTGAGAATAGTGCTAGGGCCTGAATCCTAGGGCTAGACTAGCTGCCCCTGGCTTTGGGCTAGTCTGAAATTTGGAATGGGCACCACCTGCATCCATGGTGACTGCCCTGGAGGTTGGGTCCAAGGGTGCTGGTATTATGGCTAGGGCTCTTGGATGCTGGGGGTGGGCCTAAATCCTGGGCGCATGGGAGCTAATCTGTGATGGAGAAGTCTGAGGCTTCTGGGGCCAGCCTTTTTCTGGAATGAGCCTGGGCCTAAAACTATGGGACGGACTTAGTGCTGGGAAAGGCCTGAAGCTCAGGGCTGTTGTCACTTACCCAATGCTGGGGCTGATTTAGAACTTGAGGCTACTAGGGTCAGCCTGGCATTTGGGTAGGCCCAGAGATTGAGTCCATCAAGAATCCTTGAGCTTGGGACTACGGGATCTGACCTAATACCAGGGTGGATCTGAGGTGTTAGTCTGTGGGTGCCAGCTTAGAGTCTGAGACCATTCTGTCCTGACTAGCACTGGGTTTTACTGGAACAGGCCTAGTGTTGGGATTTAAGGCAAAGTCCAATACTTCCTTTTCTCTCCAACCTCAAGGGGAAGAGTATTTCTCTCCATATTATACTCTCTTCAGTTGGGGCAGGGTGACAGAGGTAATGTAAAACTCTTCTTATTACCATTTTTCAATGTGTCTTTTTTTATTGTTACGCTATAGCAAGATTCTGTAATCTCTTGTTTGATTTCCTTAGCTCTTGCAAAATTATTTTTGTGTATAGATAGTTGTTCAGATTAAGATTTTAGCAGCAGCATAAGTGATGCAAAGTCCTAATATGTCATCTTTATAAACCTATACACCTTTTCAAATTCAACTGACTGGGCTGAGGATATAGCTCAGTTGGTAGAGTGCTTGCCTTGCATGTACAAAGTCCTGGGTTCAATCCCTAGTACCACATACACACACACAAAAAAAACAGTCTCCCCATGTCTATTTTTTCCTTTACTTTTCATCTACTCCTTAATATACTATAATAATATTTCTGCTTATCCTCTATTGGAACTGTTGCAACATTTGCAATTATTTTTCAATTACTCCTTCCTTAAGCTTTCCTTTCTCTTGGTATCCATTATCTCATACTCCTCTGGTATTCTTTTAGCTTCTCTGGCCTTTTCCTTTTAATATGTTTTGTGAATATTTTTCTATTCTCTGTTAGTGTTTCTTTTAAATTCTGTCCCAGAATCTCCTTTTAAGAAAACTCTATACATTTTCCCAGATCAACTTCGGGCATTCCTTTGACTTAAAATCCAAGCTATAATATGCAAATAGATTTCAGATACACACCCCCTGAATCTGTATACACATTGCTGTGTCATATGTGTGCACAATAGTCAACATGGCTAGAGGAGAACTTGTCATGTTCCTTCTCACAGCCACAGGTGCCTGTTTTCTCATTACCTCTCAGTGAATGGTTCTTATGTACATTAATTTGCTTTCCTAACAAAAAGGCTAGGATCATTTTTACCTAGCTCCAGTTTTCTTGGATGTAGCTAAACTGATTCTTGTAATGTATAAATGGTAATTTGTCAGTGCTTGTCAGAAAACTTTATAGTGGCCTCCCATTACTATTTGGATAAATGAAGGATCACATGTGCCCAGTCTTTAGGTGGCATTCATATACTCAAATATTTTTTTAAAGATCATGGCTGCAATTCACAGAGTATCTTGGGCAAATTCCTTTTGTATAATAATGCATCATGAGGTTCTGAACTTGTGTGGAATTACATGGGTTTTTTTTTTTCCTGGTATTTGTTTAATCTTCTATTAAGTGCTCATTCATTATGGCAGACCAGAGTAATTTCTTGCCAAGTGATTTTTCTGATGTCCTTTTGAAGGTTATCATCACTGTTGGAGGCACAGGGGCTCCTACCCAAGATGAATCAAATCAGAATCCCTGAGAAATGGATTTAAGAATAAATATTTTGTAGAAGTTGTTCTAGGGACTCTAATGTTGTAGCTGCCAGGGTTTAAACCTAGTGGTTGAAAATTGCTAGGCCATGGAAGGATTCATAACAGCAGGGTCAATAAGATGGAAACATGAAAGTTAAGGGGGCAGGAAAGAATCACATCAAATGCAAAATTCTTTCAATCTTTGAAATTAGGTAGCTAATGACCCCAAATTTTTATAGAGTACTTGAATCTTTGAATGGCCAAGGAGGGCACAGTTTAGCTCTCTAAGCCCCATGCAGACTGCATGTCTATTAACCTTTTATGTGAACTCATAATCATTTCACCATTGTCTTTTAAAACACTATATGCTTTTCTTCTTAAAAACAAAAAAACAATCAACCAACAAAAAATCCTTTAATTTTTATTTCCACTCTTCCTCAAAATTATTCAAATGTTAATGACATGATAAAAGCTTTTATAGTTCCTTTTCCTCAATTACACTTAATAATTCCAGCTCGCCTGTCCTCAAAGCACTTTACACACTTACCTGTTTGTATTTACTGTCCTGTATTTGATTTTTGTTTGTTTGCCTAACAGTTTCTCACTGTGAACAGTGAGATCCTGAAAAGCTGAAGGTAGATGATAAATGCTTAATAACTATTTATTGACTGATTTTAGGTGAAAAAAAATCACATACTTTAACATTCCTGGTTTATAGCACATGCACCTTTTATGTTTATCTTAGTGTCATAATATCTATTCATTCTTTTACCAAACATGAGAACTTGTGTGTTAGATCCTATGCTAGGCACTTATTTCTAATTCACTTTTGTCTATTTTATTTCATTTTTATTTTTTCTCTCTCTCTCTCTCTTTTTTTTTTTTTTGTTACTGGAGATTGAACTCAGGGGCACTCAACCACTGAGCCACATCCCCAGCCCTATTTTGTTGTTTAATGTAGAGAAAGAGTCTCAGTGAGTTGCTTTTTAGTGCCTTGCTGTTGGTGAGGCTGGCTTTAAACTCGTGATTCTCCTATCTCAGCCTCCCTAAGTGCTGGGATTACAGGCTTGTGCCACCGCACCCAGCTCACTTTTGTCCATTTTATATATAAGCTTTTCATGGAGTCTCAGGTGAAATCACATCATTACATCATTTTTCTTCCTAAAGAAGGCTTTCAAGAGCCTTCAAGTTCTCCTAAAGTTTCATCTCTTATGGAATTTGAGATTAATGCAATTCCCCCAAAATCCCAGCAAGATTTTGTAAAAATATAGAGAGACGTGCTTGTTCTAAATTGATCAGGAAAAGCACATGTCCTAAAGTTGCTAAAATTCTCTAAAAAGAGGATAATAAAGTAGAAATAATTACTCTACTTGATATTGTTTTACTCTGTAGCTATAATAATCAAGACAGTGTGTTATTGGCAGAGAGGCAGATATACAGGTCAATAGAAAAGAACGGTGGACCCAGAAGTAATCCTATACAACTATGTTAAACAGATTTTTGACAAGGTACAATACCAGTTTAATGGCGGAAGGATGGACTTTTCAACAAATAGTGTTGGAAAAGTTTGACATTCAAAGGCAAGATACTAACCTCAAATTAAGTCTCACATTGAACACAAACATAAACTCAAAATGGATCATAGATATATGTAAAATACAAAAGTATAAAATATTTTTAGAAATAGAAAAATAATTTTGTATCTAGGGCTGGGCAAAAAAAATGTAGACTTAAAATCACAATCATGAAGAATAAAGAAAAAAATGATAAATTGGGCCTCATTATGATTTAAAAAATTCACTCTGTGAAAGCCCATGTGGAGAGGATAAAAATGCAAACCAGAGAATGGGAGAAAATAATTGCATTGTAGTACATACATGCCATGGAATACCACTCGGTTATAAAAAGGAGCAAACTATTGATACACACAATAAATTGAATGAATTTCTAGGGAATTATATGCATGCACACACACATAAACAATTGTAAAACATTACCTACTATATGGTTCCACTTATATAACATTTTAAAATAATAAAATGAAGTAATGGAGAACATAATAGTGATTTTGGTGGGGCACAAGAGGAATGTGTGAGAGTAGATGAGAACACTGTATAGTTTTCAGGGACAGTCTTGTTGTGTTGGACCCACTCAATATCTTTACTATGGTGGTAAATCCATGAACCTACACATGAGTGGCAAATATGTATAGACCTTAACACACACACTCACAGTCATACCCATAAACCAATTAGTACAAGTAAAACTGGAGAAATCTAAAAATCAGTGTTGATATTGTGGTAGAATGGTCTTGCAGAATCTTGTCATAGGGGGCTAGTAGGCAAAGTGTACAAAAGATGTGTCTGTATTATTTCTTATAATTGCAGAGAATATTCAGTTATTTCAACAAAGATTTTAATTAAAATTTATTTCAGATAATTGTGTAATGTTATATTTTGTGGACACATTATAATTTTGATATTTGCTTTTTGTGGAGCCATTGAAATATACTCTATTGGCACTATTGCACAACTTGTACTTTCTTCTTTGTGTAAATTATATTTGAATGTATCATGTATCATGATTTTTCAATAGAAGAAATATTTGAAAGTAGAAAAATATAAATGACCAAAGCGAAATAAAGGTAACACAGGGTATGTATCTTTTCTGAATAGTCAATTCATAAGGATAGAATACACTTGTAATAATTGTTACAGTGAATTAATAACCATTGATTTGGAGCAGAGAAAGTTTACAATACAGTATTTGTTAAACTATTTTATGTGTGGCTACAGACCAGGGCAAGATATAGGGAATATTGTCAAATAGTCATGAAAGGAGATGGCTCTTTTCTAAACTAGATACCTATCTGTCCGAATGGTTTGGTAATGATAATATCAACTCTACTAGAAATAAGACAATGTCCATAAATACTCTCAAATACAGAATTTATGATGACATTATAACTGTGATCACAAAATTTTCAAGTTCCAAAATAAATGTTTTTAAGAAAAATAAAGATATGAAGTACATTAATATCATGCTCCCAGTCTCAAGGTCTTTAATTACCCAGAGAAGCAGAGTTGCTAACTTCATGTCTAAGATTAAATATATCACATTCAGAAAAGAATTGAGGAATAAAACATTTTCTACTTGGAAATAAAATTCATTTTGATATGAGAATAAAACAGAATTACAGTTGCTATTGGAAAGATTTATAAGTATATATATTAAGTGACTAAAATTTTGGAAAATTTGTTATTCTTTATTAGCTAACCTGAACACTTAGTTTAGCTTTGCTCTAATCTGATCGCTGTTATTACCTGATCTCTCTATATTTATCCCCATCATCTATCTATTATCTTTACCCCCTGTATTAAGCTTCCCTCTACAGGAAAAATTTGAAAAGATCTTTTCAATATTCTGCTTAAAGAGTTGACCTAGAGTTGGGCATGGTGGCGCACACCTGTAATCCCAGCACAAGGAGGCTGATACAGGAGAATGGCGAGTTCAAAGCCAGCCTCAGCAACGGCGAGGCACTAAGCAACTCAATGAGACCCTGTCTCTACATAAAACACAAAATAGGGCTGGGCATATGGCTCAGTGGTCCAGTACCGCTGAGTTCAATCCCCAGTAAAAAAAAAAAAGAAAAAGAAAGGAAAAGAGAGTTGACCTAGGAACAAGTACTTCTACAATCACTACTAGAATTTATCTGGCTTTCTGGAATTCTAAAGCAAGGTCTTTGCTAGCTAAGATTCTGAATTTTTCATGTTGAAGAAGAAACCGCACAGGGATGCCACTGCGGAAATGATAAATTAAGTATTTAATGTTGTGCTAATAAACTTCTTTCTGCCCCTTATTCTCTAATGTATGCTCACAAAGGCTTATTGTTAAGTGTAAGCTTTCAAAGTATTACAGGAATGTTTATTATATGTACTTTTGAAAATGGCAGACATTTATATTTATCACCCTGTTTGGAAATGTTTCTAGCCAAGGGAATAGTTGAGCTCAGGTAAACACACAGGAGCTTGTATTACAGTTATAGTACACTGAATAGCAGTGGTAGGTTAAGTGTATTCTAGCAAATTGAAAAGTGGAGATATGCCAATGCCAAATATCTTGGCAGCAATTCAGACGCTGCAACATTCTGCACAACTGGTGTATAGGGTGAGTAATTTTCTACCTGACCTGATAATTTTCTGTGAATAGATTCAGGTATTGCTTAAATGACCTAGTCATATTTTCTCAGTGCAGGGAATGGGTAAGATATGATATCAGAGTATGTGTGTGTGTGTGCGCATGCATGCACATGTGTGTGTTTTAAAGAAATATCAGCATTTTTATTGCAGACTTTTCTAAAGAAAATGAGAATTTCAGTTTTCTATCAGCTCAAGCTGTTCCAATTTAAATTACATATGGGAAGTTCAGGATAGATGATTCTGACTCAAAAAATATGTAGAAATAAGCCACTTTCTTGACTGGTTGCATTTTATCTGCATATCATGACATTGAAGTGTGAGCTATCTGCTGCCCATTTACCTGTGAAGGTCTGTTTTTACAGAAAGAGGCAACCGGCACAAATAAGTTTTCAAATCTTACCGTAGAGTTTTACTTTTTAGTTTTACTTATGATTCTAAATGTGTCCCGCTGTAGTTTTCTCTTATTTACAGAGTCCCGGCAAGGAATGAGAACCCTCAGGTTACAAGAAACATTTGGCACACATTTTGAAATACTTTTAACAAAGGAACAATATTGTTAACTATTAACACTTTACCAAATACATTTTTATGGTGTTCCTAGATTCCACTACTTAACAAACTAATCCTGAGGCTTTCTCTCAGTTTTTGTCAAGATAAAAAAGCACATGTTAAATGTTTTAAATAAAGTCATTAACTTTTCTTTGGTTTTCAAATTTAAAAAGATGTATTTTTCAAAAAATCAGATGATAACTAAGATAAACTGCAGGTGTTCCTATTATCTACTGACGCATATCAAATCATCCTAAAATGTATTGTTTTAAAAAAAACAGCATGACAATATATATTTATGCATGCATATTTGTATTTTCTAAATATTTTATATTTATCACATATTCCTTTTAAAGCCATTAGACTTTTAAAATGTTTTTGTTAGTGTATTAAACATAATAGTTGGTTCATTTTGACATTATCATATATACATGGGATATAATTTGCTCCTTTTTTGTCTCCAATATTTCCTCTTTCCTACTCACCTTCCTCACCTTGTTCCCCATTTCTTTTCTCTGCTGATCTTTCTTCTATTTATTTATTGTTTTTTTTATTGGTGCTTTATTGATAAAGGTGAAAATCTCTGTGGTATATTCATGTATGTGCATAGCATAATTTGGTTAATTTTGTTGCAGTTTCTCTCCTTTTCCTATCCCTCCTCCCTCCCTGGCTATTCCTTCCCCTCTATTCAACTGATCTCCCTTTTTGTTTTTTTAAAAGGTAGGATGTATCTCCATGTGTACATGCATGTTCAAAGAGTTCTCCGATAGTGTGATACAAATTGTAAATTGTAGAAAGTCTTCCAGTTACTAGGAATTTTATATGACTACAGTGATAAATTGAAAGTGACTTAGATGAAGTAAAAAAAAAAGGATGACTTGGTAAATGTATTACTTTCATTTCTGTTTTCACATACATACTTATTTAACCATAAAGTGACCTAGTATTAGAATGAATATTGTTACAGATTGTATATTTTTAAGCTGGTTATGAAATTCCAAAGAAGAATGCATGCATAATGATTTCTAAATAGATCATTTGAGTTTTATTTTTTCCTTTGGAATTTGAAGGAGTGGAGAGTTAGAAGGATTTAAATTTATAATATTGAGCAATATTCTAAGATACATGATGTGTTTCCACTACTCTGACATTTGAGGGGACTGACTACTTGAGGTTGAGAGCAAGACTTTCAGACCCTTAGGGTTTAGACATATCTTTATGAAAGATGCTATAAATAAAATACAAGATAACAATAAAGAAAGTTAATTCCCTCTGGAACTCAACATTGATACCACCATTTCTGCATTTTAAAAATTCATACTCCTTCATATATCCATAGAGAAACCTCTATTTCCTCTATAGCTAGTAACAGAGCAAGGGTAAACCTGACTGTTTTACTGGTCCTACTAGGAAAATCACCATTGTCACAAGGGCACAGATCTTGAAATAATGAGAATTTTTCTTTCAAAATTATCTTACTCACTGTAACTCATAATATTTAGCTGGATAAGCAGTTATAATTAATTACTTTTTCTATGGCTTAACTAATCTACCACAACATTTGAGACTTTCCCCTCAGGACATTATGGCTCCCAAAACAGTGATTTCTAGTACACTTATTGCATTATAACAAAATAGTCTGCTATTCAATTTACTAAATATAGATATAAAACTATCCCCTGGCTCACTGACTTTATTAACAAAGCAAATGGAAATGAATTATTCACCATCAGATAAAGCAAACAAATATGATATCTTTGCAATGCCAGTAGAAAAGAATCCATGTTTTTATATATTATATTTCATATACCATAGAGTGATGGGAAAAGATTAGAATGACAGGAAAGGTATGAGGGCATTTTTGTTTCTGGAGGCAAGAATTGATGAGAGGAAAGAAATTGTGTGAGGAGGTAAAAAAAGAGAGAAAATGATTGTGTAGACCCCAGAAATCAGTAAAGGTAGCTCCCAACTGTGGTGTCTAGAAATTCCTTAAAGGACCAGCTGTGATTATGTTAATATATTGACTATGTGCAGACTGAGGGTTCAGCTTAAAAAAAAGAGAAGATGATAGGGTGAGCAATGAAAAAAAGAGGAAAAGACAAGGAAGATAAATGAAGTGGGGACTGTCATTAGTGTACTTATGAGAAAAGAAAAAGCAATATATTTTGAAGTCCATTTCCTAGAGGAGGAGAGGAAACAATGTCCATTTGAAATTAATAGGCTGAATAGAATGTGCTGGGAAACCCATCCAGAATTGCACTTGAGTTGCCAGTGACCCTTAGAGATGTCTGAAAAGTAAATTTAAAAGCAAGTCATTTGCAGGAAAGGTTTCTCGTTCTTAATAAGATAATTTAGCATTTGGGATGATAAGAAAGATTACAAGAGGGATTTTGCTGAACCACAAGCCCCTGCACAGGAAGCCGAGAATGGCATTGCTTAAACTTAAGCTTTTTCTTGGAAATGTGAGAAATGGTGCAGCTGACAGTCTTGTCTTGTTTCTCCACTGCTGGAGGTGATAATGAGCAATAAGGGTCCAAAGGGTAGCCTGCTGGAAGAAAGAAAAACACTGTGCATGGACAAACAGCATAATTAGCCCTCAAGTAATTCCATCATGGCTGTGGCTTTGTGCAGGGACTACAGCTGCCCATTAGTGTTAATTAACCAACAAGAGAGATAGATACAAGGTATGAGTGTGCTTTCCAAAGTGTGGCAGCCAGGGAAGGAGGAATCTACAGTAGTCAGATGCTGAAGGTGAGGTAGAACTCTAACTGCAGCCACAAGAAAATGGACTGGGCTTTGATTGGGCATTTCCTGATTCTGGTTACTAAGCATTCAGGGCACTTTGTACTCTCCTTTCTGTACCAAGGGAGAGGTACTCATTAAGGTTGCTATCTCATAGGTAAGAAAGCCCAACCTTTGCCCTCTAGAGCCAGGAAAGGAAGCAACCTGTCTCTTGACTTTTGGAACAAAACTGCACACACTAAGCAAGGCCAGAACACTGTGGGATTTCTTTCTTCAGAGGCTGAGCATGACAGTATTTTGAAAGGCTCCAGGTGCACTGCAAGCAAGCCAAGTTCCTGAAATAGGGTCAAGAACTGGACTAGATCATGCAAAATGCCCTCCAACTGTCGTGGCTCTGATTCAAGGCCTTGAAACAGTGCTGGTGAGAAGCCAGCCCTGGTTTGGGCAGCCGTGTGGCACCATGTGGCTGATATATGTGCAGTTACCCTCAATGTAGCACTGCTTTTTTGAACTTGGATTCACATTTCATGTCACTTGAAGTAAAAATTGAACACACTTAAATAAAAAAAAATTTCTGTAAAGATAAAAATGGAATAATATACAATGTAAATGTCTATACATTTTGAATAACAGTTTTATTAGCCATTCACTACTTATTAAATATAATTTTTATTTTATTCAGAAATTTCTAATTGCTTTTATCTGCAACTCTTCTGGTCTTCTGGAATTTATTAAAACTTTTGTGTTTCCTATTTACAAAATTTTGAACACTTTCTTATAGTGTTTAAAAAATAGTTCACTTGAAGAGACTGTCTTTCTTTAGACTCTTAAACTATCCAGTTAAAAAATTTTAAAGTTTCATTGCACTATTTCCTTACTCTGAAGCCCATCAAAATTTAGTGTTGTACTCATTTTGTATCATATTATACACTCTCATTTAAATTTCTCACGTAAATCTCTCTAAGTATTTTCTGTATTCACATCTAAATTGTTCATTTCTTGTAGCTAGGGAACTATTGTTTGCCCATCTTCTCTTTTTCCTTAAGTGCCTAAGTCTTCCTCTTTGAAGCATGAACTATAATAATATTTGTGGGTATTGTTGTCTTTAAACCTCTGTGATCAAGTCAATATAGATATTTGTAGAAAAGACAATGTGAAAAATACTATTAGCAATGTTGGCTAAATTCATTCAATTTAACAAAGGCATCTGTTGCTTGCAAAGTCAAAGAAACAAAAAGGTGGGTAAGATGGTTTCAATCTTCAAGGACTTCACAGTTTAAACTTGTGTAGATAGAATTAATGTATTTGTTTGCTCTATTTATGAAAGGTTAGTAAAATAAGCTTGCTTTCTTACCCTCCTCCCTTCTAGAGCTATTGAGAACCATTAGAAGTGCTAGGAACGTGGCCA
Source organism: Xerus rutilus (assembly GCA_028644305.1). Taxonomy (NCBI): domain Eukaryota; kingdom Metazoa; phylum Chordata; class Mammalia; order Rodentia; family Sciuridae; genus Xerus; species Xerus rutilus. The sequence continues at coordinate 50,248,357 of CM053404.1, forward strand.
AGATTACATGGCAAGTGCCTTATATCCTCTAGTAGCAGCCACCACTCACAGTATGGGTCCAACATTTTGATGTGCTATCACATAATTATCACATCTCCTATCACATAATTAGCTATCCCCCACTTTTAATCAAATAATTTAAATATAGAACACCATCAAGGAACCCCTACAGTGTTCAGGGAATCCAAGAATGAGGGAATATAGAAATCAATATACAGATACACAATTTTTTGTCACCTTCATTTATATTTATATATGCTTGATCCACACACCAATTCCACACACATGTGTATACACACACACACACACACACACACTGTCATACCTACACTATCCTTTCAATATTTTTTACTTGCTATGGGTCATTTTTACCCAGAAATCAAAATCTGTCTCTGGGATTATAATTGTAGTAAATTTATAGTTTATTTACCTATGTCTCTCAAAGTTATAACATAGATGCCTGAAAGGATAAAAACATATTTGCACAGGTTATTGTTCTGATAGCCTCCAAAATAGACAATTTCAGACAATGGATTGCCAACTGTCATTCTATTAAGAAATATATTCTTTTATAAAAATAAGGGATGTATCTGGTTGTGGATTTCTTGATTGGTTAGGGAATCAGCTAGTCTTGCATATCTCATCAATATCCAGGAAGTTTACACAATTACAGTACAATTAACTTCACAATATAGGACACCTGTTTCCATGATTGCATTTGAGTAGAACAACATGTATAAAACATGTTGGTTCAGAATTAAACTCACTGAAAATTTACACTGTCTTTAGTATATTGTCCTTCTTAAAGAAAATGAGTTATCTTTCTGCCATGGGGAGATTAGATCATTGATCATAAAACTGTTTTTAAATTTGATGTCAATTTCAATGATAATGAAGACCAGTTATAATAATTTGGGCATCTGTTTTTTACACACTGACCTACTAATAAAATTTTATTGGGCCTACATGCTTCATAGTTATGTTGATCTCAGGTGACAATGAAGTATAACTCTAGTTTAGAAAGTAACACTTGATCTTGTCTTTAATTTATAATTTAGATTTCTTTTGTCTGTTTAGTAGTGAAATGGATTTTATTTGATACTATTTATTATATTAAATTTATTTGGCAAATGGCTCAGATTTTTAGTCTTTGGTGATTCTGAAGTGAATAATAGCTTAATTTAGAGAGAGACCTTGAAGAAACTCTCTAGCTAGTTTTGCCATTATAATTTACATCATGCATCAATATGGGTATGTGCATTAACATACAGTTATATACTGTTCTAAAATAAAAGAAGGAAAATATGTCTGGCAAGACGAAACTCTTACATCAGTATACATTTTAAACCTCAATTTGAGCTATGGAATGTACATTTCTTATGATTTACTGAAAGCAACATTGTAATAGTCAAACATGTTTGTCTCCGGAGCACAAGCGTGCGTGTGTGTTTGTGTATGTGTATTTGTTTGCATCTCATCTGTTTCTTTTGTGAAGACACATACTGACACAGCATACTGATGCCTGTTTTTCAGAACAACATTGACATATGTCCACTTAGACAAATGAATATTTTCATCTTTAATGACTCATTTGAAAGGAACAAGAAGTTTAGATTCGAATTTGAATAAAGTAGGAGGATGTGGGTAAGACAGAAATATGGGGCCATATCATAATTCTTCAGGAAAGAGAATCATTACCCTATATTTACAGCAGATAGATAGACACAGCCACACCCACAAATACACATACACACGCGCACACACACACACACACACACGCCACGTATGAAATACCTGTAACACTTAAAACAAATTTAATTTTAATTCATTATTGTGATCACTTTTGAATGTTCTTATTTTGTCATTGACAAGAGTTTTAATTTGCTTTTTTTTTTGCTATTATCTAAAAACAAGGTAAAATTAGTGTCTGGTCACCCTGTAGTAAATTAACAACTATATGTATAAATGAAAAATTTTAAACATAATAGTCTATAAAACAATATGAACTATTTTCTACCTAGCAACATTTCTGTCTGCTTAACCAATATATATCTCTATTTTCTGGGTCTTCAGGCTTTGCAGTAAATGAAATCACATATTGATATTAAAAGTTCACATGCAAGTTTAGAACATTTTTATTCTCTTCAAAATGAAAATTATTTCATTTCTGATTGCAAAAATGATCCTTATTATAAGCCAGGTTGAAAATGTTTTTAAAAAGAAAATAGAAAATTAAAATTATCTTGATTCTCCTCAGAGACAACCATTTTAGTAAAGATTATTTTAGATGTCACAATTTATACATATACATATACACAAATTCATCATTTTTATTAATACAATCACTATATGTCCTGGCATCCTGCTCATTCATGTTTCCATGTCAATACATATATAACTACTTTATTGATCAGTTTTTGTATAAATTAAAAAACTAATTTCACTATTAATAAAATAAAAAAACAGAAAAATTTCAGCCAATATAGGCACATGTAGTTATTCTTCTTTATAGAAATAGTATTTCCTTTCCCCTATATAATCCAACTTAACAGTTGACATTTATCTTACTTTGAATTTATACTTAACTATATATATATAACTGTATTTAAATATAATTACATGTTATATAAATTCTACCAATTTTCACTTAAAATTATATACAATATTATTGCTTAATAAATTCTGTTCTATGGCACAGCAGCGTGATTGTAATTAACAATAATGCTTTATGTCTCAGAATTTGAATATACTCACCATAAATAAAATGTAAAATTTAAGGGTAATGGACATGCTAAGTGTCCTGAATTGATCTCTACCCAATGTAAACATGAACCAAACAACATCACATTGCACCTCATAAATATGTATAAATATTATGTAGATCAGAAAATTAATAAAATTATGTACTTGACATTTTTATATCAGAAGAAAATTTTATTCTTTTTTACAGAATTACATAATATATTCTCCACTGATAAACACTTAATTCTTTTTTACTTTAACAAATAAATTTTTCCTGTGACTGTATATTTGTTTACATAGGCAAGGATTTCTGAAGGACAAATTACAGTAGATGTATTTCTGTAGTTATACACATTTTCGATTTTCATATATGAAGCTAAGCTGCCTTCAGAAAAGTTGGCCATTTACCTTCCAATTGCTTTCTCATTCCCTCAACAATACTATAACATATTAAACTTTTAAAATGTTGTTGGTCTGGTAACCAAATCATTTTCTTGTTTTAGTTGCATTTAATAGGTCAAGAGGTAGATTGAGAATCTTATCATGTATTGATTGGTCATTTTATTTCTTATTTAATGGAACTATTTAAATATCTTTCCATTTTTAGTATCATCTTTCCTTATTGATGTTATAAGCTAATCTATACCTATAGATAATAATTTTTGTTGTATATAAAACATTTTGGTTCATCTTTTATGTTTCTATTTACATACTTTCAATATTACAATATTCAAAAAATTTTATGTAGTAAGTGAGCCAGTCTTTCTACATACATTGAACTTCTCTCACTGAAGTAGTCAGTTGGGCCATCACCAACATTATTTACCATTAATCTGAGAAACACTGTATTTTTGTGGCTTAATGAGAAGTATGTTATACTTCTTTTCAATATTTTGTTATTCTACTTTGCGAGATTCACATATTTCTTTCAGATGCACATTAAAAGTAATCAAAATTCAATATAGACCTATTAACTCAAAAGACAAATTTAGTGAGAATTGGCATTTCATTTTATAATATTGAGTTTTCCCATCCAAGAATATGATATTTCTACCTATTCTTTCAGCCTTTCTTTTATATAAGTAAAACTTAACCTCAGTAATAATGGAAATGTTTATCTTCATCTTGACTTTTGAGCATGATATTTACTGTAAATTTCTGGAATTTTTCTTGTTGTAAGTAAAGAATGATTCCTTCTATTCACAATCTGTGCTTTAATATGGATAGGCATAACACTGCTACCAATGCTTTTCCAAAATCTAATGAAATCTGGTAAAACAAGGAATTTTATTGTTACATTTTCTAATTATGAATGATTTTTTTTGTTTCTACAGCTACATTGTGTTGCTCTACTACTGTTCTTTTTATTTCATAATTGGATTGAACTAATATTTTAATTATAAATTTATATTTAATAACAAATTTTCATGATTTAACTCTGTCCCCTCATTTTGTTATCACTTATGTATGAAGTTAAAGCACAATGACTGAAATGGAAGAGGATTTAAAAATAAAATCAATCTGTTCTTCATCTTATAGAAATATAAATTATGATTTAGATCTTTGATATCCTCCACAAAACTCACTTATAAAGCAATGCAGGAATGTTCATAGGTAAAGTGATTAGATGATAAGAGCTATAATCTTACAGTGGATTTATTCATTTGATGGATTAATAATTTGAATGATGGTAACTGTAGGCAGTTGGGGGCATGGCTAAATGAATTAAGTCACTGGGGCATGGCTTGGACTATATTTGCCATGACCCCTTCCTTTCTCTGCTTGCACTCTGCTATGAGCTGAGCAGCTTTCCTCTGCTATGCCCTTCCGCCATGATGTTCTGCCTCACCACAGGTTAAGAGCAATGGAGTCAGCAAACCATGGACTGAACCTGTGAATCCCTGACCCCTAAATCAACATTTGTTTCTCTAAGTTGTTCTCATCAGGTCTTTGGGTCACAATGATGAAAAGCTGACTAATACAATACCCAAAGATGAGAGGTAAATTCCATTACACAAATTATCAGAGAAAGCATTGTGTGATTTAGGATTTATAATGCTTGGAGGGTAATTTTAAATGCAAAGTTCAAGAAAACCGGAAGTTCCTTGGTAATAATTTGTCTTCATGAAACACACTGACTATACTTGTTCTATGAGGTTAACACATCTAATTTCCCATTGTACTTAAAGATTTTGGTTTTAGGGACTGATCCTTTCCCATGTCTCCTTAAATAGATTGTGCTTCTTGCAATTTACTTCCAGTGTCTTTGACTTTGATTTTTCTAACAGTTCCCAGGCCTACATAATAGGTGCATAATCAATATTTTGTTAACAATAATTTATTACTCAATAAAATTGTTCCCTATACACTTCTATGTACTTTTATAGCACATTTTTATTTGTTAGATACTCTACAAAACTCACCTAAGTCATTGTCATTTCTTGTTGCTACCAGGGGCAGCAAAAAAGCACTCTTCCACCAGGAGAAATGAAACGCTGACTTGTTTAGCAAGAGGTCACTTGGATGCCTATGTTGGGAAATCACAGATCCTCTTCTGTAATTTTCAGACTCAATCTTAGGCCTCTGAGTTGGGATTTCTTAGAAGCAAAGCATATATTATGTTCTAAAAAAAAAGAAGGAAAAGAAAAACAACACAAACTCTGGGGTTTGTTGACAGGAGTTACTGTGTCTGTTTCCATCTGCCACACTCACCAGCATTTGGCAGCCAGCTTGGGCCTTTGAAGAGTTATTTTACTTGATTAAAAATAAATAAATTAAAAACTAAATTTGGAGCTATGCAGTGGTTCTCAATTTGATATCTTAAGTTGAAGTAAAACTTGAAAGTAGCTACTCTCCAAGCCTTGTTAAGTATGATGGCCAGACTAGAAGAAAACTATGTTACTTTTCTTTGAAGTCCAGCTGTCTAAGCCTTTGTGGAATATTGCAATGAATTTCAAAAGGAAATTTCATCCTCCTTTCTCTCTTGTCCTGATTTTCTGCTGCTGTCTTCCCCTCCAAACTCCATTTCTCTCTCTCTTCATCTCATCTTCATCAAAGATGATACATTATCAAGTCCACTGACTTATGCATACATTCACTGGATCATTCACTGAAAAGCTATTTATTGTTTGGCTATCATAGGTCAGACATTAGGCACTGTGGGCTAAATGTTCAGGTAAAAAAGACAGATTTCTAAGTGAGGAAAATGGGCAATAGTCAAATCAACTCCCCAGTGAATGTATAATTATAAACTGAGAATCATACTCTGAAGAAAAAAAAACTGATTTAGGTAGGTGAAGATGCCAGGGATTGGGTGGGGTATGATATCAGTGAAAACCTTTTCAAAGAATTAATTTTGAAGAGAGATCTGATGAATGGCCATTAAACAAGTCTAAGTGGTATGAGGTAAGAGTAAAGAAGAGAGAAAGTACTCCAGACTAGAAAGTACAAATGCCATGTAACAGAAAGAAACATTGTTATGGTTTATATGTAGTGTCTCCCAAAAGTTCACATGTGAGACAACACAAGAAGGTTCAGAGGAGAAAAGATTGGTTTATAAGAGTCTTAACCCAATCAGTGAATTAATCTCCTGATTAGGATTAACTGAGTGGTAACTGTAGTGCTAGGGTGTGGCTGGAGGAGGTGAGAATTGGGGCATGGTGTTGGGGTATATGACAAGTGGAGACTTCTCTCTCTGCTTCCTGATTGCGATATGAACTGGTTTCCTCTGTCACACTATTCCACCATGATGTCCTGCCTTACCTCAAGGCCTGAAGAAGAATGGAGCCTGCTGTCCATGGACTAAGATCTCTGAAACTGTAAGCCTCCAAAAAAACTATTCTTTCTCTACAATTATTTTGGTGAGTCATTTAGTCACAGCAGCAAAAAAGCTGACTAAAACAAACTTTGATATCTAAAGTAGCTTTATGTAACTAAAGCAAAGAAAATAAAAGAACTATGCAAAGTGAGTCTTGAACCAGACTTACAGAAACTTATAGGAGGGGGGATAATATGGGGATAAGATGGTGATAGCAGAATCAAAATTGCATTTGAAAAAATTTGTTGACTGCACTATACTGAACCTATAATAGAGGAAGCACAATTTCTGACCAAAAAATAGCTAAAACTGGAGACAGGAGTAAACTTTATTAAAAGGTTGATTGATAGTTTAACTATGGAGAAGGATTGAAAAAGTTTATGATTCAAGAAATGATTAAGAGGTAAAATCAAAATAAATGGATAGATATGAGAATGAGAAAGTATAGATTGTCCAGGAAACCTGTTACTTTCTTCTTTGAATCACAAGATTCATGGGTTACCTTGACACCTGCCCAGTCCTCTGTCCATGCTAGTGTGACCATCATTTCAGCCAAAGACACTAACAATAATTAACATGGTTCTTTGTGTGGCTGAATGGGTTCATATTTTCCAGGACTTCTTAATATTTGATATTTAATAATATCTCTTTGAAACCTTCTCTTTTCCTGGTCTCCATGACATCACAGTACTGTGTGTAACTTCTATTTCTGGCCACCATTTCTAAGTCTCATTGCAGGATTAACTACTTCTATATGCCTAATAATATTGGTATCTTAGATAGCCTTTTAAGAATATTTATTCCCTTTATTGTAATAGCCAAATACAACTGATAAACTAGTTACCTCCTAATTAATATTTCCTCTGTAGATCCCATGCTTGGTATTGGTAATATCTACTTATACATCTCAATGGCATCTCAAACTCAAACTATCTAGTCTAACTCTTTTTTGGGCGGGGGAGGTACTGGGGATTGAACTCAAGAGTACTCAACCACGGAGTCACATCCCCAGCCCTATTTTGTGTTTTATTTAGAGACTGGGTCTCACTGAGTTGCTTAGCACCTCTCCATTGCTGAGGCTGGCTTTGAACTCTCAATTCTCCTGTCTCAGCCTCCCAAAGTGCCTGGCTAGTCTAACCCTTGATAATCTATGAACTCAAAGAACTCATGTTGTTCCTTTCACTAATGATTTCACCAGTAACTTTCAAATTTTTCTGCTTTGTAATGTGTCCAAGGGACTTAGATCTCTCTTTTCTTTCTTCATGCCTCTTCACAAACTTCTGTGAGCCTTCATTCCTAAGATCAGAAAGAATCCAAAATTGCTTTGAAAATACCAAATTAAAAACACTGAATCTATTTTAGCTAGTTTGTTTATGCACCTTTATGCAGAGTTTTTAATATATTCTCATTTGCCTCTTTGCTACAGATTTGCCAAATCCCAAAGAACAAATACAGTCAAACTGAAATCAGATTAAGGAAATTGAGTTTAATAATCCAAAGACTTTCTTTGAGTGTTCTCCCTCCATAAAATAAACCAATGATACTTTCATATTTTCAATGATAATATTCATATTACAGATAATGAGAAATGTTTTGAAGAAAGAAATAGCTTCCAACTAACAAGTCAACTTGTATTCAAGACTTTAAAAGATACAATTCATTTAATGTATTAGTTTTAACACAAAATAAAATAATTTGTATTCATGATGATTCAGAAGCAGATGGACAAAGAAAATCTATTATTTTTATTTGCTTACATGACTACATCCTTACTATTTTCAGGGTACTTTGCATGATGAAAAGTCTGAAAAAAGATACATCTCTGTTTTTGTCCCCGAGTAACTCAACATCTGATGGGCATAAGTGAGCTTAGTAAGAATGAGGATGTGCTATAATTATGAGTGTGGGAATATTCTTCAGTATCTGAGAAGAGATAATTTGTGGAAGAGATTCTTAATCCAAGTCTGAAGCATAGATATGAATTTGAAAGAAAATATGAGTGAAGTTTTCACACAGGATGAACAGTTTACAGAAAGATAAACTAAAAATGATTATTTTCTTTAAGAATTAGATATTCCTTAGTACCTGCTATGTAACATGGCTTAATAAACACTTAAGAGTTAGACATTCAAAAGAAGACACGTGTAGACCCATTTATGTGTACGCAAAGTGAAAAAAGAAGTTCCTTCTTTTCATTTGCATCTGACTCTAGGACATTCAAGTTGCCCAAATCCAGAGGCAGACATTCAATTAGAAGATGCCTTCCACAGAAATGACTATTGTTCTGAATTACCAACTTTTGGTAAATATTCTGATAAACATAACCACTTGAAATTAAGTACATATTTTGTGTGCAAGTTTCTGATTCACTGCTAAAATCAGGCTTCTCTCTTTTCATACAAGAGATAATGAATTTAATTTACATGAGTAGAAAAAAAGAGACTTGGTTAGAAGATATAAGGTAGTGCATATAACTCAGAGTTAAAGAAGAGCCCTTCAAAATGGGCAGAAACCAAGATTGCTCCAAGATTATACACAGTAGGAAGTGATGAATATGCCCAGCTAATGACTAGGGGAAGACTAGGAGCCTCTACTCTCAGTCATACCAAGCTTCACACCACTGGAATGGAGTAAGAGAGAGCAGTTCTCCAAAAGGAAAGCAGAGTGTTATTACCAGAAGGAGGAATTGCTGGTAAATGGATAGCCAAATTTTTTTTATGCACTTAATTTTCTTGTTTCTTGGGAACTCTGATGTTTAAACTTTTCTTTTTCTTAAGCAGTTAAAGTCCTTATTTCTTGTCTCTGATTTGTGAACACTTTAATATGACTTGTTAGTCTCTCCCATAATTATTTGTGTCAGACTTTTGTAGACTTTCATGCCATTGTGCTGAACTTCAGGATGAAGTATCTATTCAAACAAATGATAATCATCCAAGGTCTAAGTGTGTATTGTGTGCTGTTGCACACGCACGTGCACGCACGTGTGTGTGTGTGTGTGTTTTGGGACAGAAGATGGGGGAGTCTATTGGGGAAGGACTTAAGAAAATCTGTGCATCTCTTATACTTTCCAATCCTACCCATGCACACAGCTAATATACCAGACTATCTAGTTAGAATATTTTTAATGTCTGTTTACTACTGATTGTATTATTCTCATCATCTTTATCCCACAAGTTGAGGACTATTATAGACTTTCTATGGGCCCCACTTTATTTCCATTATTAAAGATATTTGAACTTCTAGATTCTATGATCATTATGAGAAAGTTGTTGGAAGGTGATTTCATCTCCTTATAAAGAAGAGCTTCATAAGTTTGTAATTTTGCACTATCCTGCAATGGTAATAGGCTGCTCTGCAGAACAGTAAATTTCCTTTCCCAGAATGTGTTTACACAGGAGTTGTATGACCATCTATCAGGGAGGACAATTCATGAAAATGACAGTGACTTTTCTCTTCTAATGAGAACTAGGATACTTGGTGACATATTACTATTAACTATGTGAACTTTATATGAACAACGGATGTATAACAATAGAAATCTCAGCACACATCACTGTTTCATGTTCATGAAAAATCCTATCACAAGTAAATATCTATAGGAGGACTTCTTAATGACAGATTGAATGACATGTGATAAGCAGCTATCCAAATACTGTACATGTTCTTAAAAGTGATTCCATTTCAGTTGCTTACAATGACTGAGAGTACTGCTAGAGCTCCTAAGACTTCAGATAAAACATGATACTGGAATGTTAACATATGGCATTCTCTGGTATTGAATACTTTGAAAATAGAACCTCTTTATCAGACTGGAACAAAGTAACAATGAAAAGCAGGGTTAAACTATAGAATGATGAATTTATTTAGGAGCACTGAGAAAATTTCTAATTTCTAAATATCTGTTTTATAAAGCTATCCTTTTTTCTACTACTGAAGTAATTTTTCTGGGTCAGCTGTGGTCATCTCCCTAACCTTGAAGGAGTATGAGGGAAAGAGCCAGGCTAGCTGGCAGGTTCTTCAAGATCAGGTTCCAAAGCAAGGAGTTTGTTACCCCAGGTCATGGCTTAGGGAGTGAAAAGTACCATGTTTTCTGCTAAATGAAATGGAAGACCCAAAGTCCAGCAAAGAATAAGCATGACAGGAGTTAAGTGGTATATAGAACTTGAACAGGAACCAGGGTGAGGAAACCGAACACCAGCAATATTGTTGAGGTTAGGAGTTGTCAGGCCAGGCTTTGTTGTCTGCAGTGTTTTTTTGTTTTTGTTTTTCCCATAGATCAAATAGAACAGTAAAGTTAGGTGAGTTTAAAGGGCTAGAATGTGAAATATGCTTTAGAGGGCAGAAGGTGAGAAGAGGAAAGACAAGAGAGGGGTGCTGATAAAAAACTTCATCCCTTCTTAGTAACATAGAAATGTGTTCCTATCTCAAAATTTGTTAGTTTTTATTGTTTGTAATTATATGCAATATTAGTAACTATTTGAATGATACTTTTTTTGTTAAAATGAAAGAACTTTTTTTTTCATATCCTTTTCTTTTGAATGAATGTGTGAAATTACCTGTTTGGTCTCATTTACTGAAGACAACTTAGACTCTGCTTTTCTTATATCTAGGTAAGGATATAGCACAATCTCCAAACAAAGACTGCAATTATTTCAATGCAGGAACCTTTGCCAGTACTTCAATTCAGGGTTTATAAGGAGCACACGTGTATATCTGGTTAACTGTTTTCTTGTCATTGGTTGGTTTGAGTATATCCTCCATTTGATGTTGTTTTTCTATGTATACACTAGTGGATTTAGAGAGTAGGATCAGAGGTCACATTTTGCTTGAGGCTACACCATTCCTACTTTCTCTGAACTGTAATATGTTTCTATTTCCTATATAGGTTTTTTATTAGAGCATTGTAGCTACACATAATAGTGGGTTCATTCCAGGAAAAGTCATACATGCATAGAATTTGATTTGTTTGTGATACCCCCTTTTCCCTCTCTTCCTTATTCCACTCCTTGTTCTTCCTCTACTCAGTGAGACTTCCTTTTGCTCAATTATTTATTTATTTTTGGTTGGTTCTTTTTACCTATACACAAATGTGAAATTCCCTGTGGTATATTTATACATGCACATAATATACTTTTTTTTTTGTACTGGAAATTGCACTCAGGGACACTCGACCACTGAGCCATATCCCCAGCCCTATTTTGTGTTTTATGTAGAGACAGGGTCTCACTGAGTTGCTTAGCGCCTCGCCATTGCTGAGGCTGGCTTTGAACTTGCGATTCTCCTGTCTCAGCCTCCCTAAGTGTTGGGATTACAGGCATGAGCCACCATGCCCGGCTACATAATACACATTTTTAAGAATTCATTCTATATTGCCTCCCCTTTCCCATCCCTCCACTCTGCCTTTGATCTCCTTCTATACTAATAATCTTCCCTATATCTTTATTATATTCTATTCTTCCTTCCTCCTTTCCTTTATTTTACTCTAGCTTCTGCATTGAGAGAAAACATTTGATCTTTGAATTTCTGAATCTAACTTATTTCACTTAGCATGATATTCTCCATTTCCATCCAGTTACTAACAAATACCATAATTTCATGATTCTTTATGGCTCAGTAGAACTCCACTGTGTATAAATACCACAGTTTCTTAGTCCATTTATCTATATGGACATCTGGGTTAATTCTATAAGTTAGCTGTTGTGAATTGTGCCGCTATAAACATTGACATGGGTGTATTAGTAGAATATGCTCATTTAGTTCTTATGGAAAAAATATCAAGGAATGAGATAGCTGGGTCATATGGTGATTCCATTCCTAGTTTTTTGTGGAGTCTCCATATTGATTTCCAATATGAATATACTAGTTTGCAGTCCCACCAACAATGTACAAGTGTACCTTTTTCCCCATACCCACCCTCCCCAGCATTTATTATTGTTTGTATTTTTGATCATTGCCATTCTAACTAGAGAGATAAAATTTTAGTATAGTTTTGATTTTCATTTTCTTGATTGCTAGAGATGTTGAAAGTTTTTTTCCATGTATTTGTTGGGGTCATTTCTTCTTTTGAGAAATTTCTGGGTTTTTTTCCTCATTTCTTTATTGGGTTATTTGTTTTTTGGTTCTAAGTATTTTTAGTTCTTTATATATTCTACCATTCTGTAGCTCTCTTCATGCTCTAAATTGTTTCCTTTGCTGTGCAGAAGCTTATTAACTTAAGCTTTGCATCCCACTTATTAATTCTTAATTTTATTTTTTGCACCTTGGGGGTCTCATTTAGGAATTTGGTGACAGCACTAGTGTGATCCAGTGTTGAACCTATGTTTTCTTCAAGTGGTTGCAAGTTTTATGGTCCAGTTCATAAATCTTTGATCCATTTTTATTTGACTTTCCTGCAGGATGAAAATAGAGATACAATTCCATTTTTCTACATATAGCTATCCAGTCTTCCCAGCACCATCTGTTGGAAAGGCTGTCTTTTCTCGAAACTATATTTTGGGCACCTTTGTTAAGTATCAGATGGCTGTAAATATGTGGGTTTTTCTCTGTATTTTCAGTTCCATTGATCTTCATGTCTGTTTTGATGCCAATGCCATGCTTTTTTTGTTAGTACAGTTCTGTAGTATAATTTGAGATTTAGTATTGTGCTGCCTCTTAAATCAGTTTTGTTCAAAATCACTTTGTGTATTCTGAATTTCTTATTTTTCCAAATAAACTTAAAGGTTGTTTCCCCCTAATTCTGTGAATAATGTCATGGGAATTTTGATGGGGATTGAATCTATATATCATTTTTGTTACTATGGCCATTTTGACAATATTAATTCTGGCTATCCAAGAGCATGGAAGGTCTGTCCATCATCTAAGGTCTTCTTCAATTTCCTTCTATACTGTTCTATAATTTTCATTGTAGAGTTCTTTTACCTCCTTGGTTAGATTAATTCCAAGTAAGAGGTTATTGTGAATGGGATGGTTTTCCTTATTTCTTCCTCGGCAGAATCCCTATTGGAATATAAGAATGCTACTGATTTACAGGTGTAGATCTTGTATCCTGCTACATTTCCAAAACTGTTTATAATCTCTAGAAGTCTTCTAGTGTAGTTTCTATTTTTGGGGGGAGGTCTTCTAGATATAGGATTATGCCATCAACAAACATAGATAGTTTGATTTCATCTTTTCCTTTTATATCCCTTTAATTTCTTTCTCTTGCCTGATTGCTCTGGCTAGTGTTTTGAGGAATATATTGAATAGAAGTGGTGAGAGGGGAAATTCTTGTCTCATTTCTGATTTTAGAAGTAATACTTTTAGTTTTTCTTCTTTCAGTATGATGTTGGCATTGGGTTTATCATAAATAGCCTTTATGATGTTGAGTTTCTTGAATTCCTATATTCTCCAGAAGTTTTAACATGAATGGATGCTGGAATTTATCAAAGGCCTTTTCTGCATCTATTGAGAGGATCTTGTGATTTTTTATTTTAATTCTGTTTAAAGTGGCCAATTACATTTATTGATTTGCATTTTGAATCAACCTTGTATCCCTGGAGTGAAACCCATTTGATCATAATGCCTTATCTTCTTACTATGTTTATAAATGCACTAGTATTTTATTAAGAATTTTTGCATCTATGTTCATCAAGGATATTGGTCTGTAGTTTTCTTTCCTTGATGTATCTTTGTCTGGTTTTTGTATCAGGGTTATATTGGCTTCATAAAATTTATTTGGAAGTGTTACTTCTCTTTTTAATTTCATAGAATAATTTGAGAAAGACTAATGTTTCTTCTTTAAAGATCTGGTAGAACTCTCCTGAGAATCCATCTGTTCCTGGGCTTTTCTTTGCTGGAAGGCTTTTAATTGCTGTTTCAATTTCATTACTTGATATTGATTTGTTTATGTTTTCTCTATCTTCCTGATTTAATTTTGGCAGATCTGGTGTGTCCAAAAATTTGTCAAAGTCTTCTAGATTTTCAAGTTTATTGGAGTATAAATTTTCAAAATAGTTTCTATGATCTTTTGTATTTCAGAAGGGTCTGTGGTGATATTTCCTTTTTCATCACTAATTTGACTGATTTGGGTCTTCTCTCTCTTCAGTTTGGGTAAGGGTTTATCCATTTTATTTGTCTTTTTGAAGAACCAACACTTCATTGATCCTATGTATTATTCCTTATTTTCAATTTTATTAATTTTGTTTCTGATGTTAATTATTTCCTGTCTTCTCCTGACTTTGAATTAGTTTATTTTTTTCCCCCCTAAGGCCTTGAGGTGGAGCATAAGCTTATTTATATGGGATCTACTTTTTTAATGTTGGCACTCAATGCTCTAAATTTCCTCTTAGAACTACTTTCCTATCATCCCAAAGATCTTGAAATATATAAATGTTATATTTATGTATTTCATGTTATATATTATATTCTTGTTTATATCATCCCAAAGATCTTGAAATACATAAATGTTATATTTATATATTTCATGTTATATATTATATTCTATATAAATATAACATTCTTGAAAATGTTATATTTATATTGTTGTTTGTTTCTAAGAATTTCTTGATTTATATTTTTATTTATTCTTTGATCCATTTTTTATTTAAAAGAGTATTATTCAATCTCCATGTGTTTATGTAATTTCTATTATTGTTCTTGCTATTCATCTTTAGTTTTATTCTATTATTATCCCATAGGATGCATATATATTTGTTAAGATTGACTTTGTGATCTAGAGTATGAGAGTATGATCTACTTTGGAAACAGTTCATTGAGCTGCTGAGAAGAAGCTAAATTCAGCTCTTTGGGAATGAAATATTCTGTGGATGTCTATTAGGTCTTTTTGATTTATAGTATTATTTTGGTTGGAAATATCTTTATTGATTTTATGTTTTCATGACCTATTAATGTAAGCATATGTTGAAATCACCCAATATTATCATGTTGAGGTCTATCTGAGATTTAATTCCAGGAAGTATTTTTTTAATGCAATGTAATTAGGTGTGCTGATATTTGGGGTATAAATGTTTACTACTGTTATATCTTCTTGTTGGATTTTTCCCTTTACCAGGCTGTCTCTTCTGATTAATTTTTGCTTGATATCTGTTGGGAAACTGGCATAGGATCGACCACTCAACACACTGGAGCTAAGCAGAAGCGAGTTTATTGTCAGGAAATCTGATGGGGCTGCCTCTGTGCAGAGACAATAGCAGCAGACTTCTTCTAAACCAAATTTTTATAAGTCAGAATCTAGGCTATGCATTGGAGGTGGGCTTAGCCCTTGCTATTGCAGGAGGAGAGCAAACTTCAAAACTTCAAGAACCTCAAAGGGGAAGGGGCAGGAGGAGCAGAAGTGAGTACATTGCCACCAGTTCATGGAACTGGCAGGCCCCTGTACATACTCAGAAAGTAGGTTAAAGTCTGTGAGTGCTGTGGTCAGGGTACAGGTGGGTGAAGATGTCAGCCTCTGAGTGAATGGGGGAAGAGGAGGAGGAGGGGGAGCAGGGTAAGGTGTCTGAGCAGAAATGGGGTCAGCTTGACTTGACTTCTAAATTAACCCATAGTTATGTTAACAGGTTAACAATATCTATCTTGTAAGATATGAGAACAGCTACTATGCTTGTTTTCAAACTCCATTTGTGTTGAATATTTTTTCCATGTTTTTACATTCAGCCTGTGAATGTCTTTGTCTATGAGATGAGTCTCTTATAAACAGCATACAGTTGAATCTTGATTTTTATTCCGTTCTGTTAATCTATATCTTTTAATTGGGGAGTTGAGACCATTAACATTCATGTTCATATAAATATATGTTTGTGATTTGCTGTCATTTTGATCTTTTTGGTATATTTAATACTGTTTGGATTCTTGTTTAGTAAATTACTCTTCTATTGGTCTTCCTCTATTTGGAGCTTTAGGATTTGTTTGAGTTTCTCTGGGTGCAGTTTATCTTTGAATATTCTTTGTGATGCTTGCTTTGTGGTCATGAATTCTTTTAGTTAATTCTTGTTATAGAACATCTTTTATTTCCCCCTCAGATTTGAAACTGAGCCTTTGCTGGGTATAGCAGGCTTAGCTGAGAGTTGTTTTCTTTTGATGTTTAGAATATCTCATTCTGGGTTCTCCTGGATTTTATGATCTGAACTGAAAAATCAGACATGAGCCCTATTGGTTTGTCACTAAATGTGACTTGATGTTTCTCTCTTAAAACTTAATATTTTTCTTATTTTATAAATTAGGCATTTGCATTATTTTGATTAGGTCTATTTGGGATCCTGCCTGTCTTCTTTATGTAGATGTCTATCTCATTTCTGATATGGAAAAAAAAGTTTTCTGCAATGATCTCATTGAAATGTTTTTAGCAACTTTGGGTTATATCTCCATCTTCTATTTTCTCAGCAATTGTCAGGTTTGGCCTTTTGATGTTGTCCCAAGGTTCTTATATATTCTGATCATGTGCTGTCACTTTTTCCCCTTTTATTGAATGCTGTATACTCAAGTTCATATGCTCTCTCTTCATGACCTAAAGTTCTGTCTTCAAAGTCTGAAGTTCTAATTTCTATACTTTCTAATCCATTAGTGATGCTTTCAAGTGAATTTTAAATTTGATTGGTTTCTTTTCATGTTTCCATTTCTTTATTGAAGTGGTCTTTAATCTCCTGCTCCTTAATTCATTCCTTAGATCTTAATTTAGTCCATTGAACATTTTAGCAATCCATTTTTTATAATCTTTCTCTGGGATTTCATCCTCTTCAATATCAGTGGATCCTTTATTGGGGCATTTTGAATTTTGGAGAGAGATTTGTTTGCCTGTTTAATCATGTTTTTAGAGGTCTTAGACTCGAGCATCAATTGAGATGGATTCCATATCCTCTTTTTTTTTTTCCCCTTACATGTGTCCTTTTGTGTGTAATTATTTTACTTGATCTGAGACTTCTGTTTTTGACATATGAGTAAGTTTAAAGGTGTAGGTGCTGTTGTCCCTCTCTGATTGTTCCTTTTGGGGTCTTGGTTGTTGGTTTGGTGTTTCTGTCTCTTTAGATCTTTGAGTTGGAATAATGTTAAGGCTCAGGTGGGGCTAGATCATGAATGGGGTGAGATTTCACTGTTGCCTGGTTGAGATATGAGCATTTCTTGGCATCAGAATCTATGATCTTAATGTGTCCCAATCTCTTTCCAGCCCATCATGGTGGGCAGGGGTTGCTGGGAATAGCACTAATTTAAGCAACAGATGTACAGCCTTAAATGTTTGGTGTCTCCTTTGACATCTATAATACTGATTGCCACCTACATAGGAATGGTGAGGTCAGCATTTAACATTAGTATAAACAATATAAAAATATGTGGACTATATCTGACATTCAACAATAGAAGTCTACTATTTTGGCCACTGTATTAATAATCACAACAACATGAATAGGGTAAAAATTACATAAACTATATATTCTATTGTTTAATGGAACTATATAGGATGGGAAAGCAAGAGAAAGTTTGAAGTGTCCAAAAAAGTGATAGAGGAGAAGCAGGAGATAGGTAGTAGATATCAACTGTACAGAAAAAGGAATAAAAATTAACAGAAAGTAATAAAAATGAGAATAGGAGGGAACAAGATGTTGTGGCTCTTAGTGGGGAAGAGAGTGAGGAAGGGGAGATAGGAGGGCCCAGAACCTATATATGAATGTACCAGCAAATGTAAGAACAAAGCCACTCGAACCCTCACATAATTGTATCCCATGTAATTCTAATTTAGACTAAATAATGAACATGTGGAGAGAGCTATAAAATGTGTAAATAAAGTTATATGTGTATAACAAATCTATACAAATCTATCAAATCTATCTATGCAGTGAGAGCACATACAATCACACATGCATAATGAAAAAAGTGAAAAATAATACAATAAAATTATTTAAAAATATTGAATACAAATTTTAAAATTTAAAAAGAGAAAAAATGAGAATATGGAGAAAAAATAAGAAAGGAAAAGAAAAGAAGAAAATGAATCTTAATGAGAGATACAGGTTTTGTTCAACTGTTGTGGTCAAATCTTTTGGCAGGGATGAATTTTCATTTTTCACTTTTGGCTCTGTGTTTTTGGCCACTATTGTGTTTCTCACCTAGCTACTAGCCAGGTGTAGTAACTCTCAGCTTCCAATTTTCCAGTATTGGATGGGATAGATGGGAGTGCTGACAAATTGTGTAATCCTCTGGCAGGGATGATGTAGAGTTCTAGATTGAAATTTCTAGTTGGGCTTTGGGCTTTGGTGAATTTTCAAACTCCGTTGGTGGAACTTTGAGATTTTAACTACGATCCCTATTGACATAGAGAGCTGCAATCTTGCTAGACTTCATATCTCTAGGACTTCTGGTAAAATCCATTTTCAGGACATAGAGACTAACCCTGCACAAGTTTCACCTTCAGAACAATGGATGTGAATTACTGGTATCCACCTACAGTGCTGATGTGTGGCTGCAGTGAGCATCTTGCAATAGTTCTCATGGGATGCCAGCAAGTATGTGAGTTTTCTCCCTTGGGATACAGAGGCTGAATGATCCAGGTAAAATTTTCTTTGTGCCTGTTTCAGTCTCTCTTGTTCAGGCACTCTCTGGGAAGTTTTTCACTGAATGCTGAGAACTTCCTTTATGAGTTCCCAAACCCCAGTCTTTGTTCACAGCTGCACAAACTGCACAGGGTCAGATTTCAATGTCTAGGAACATTTTCCTCACTTGCCAGTCTGTTTTGTGCCTGCAGAGGGCTTTCCTCACTATGTCCATGGAGAGCTTCCCAAAGAGGCCTGCCCTCAATGTGCTATCTATGCCAGAGGGCATTCTGCCCCCACAGGATGTTTTTGCCCCTGTGAACCACTGTTGGGTTTGTTTTCATTGAGATGTTTTCCCTACCAGCTCTGTGTCTAGTAAAATCAGCCCTCCACTGTAAATCACAGGTTTCCCCCAGTCAGTTTTTCTTTATTTTTAATTTTTTTTTTGTCTGCTTGGCACACATCTCTTTTGTCTGCACTCCCTGCCCTACTCTGCTGCTGGTGGTGGTGGCCAGAGCTGGGGTCTATAAGGTACGATTTCCTACATCCAAGTTACCAACTTTCTGTAGCTATATGAATTTTTTAACAGTTCAGTATTAAGTTTCAGGGAGATTCCCTAGTTGCTTACCTCACTGAGGAGCAGTCTTCCTGCTTTATATGTCTGGTACTGAGGAACTTCTGGTACATGTTTCCTTTCTTTAATCAGCCATCTTCTCTTCGCTGTATGGGTTTTCAAAACATTTGAATTTGTAGCTCTTGAATTAGATGTTTTGTTAAATTTCTTTAGGTTCCTAAGACTTTAATTTACTTTCTATAGAGTGAAGTTTCTTTTTACTTTCATTCTTGAGAAGTAGATGGGATGAACAGGAGTTCATGTATGGTCAGTGCTACCAGGTATCAGACCTCCTCCACACAGTTTCATTTAACTCCCAAAATGTCCCAGTGGGGTAGATAATATCACATACATTTTATAGGTAACAAAGCAGCATAAGAGAGGTTAGCATCTTTATTACCATCAGGAGCTTATTGATTGGGGAGTCAGATTCAAACCCATATCTGTTCGTCTCCAAAACTTCCCTATCCCTTAATTTCTCTGAGTGGGCAGAAGATTATTATGAGGATCTTTATATAATGAAGTTTTATCCAGATTTTTCAAACATAGTCATAGGTAGATAAATAAAGGGTGTCAGATATGAAAATATTACAAAATAATTTACTAAATATTATATTTTCACACTATTTTCTTTGACAAGTAGGAAGTTACCTTTATACTGTGCTTGTAAACATACTTGATTGTCTTAAAAGTCATGAAAAATTTAGTAAGCATTATTATAGAAGAAATTTGGCTTTCATTCTCACACTGATCTGACTTTGGAAAATGTTGCAGATCAGTCACACTGGAAAAGTAAATTTTATTTCTGACATTTAACTTTTCTGCATTTTCATGCACACTCTTTTAAATGCAACCTTGTACAAAATATCACTAAAATTGCAAATGCCTTGAAATAATACTTGATTACCTAGATTAGCTGACATTGGACAGTTCTGGTAAGGGAGAAGTTCAGATACACATAGGCACTGAATAAATGAAGACAGAAATAATAATAATATAATCATTAATTGAATAGAAAACTTTGAATAGAAAACAAAACTTTTAGTTGTATTTAGTTTGATAATAGTATAAAATAAATCATTTTTATATAAATATAAACTGTATTTAGAATGATTTCTATGTTATTTTAGTCATTTAATTGTCTTTTAGTAAACATTATGGCCAGCAATTGTCTGGAACAAGAAAGTTTACTTTAAGAAGGGAAAAAAAGAGCAAGAGAGTACATTTTAAAAAAGTAAAAGAATGTCAACATGGGGATAGTCATCTATCATTTTAAGCTCTGGATTAACAAGTACTCAGTTTGAATTGAATGAGTATAAATATGTGTTGTGTGTATGAATAAAAACACATAATATGCACACATATAGACACATTTATATGTGCGTATGTATGTACATATACATACACACACACATATATATAATATTACCTATATACTTAAAAAAACAGTGCTCAGATTTACAGATAGGCATTTTCTGCAAGTGAGGTGCAAATTAATGTAATACATACTGAAGCAATTAGACTGCTAAGTTTCATATCACTGAATGAAGTTGGGGGGGGGGTAGAGTAGAGAGGCACAAGAACTGTTGCCCTTTTCAGATAATTCACAAATGTGCTAATTATGTGTCAGATATGAAAGTTGTGACCTTCAAGCCAACAAAAGACCTTTTCAAGTAAGCCATTTCCTTGTACATTAGTAAAGTGAACAATGCCCTTCCACAGTTAAATAATGTATGCTTGTTATTTTATTATATGTAAATTTAAGCCAAGGGGTTCTTTCACTATCGACATATTAAAAGCAACGGTATAAAAAAAGCAAAGACTATAAATCCATTTAAATGATAATTTCGTGGTACTCTTAAAATAGTGATCTCAATTTATGTTTGTTGTTCATTTACACTGTGTGCAACTAATGTGAAGGTTTCTTTACAACTGAATGTATTTTGAAATTTGAACAGTAAAAACTGTAATGTATTAAAGTATATAATAATAAATGGACTCAGTGGAAAGTAGAAAAATTATTCTTTGAAAAACGATCCCCCTGCAGTGATGAAGATAATGACAGATTTTGTACTTCAGAGAAAACATTGCCTCTGTAACCCTCAGTGTGCTAGCAAGAGGAGTGTAGGACAAGAGTGGAGTTCAATGGAAGGGGAAAGGATCTCATACTCTTTCCATGGCTCTTCTATGGCATAATGGAAGTATTTGTAAATATTACATAAAGTTAGTGGACATAATGGCAATTATTTAAAAGAACACCCATTTCACTGGAAAAGTGTATAAATTTCAGAAGCAATAAAGTAAAATAAATTTGGGTGTTACTAATGCTTGAATCAAATCTACTGCTATAATGTCAAACAGTGCCCATTATATTATAGAAAACAAAGAACAGGAAAAAGTATTTAATTGTCTTGTCTTTGTCCAGCTTGGGAGTATATTGATGCTGAATAAAACATGAATAAGGTACAGTCGTGCTTAATGCAACTTAAGTATGCATAATAGACCTCTGGGAAATAATAAACCAATTACAAACTTAAAATAAACTGCAATCATTTGAGATTCCAAGAACCTATTAGCATTCAATCCATAATCTATTTTTCCTGTCCCTTCAGAGCTTCTTATTATGGGTTAGATGTTGATATGAAGAACCATGTAGCATTTACTGATTTATTCACCAGTGTTTCCTTTTGGTTTTGCATAATTCTTTTGGGGCCTTTATTGTTATTTGTTTTAATGGTTTCTCTGATTTTTTTTCTATAAAACAAATAACAGTGACATTTATGAGAATGCTGTTTGTCACTGTATTTTCAGTGAATATGTGCATACTCTTACTTTTCCAGGATAACAAGTGTTTCTGCATTTCCTTGATGATCTAAAATAATTTCCATTTTTTTGACTTATGTTCAAGGTTGCAAATCTTGCTTGTTCCATGTCAACAAATGAAGATGGAATTAAAATTGTCAGAATCGCAGCGAATCACCTGGAAACTTTGTGCCCACAGGTATGATAACTAAGTCAGTGTCTCTTTCCTATAAAAATTAGGTGTAACTTTTCATGTTTTTACACATATGAAACTATATTAAATATTTATTTTAGGCATGGAAGATAGAATTGTCCTAACATCAAAGATTATTTTTTACTAAGGAACCACTTCTTACAGCTTTTTTAGATAATTGTGAGAGATTTGATGTTAGTCTAAGTTAAACATCTTCCACTAGTCTGAAAATGTGTAAGAACCATTGAAAATAGACATGTTGAATCCTGATAATTAAACAGTTTTATGCATTGGCCCATCTTGCTAAATGCCTTTTATCTCTAGTGAAGGAAAAAGGGAAAAGGCAATGGTATGTATTACAAATCTTATAATGTTCTGACACCAAAGGATGATATCTAGGTAAAACCTCTTACAGATGAACAAATGGAGACTAAATATTATGCTAGTATTTATTATAAACCAGTAGTTGTTTTAGGGAGCAAAACAGGATACTGACAAAACTTTAATAAAGGTATATAAAACCTGTGCCCAAGAATTTTGTTATTTGAAATAATGTAATCTACTTCTTTGGGTCATTTGTTTTGCTTTAGAGTACTTTATATTATTTTCTAACTAGTGAACTCAGAAATGTTTTCTTGTCAGTAATTAAGAGAATTTCTTAAAATCTGAAGAACAATATATTTTTAGGGAATTATTTGTAGATAACCAGTAGTCTTGATGCCATCAATCACAATACACAAAGGGCAATCTTAAACATCCTTGTCTTAAAACGGGCATAAAATAATATGGATACTTACTTCTTAAAGAGACCACAAATGTTGTAGGAATGTGAAATATAACAGTGATTAGGGACATCAAATCTCCAGACATATGCTGATATTCTCATTCTAATAAAAGTAGAGCATGTATTAAATTCTTGATTTGTCTTCTGATAATTTCATTTCTGAAGAGTATTGAAGTTTAACAGTGAGGGAAACTGCTTCTTTGGACTTAATGCAGATTAAAATTAAGAACTGGCTTTGTACTTAATGTCTATTAACAAGTAAGAACTGGTCTGCAACTGACATTTCCCAACTAGTGTGAGTTTTCTATGAGACTTCATAGGGAGCAGACTACTGCAAACAAGGTCCCCAAAGTACTAACAGCAATTATGCTCCCATCAACAGTCTATAAGGGTTCTCATCGCTCCATATTGTGGCTAACACTTAATGCTTTTTAAAATGTCTTTTCAGTTGGAAGTTTATGAATATATCTCATTAGTTTTAATTTGTAATTTTCTTTTCTTTTCGTTTCTTTCTTTGTGCTGGGGATTGAACCTAGGGCCTTGTGCATGTTAGACAAGCACTCTATCAACTGAGCTATATCCCCAGCTCCTAATTTGTAATTTTCTGATAATTAGTTAGAATTTTCTTTTCAAATATGTATTGACTATTTGGCTAATAACTATGGTTACACCTATCTTTTACCAATTTTTAGGTGGGCTGTTTGTCTTTTATGATTAATATGCTTAAAAGTTGTTAAAAAATTCTGTCATGTATGGTTTATCTTTTAAGTTGCATAATACTTTAAACAGAATTTTAAGAACTTTAATACAATATATGACTCATCTTTAAGTCCTTTAATAAATAGTGAGCACCTCCTCTGTGCTCCAGTTTGTGGCTTTGGGCATTAAGATAATCTGCTAGCAAAAATGACATATCTTTTTGCAAGATAGAAGTGTTATTCAACAATTACTTTTTATTTTTCTTTTTAAAGCAAAGCAAATTTATTGCTCAAATATAGGCAACCAGGGACAATAAATGGCATAAAATTCATGATGAGCTGGTCCCCGAAGGGTCAGGAAAGCTACCCAAGGTTGATGGACTATACTGTCCCCACTTTGCAGGGCACTGAAGGACCCCGAAAAGGTACTCTGCTCTGTGTTTACAGCCAGGAGCAATTTGACATAATGGGCTAAAGTTCAATAGTTACTTTTTCTTTATCAATATTATTATAATTAATATTATTAATATTAATATTATTTTGTATGGTATTGGAGATGGAACTCAGGATGATCTACCACTAAGCTATATCCCAAGCCCTTTTTATTCACTTATAAGACAGTATCTCACCAAGTTGAGAGTTTCACTAAGTTGCTAAGGCTGGCCTCCATCTTGGTGACCTTCTTGCCTCATCCTCCCAGGTAGCTGAGATTACAGTTGTTCACCACCACATGGGGCACCAGTTTGATCTTGATTCCTTATGAAATTTATTTTTATGTGCAGCATGACATAGGGATTTTTTTCAAAGTGTTATCAAGTGGGCTACCATTATGTATTAAATAGCTGACCTTTTCTGAAAATTTGAAATGCTACCATTCACATACACACACACACAATTATATGAATGCCATATATATATATATATATTACTATTGTTCCACGTCTAAATATAAGTTGACAAGCAAATTAAAACATAATATTGATAAACCAAATACTTTGCTTCAAAAATATACTTGACTTTCTTCCTGTGCCATTGGTCTATTAACTTATCATTGAAATAGTATCAAAATATCTTAAATACGGTTTTATATTAAATTTTGATTTCCTCTAGGTGTTATTCTTGACTTTTTGTTCTTTCATATAATTTTCAGAGTCAACTTATTGTCAGTAAAAATATAATTTTGAATTAAAATGTTAAATGTATTTAATTTTAGAGAATCATGAATAAGATATCGAATCTTCCCATCAATAAGTAGGTTATATGTACCTCCCTAATTATACTATTTATGTCCCTTAGGGAGCCTTCAGTTTATTATTTTAAAAATTCCATAGTTTTGCCAGGCGCAGTGGTGCATTCCTGTAATCCTAGCAGTTCCTGAGGCTGAAGCAGGAGGATCATGAGTTCCAAACTTACTCTCCAAAAGGTTTAGAAGTGTTGGTTGGTAGTTGTCTCAATGTGAATCAACTGTTACAGCTGTCAGAAAAGCTTATGTGATTTAACATATTTTCAAAGCATAAGTTCTAAAAATTATTTTCAACCTTCTCTGCACTTCAAATTTGTTTTAAAAATTGTATATCTCAGCACCACATAAAAAAATAAAATAAAGTATATCACTTCCTATGCTATATTGCAGACTATGCATCCTGAAATTTAAAATTAGTATGTCTGGAGTGCAGTCCAAGTGTGTGTTTTCATGTGTGTATGTTTCTAAGTTCTACTTGGGCAATACCTATTGAAGTAAACAACACATACATTCAGTTCCACTAATTCAACTTCCAACAATTTATGGTACAGATAAATGTGTGAATGTGCACAAAAGTCTATGAGCTAGACCCAACCTAAATGTCTGTCACGCTAGAGAATGTTAAAAGCTGCTTAAAGTAGTAAGTCTACTCATTTGCATTTTCCACTTATCTTGGGTATCTTGGAGAGATAAGTGAAAAAAATAAAATTCTAGATGAGAATATATATGATCCAATTTATGTGAAAGTAAAAGAAAATAGATCATGGGATACATTTATGCATTCATAGAAAATTTGCAAAAGTTCTCATGAGAGTTTTAATCATGGTTACTTCCAAGAATTGAGACTGGGGGACAAAGAACAAGAAGTACTTTTCCATTTCATTTTATTTCTTTTAGTTCTCTTAATTTAATCAGAAATGGGTATTTTTAAACAAAGTTCAACCAATTAAAAAATTCTAGATTGATTCTGGAGTAAATTAGGTAAATCCTCAGTCAGCAGGAGCTGTTAAGGTGGTATTTAATTCGTATTTGTTAAATATGATTAAATTCACATAGGTTTCAATGAATTGAATCATTCTGGTTCTTTGTGCGTGCATGTATCTAAAGGACTACAGCTATAATGATTTGCTCAGTTACAGGTGGTGTACTTTAAAAAAGAATTGTCACTTGGAGCATGTCTGAAATAGTGACATGACTTGAAACAATGTCATATGAAGATCTCAAAAAACCTCAGAATTTTTAGCCAGGAAAAGATAATACTTGGAAAACCATGGTTATATTGCTATCCAATCTTTAAAGAACTATTGTGGAAAAGACTTATTCCAAAGGGCTCTGAGGGGCAAAACTACCACCTATGAGCCAAATATAGAAGGATATAAATTTTATCAGAAAATAGAAACAAGTTTTGTACAGAGCTGTTCTGAAAAAATTTGACTTTACTGAGGAGGTATTTAGAATTTCTCAACATCATGTACATTTTACATGAAGAGGGTGACTGCTTGAGCAAGCTATTATACAGTGAGTATAAGACATGTTGACTTAGAAGTTTTTAATATCCAGTCCTAATAAACTCTAATGGATCTGCCTTTTATATAAAAGAGAGAAAATGTGATTTTGGTAATACTACAGTTGTACTACTACAGATACTTGACCTACTGGAAGGATAAACTCTCTATAGGGTTCTCTCTTCCATTTTAACAAATGACTGTAGAAAGTAAACATTTTATATTTGC
This sequence comes from Xerus rutilus, assembly GCA_028644305.1. NCBI lineage: Eukaryota > Metazoa > Chordata > Mammalia > Rodentia > Sciuridae > Xerus > Xerus rutilus. The sequence goes on from CM053404.1 coordinate 50,275,500, forward strand.
ATATGATACAAAGCTAAGAAAGAAGTCAAGGTTCTAAAACATGTTGATCTTTTGGACTAATGTTTGAACACGCGTAAGTTGAAATAGAATAAGGATAAATATTAAGTCAGGATCTTAGCTTAAATAAAATTGATTGCTCTAGTGGATTGGGAAAACACTGCTTATAAAAAGCATCTGAGGCTTCAGAGTTGAAAGGAATATTTGTTATCTATTTCAGTGAATTCTCAACATGGATTCTTGGAAGCCTTTTCTTGGTTTATAGTAAAATTAAGTTGGTGTAGTTACTTTTTCATAATGTAAAATTTATCCAGCTTTTAAATTCTGATTTTATGTACTATCTCTATTTTTGGAATGAACTTTTTTATTTGTTCTAATTAGTTATACATGACTGTAGAATGGATTTTGACTCATCATACATAAATGGAGTATAACTTCTCATTATTCTGGTTGTACATGATATAGAGTTACACCAGTCATGTAATTATGTATGCACATAGGGTAATGATATTCAATTCATTCCACTATCCTTCCCACACCCATACCCACTCCCCTCCTATCACTCCACTTTGTTTAATCCAAAGTACATCTATTCTTCCTAAGCCCTCCTTCCTTTATTGTGAATTAGCATCTGCATATCAGAGAAAACATTCAGCCTTTGTTTCTTTGGGACTGGCTTATTTTTCTTGGTATGATATCCTCCTGCTCCATCCATTTACTGGCAAATGCCATAATTTCATTCTTCTTTAAGGCTGAGTAATATTCCATTCTGTATATATACCACATTGTCTTTATCCATTCATCTGTTGAAGGGCACCTAGGTTGGTTCCATGGTTCAGCTATTGTGAACTGAGCTGCTATAAACATTGGTGTTGCTGCATCACTGTAGTATGCTACTTTTAATTCCTTTGGATATAGACAGAGCAGTGGGATAACTGGGTCAAATGGTGGTTCCATTCCAAGTTTTCTGAGGAATCTCCATAGTGCTTTACATAGTGGTCGCACCAATTTGCAGCCTCACCAGCAATGTATGAGTGAACTATTTTCCCTAAATCCTCGCTAACATTTATTATTGCTTGTATTCTTGAAAATTTCCACTCTGACTAGAGTGAAATGAGATCAGAGTGATTTAGATTTGCATTTCTCTAATTGGTAGAAATGTTGAACATTTTTTCATATATTTGTTCATCGATTGTATTTCTTCTGTGAAGTGTCTGTTCAATTCCTTTTTATTGTTATGTTTATTGTTATGTCCATTTATTGTTATGTTTTTGTTTTGTTTTTGTTTTTTGGTGTTAAAGTTTTTGAATTCTTTATATATCTTAAAGATTAATGCTCTGAGATTCACGTGGTAAAGATTTTCTCCCATCTGTAGACTCTTTCTTCATGTTATTTATTATTTCTTTTCCTGTGAAGAAGCTTTTTGGTTTCATTTCATGCCATTTATTGACTGTTCAGTTTACTTCTTGTGCTTTAGGGGTCTTGTTAAGGAAGTCAGTAACTAAGCCGATATGGTGGGGCTACTTTTTCTTCTAATAGGCACGGGGTCTCTGCTCTAGTACCTAGTCCTTGATCCACTTTGATTTGAGTTTTTTGCAGGGTGATATTAGCTTCATAGAATGAGTTTGGAAAGGTTCCCTATTTTTCTATTTCATGGAACAATTTGAGCAATATTGGTGTTAATTCTTCTTTGAAGGTCTTATAGAACTTGGCTGAGAATTCATTTGGTCCTGGGCTTTTCTTAATTGGTTGGCTTTTGATGGTGTCTTCTATTTCTTTGTTTGAAATTGACCTGTTTAAACTGTGTATGTCCTCCTGATTCAGTTTAGATAGGTCATATGTCTCTAGAAATTTTTTGACATCTTCAAAATTTTCTATTTTCCTGGAGTATAAATGTTCAAAATAGTTTCTGATTATCTTCTGTATTTCAGTAGTGTCCATCGTAATATATCCTTTTTCATCATGGGATTTTAGTAATTTGAGGTTTTTCTTTCTTTGTCTTCATTAGTGTGGCTAAGGGTTTATCAATTTTATTTATTTTTTTCAAAGAACCAACTTTGTTTTCTCAATTTTTTGAATTGTTTCTTTTGCTTCAATTTCATTGATTTAAGCTCTGATTTTAATTATTTTCTGTCTTGTGCTTTTGGGGTTGATTTGTTCTGTTTCTAGGGTTTTGACATGTAATGTTAGGTCATTTATTTGTTGACTTCCTATTCTTTTAATGAAAAAACTCAATGCAATGAACTTTCTTCTTAGCTCTGCCTTCATAGTGTCCCAGAAATTTTGATATGTTGTATCACTATTCTCATTTAACTCAAGTATTTTTTTTATTTCATACCTGATTTCTTGTACTATCCATTTGTCATTCAATAGCATATTATTTAGTCTCCAGGTGTTAAATTATTTTCTAATTTTTATTGTATTGTTGATTCCTAGTTTCATTACATTATGATCTGAGAGAATGCCAGGTATATCTCAATTTTTTAATATTTCCTAACATTTGCTTTGTGGCAAATTTATGGTCTATTTTAAAAAAGGATCCATGTGCTTCTGAGAAAAAAAAGTGTATTCAATCATTGATGAATGAAATATTCTATATATCTGTTAAGTCCAAATTATTTTTGTATTATTTAGTTCTGTAGATTCTATGTTTAGTTTTTGTTTGGAGGATCTATCCAGCAATGAGTGAAGTATGTTAAAGTCACCTGGTATTATTGCGTTGTGGTCTATTTGATTCTGGAAATAGAGAAGGGTTTGTTTGATGTACGTAGATGATGATCCATTGTATGTGGCATATATGACTACACAAAAGTGATTCTCCACATCATGTACAACCACAAGACTGGGATCCTAATTAGAATATTATGCACTCCATGTTTGTATAAGTATGTCAGAATATACTCTATTGTCATGTATAACCCCAACAGAATAAATAAAAAATATTTCTTAGACTGAAAAAAAATTGAAATATGTCCTAATTTTTATTTCTTTATTTGTTCCTTTGTGTGATAAAAAGACTGTCATATCTGTGAATTAAAACCATTTATCTTTCTAACCATCATGCTGTGGGACACAAGACTAGGATCCTAATTAGAATAAGATATATTCCATCTTTGTATAAATATATCAAAATAGATTCTACTGTCATGTATAACTAAAAAGAACAAATTAAAAAATAAGAAAACAAACATAATTAAAATATATATTTCTTCCATCTTCTGCAGATGGTGATGATAGATGTTTTTTTTCTGAAGATTAAATGATATAGGACTCAAATAATCAATGTGAAATAAATAAGTTCATTAAGGATCCAAAGATGCACCCAAGAAAGTCATGGCAGGACTTTTATAATTAAGCCTAATTTATTTATTTTCATTTCAGCAAATGCAGAGAATGGCGCAAAATACTCAAAGATTTTGGAAATATACCCTTATATCAAACTACAAAAAGTTTAAAATGCAATCATTATTTTTAAAAAGCTGATTCAATGTTGATCCTCATGATTAAGTGGGCAATTTCATCCTACAAGTGTAGGACCAGTTACTTCTCAGTAATGCAATATTTGTGCAGAAAGATAGCACTTAGGTATAGTTATGAACATGGTTACACTCTAAATCTGGAAATAGATGTCTCTTTACTAGCCTCAGTCTGTATCCTGTCCCAATTACAGTCAGCCATTCCCTTCCATGAACTTTATAGATTTCTTGATTCAACAAATAGTAGCCACAAAATTAGGGCTAGTTAGCCAAAGAGAATAAGAGTTCAGAAAGTATTCCCTAGAAAAGCTCTGAGAAATGATTCCTATTGTCTAGTCTCAACTAGAGGGAAAATCTGAGGAAGTTTGGAAGAAAAAACAGAAGTTGTAGCCATAAAATTCAAGTGGGAAAATGGGGAAAGAACTGGATAATGATTGAAAATAAGTAGCAGGATTAAGTATGATTTAACATGCTGGCCAATGCAACAATTTTAAAATTAACCACAAATTAGAGAATAGAAAACCTTGTTTATAATATAATATTAAGTGTAGGTTTAAAATTAAAATTAGTATTGTGTATTGTAGTAACAAGCATGGCAATATAAAGGATCTGTTCTAGCTTGGACGATGTTATAGTCAAGAAAGAAAATAAAGGTGGAGCTTTGCTTACATTAAGTTTCCTTACATTAAGAATTCCTTACATTACATTTCCTTTACATTAAGTTTGCTTACATTAAGAAGCTAAAGTATTAGAAACAAAGTGGTATTATAAAAGAAATAGGTTGAAATGGCATTAGAGAGAGAGAGTTTCAAGTCAGGAGATTAAGAGAGGGCTCATAGAACAGTGACATTTTATATATCTTAAAGGAAAAGTAGTATTTGGACATTGGAAAAATATATAAAAGGAAGTTCTAGTCAGACAAGATGAAAAATTTATAACAATTAGAGAAATGTGAGTAATTGAGTCTCTCTAATCCACATTGTTTCTTAACAGGGGAAATTTTGACATTTTTTGGTGGAACAATTCTTTGTTACATGGGACAATCTTTGTACTGAGGGTTAACATGCCAGAAAACTCAGAACTGGAACTAAATACCCAATCACCACCTCCCCTATCCCAGTCTTTATAACAACCTAACTTGTCTCCGCACACTTCCAAGTACCTCCTACGATGGTTATTGTGCCCAATGTGAGAACCTACGGGAGGGCAGAGACTGTGGAAAATGTAGATTGTAGTCCTTATGGCCAAGTGAAGCAATTTAGATTTGTTTTAGATTTAGATTAGTCATTGCAGGCTTAGAGTAGTGAATGTCATTATCAGACCTGTGTTTTCTGGATAAATTTAGAAACTGTCAACTGAATTAAAAAGGGAGAAGCAGGGACAGTTAAGAAAGTATTGAGGGGCTGGGGTTGTGGCTCAGTGGTAGAGTGCTTGCCTAGCATGTGTGAGGCACTGTGTTTGATTCTCAGCACCACATATAAATAAATGAAAAAATATAAAGGTCCACCAACAACTTAAAAATATTAAAAAAAAGAAATCATTGAATATTATATGCAGAAGTCAGGAGCTGAGTTAAGAGATGTAGGAATAAAAGTCTAAAAGAGGAAATTAGAACTTGGACTATATAACTTGACCTAGAAATTGGGATACATCAGATGATAAAATGAAAGGATCTAAGGTATAAACTTGAGTAAACACATATAGGAAAGAAGGAGAGGAGGAACCTGAAAGAGAGCAGTAAGGAAAGTAAGAAGTGTCAGGACCATGTGGCTTGCTAGAAGCCTAGCAAATGCAGCATTGCTTCAGCACCAGGGTCAGCAATGGCAGATGCTACAGAGAAGTTCAGTAGAACGAACTTCCACTTTTCATGGAGTTGGAAATTAGGAAGTCAACAATGATCTCTACAAGAGAAATATCAGTGATATTGTAGAGGAGAGAGTTGGGCCCAAGTTATATTCCTAGATTTTTTTTCCTCAAGAATTGAAAAGTAAAACTAATTGTGGAAAAGAAAAGCACAGAGACACTCCACCTCTCAGGCTTTTACTATGGAGTACTATATACCTTTTACTCCCAGTTATTTTTCAATATTGTTTTTTAAAAAAATCTCCAGAATCTATGTAGTGCTTTAGATTTTAAGCAAATATAGTTATTTTCTAAATTATAAGTTTTATTTAGTGAGCTCAAACTTATGGGGCTTAAAATTAATATGCTCTATCACATATGCACTTATTATTAAGTAAATAAGATATATTGGACTTGTAAGTGATTAACCCTTAATCTTAAATATGCAGATTAAGAACAGCATTATTAATTAAGATACTTCCATGCAATTTAGAAGTTAATGTTAGCACTGAAAAATATCTGGTTGATAAAACTATTTTTGAAAATCATTTTAAATGTAATACTGAGAGAAATATCTGTTAGACCTAGTATATTTAAACAAATGGAGAATGTTTGTGACCATTTCTCCTAAGACTTTTGCCTTGTGGATTTAGAAGAATAATAATGTGTGACCATATGTCCTGAAAATCTTATATCCTGTCCTGATGACTTCTCTTCTCTGAATAAGAGGACCTTATTCAAATCCAAGGAGTCATTCATCTTTTTCCTTGTGTTACAAACAAAGATTGCAAATTATAGTCTGATGACTGAAACACTCTGGGCTCTCATTTTGTATGTTGTAACTGGCAATGTTGTGACCCCTATATCCCAAATTGAATTCAGAGGGCTTTCTGTATTCACTTTGAGAAGAGGATGTTAGCACACTGAATCAAAAGCTCAGGACTGGCAGATGACCCCTGAATTCTTGTAATGTAAGCTGACGAGGGCAATGACCTGGGATATGTCAGTGTTAAAAAAGCAATGAAATCAATTTAATAATAAATATGGAGAAATCTTCAATATGTAGATCAACAATTATTAACATTTAATTCTTTAGATTCTATTATTTGTGTTCCAAGGAACCCTTTGTAGACAATGTTTATTAAATAAAATGTCATTTGGGGTGACTCAGGCAGAATTGGGTAAAGCATACTAGAGACAATTCCAGCAGACACACCACATATCACATAGGCTCAGTATAAAAGGCAGTGTGCAGAAACCAGATCAAGGGAGTGAAACACAATTACATTAAGATCCAAAAATTATAAGATCATTGCTCTATGGACATAATGACTTATTCTAGGTAACTTGTAAGAGTCCAAATGTTCTTCCTATGAAGAAGAAAGGTAGCATCTTGGCATTGCATTGTTTATTTTTAAAAGTAAATTTTATCTCTGATTTGACCTACTCTTACAGAAATAAACTCATTTAGAAATAAATTCACAACAGCAAAATCACACTCTTTGCCTAATGGAAGACAAAGTTAACACACACTTTGCCTTCATTTCTTCCTCTTTGAAAACTACATTTTGAACACAATTTCTGAATACATACACATCTCTGCAGAGTACATGTGTGTATTTGGCAATAAAGCCCATAGAGGGATAAATGTCATCCTGCATCTGAGATGGAACAAGTGCTTTATGAGGATTATAATATTTAATTTTTGCAACAGTCTTGTGACATGAATTATTGGATTCATTTTATATATAAGGAAGAAGAAATTCAGAGTCATTAAGCAAGCTGACCAAGGTTAAGGAACCAAAAAATAAATGCTTTAAGATTTGAGTACTGACGTTTTTCTTGGTTTTATAATTATTTAATCAGTTTTATCTATTCATATTTTTATAATTCTCAAATGAACATAGACTTTTTTTTTCTATTTCTCTTTATTGAAGAAAATGTATAAAGAAAATCTCCCTGCTCAGGATCAATGGAAATATACTTCATTTTCAAATAATTTACTCTCATTAAAAAAAAGACCTTAGGGCTGGGATTGTAGCTCAGCGGTAGAGCGCTTGCCTCGCATGCGTGAGGCCCTGGGTTCGATCCTCAGCACCACATACAGAGCAATAAAATAAAGACATTGTGTTCATCTACAACTAAAAAAATTAAAAAAAAAAAATATTCCGCACCATTTTAAAAAAAAAAAAAAAAAAAAAGACCTTAGTCTTCTGAACATTGGATCATTTAACAGTTAAATAAATTATTTAAGTTAATATGTTTGGGACTGGGATTGTAGGTCAGTGAGAGTGTGCTTGTCTATCACAAGCAAAGCCCTAGCTTCAATAACCAGTATGACTTTAAAAAAAGAAGAAAAGAAAAATAAAAAAAAGCAATATGATTATTTTATTATAGAGAAGTTCATAATAGGTCCTATCTCAATAACTGTATTAATCTAGGATTTTAAAATTTATATCTTCTTTCTACTTTTTTATTATTGGTTTCTGTATCAACAAGGACCTTTTGCTATTTCAGTCATATTTCTAATCTGGCAAGTTATTAATTAGAAGTGAATGATTGAATGAGAAATAGTTTTCAAAGACTAATACATATTTTTGTTGGGGATGCTAAAGATATTTAAATGATGGTGGAAGATGGTGGCCATAAAAGTTACTTTATTTTAAATTTTTTAAAAAATTATTTTATTTGTTCTTTTTTAGATATATGTGACAGTATAGTATATTTTGACATATTATACATATGTGGAGTATAAGTTATTCTAATGAGAATCTCATTCTTATGGTTGTACATGATGTGGAGTTTCCCTGGTTGTGTGTTCATATGTGAATATAGGAAAGTTATGTCCTATTAAATCTACTGTCTTTCCTCTTCCTGTCCACCCTTTCTTCCCTTCATTCTCCTTCGTCTAATCAAATGAACTTCACTTTAACAAGTGAACTGACAGAGTGTAAATCTGGAGGAAACTGGTAAACTGGAAAATGTTTGCACTAAGGCCCTCAAATATATTTTCTAAAACAATTTGAGATCACTCTTTCCTACAAAAAAAATAAAATAAAAAAATAACACCTGTAGTTTTCAGCTCCTTGTTGTAGTGGAGAACTTGATTGCTATTTAGATTCCTTTTTCCTTCCCTGCTCAACAACCCTATAATCATATTTAGATATTTCTGCATTTTCCAAAGGGTATTGTTGTGTAGAAATAGATATTTTACATATAAATAGTGAGGTAAACCATTACAAGGAAAGAGTCATTGTCCTGCAGATGCAACTGGTAGGAACCTGAGAGTAGGAAACTTGGGCTAGGAAAACAGACTGTAGTTTGCAGTAATCTAGGATAAAAAGGGAATATCAGAGATCATGAGTGCAAGACTGCCTGTCAGTATTCTAGAAAGAGTTCATGATTGTGCTTTTAAGCAAATGCTTGCGTATGTCCATGGTCTTGGAGGTAAGTGCCTATTACCCAGGCTTTGTTGATGAGTTAATCAAGACATGACAGTCATATTCCTGTTGAATCTCTGCTTCTCAGTGCTAAATACACTGTCAAGTGCCAATGAATGGTAATCATGGGTTGAGTTTATGCCAGATGTTCCTTATAAATCATGAAATTCAAAGGCAAACACTTGAAAGTCATTCTGAACACAGATGATTGAAGTCAATTGTTGCAGTTGTTTGTACTCTATTTTAAGAAAATAAGTTCTTAACAAATATTTACTAGAAAGATTTCATTTGGAGGCATAAGGTTTTTAACTTACATTATATGGTAGCCTCTAGGTACTATATTTTGGGAATCTTCCTACTTAACACAGAAGATCTACACATTCATTCCAAAATGTTTATTGAATACCCTCTATATACCAGGAACTTTTCTAGGCCTTAAGAAGACTGTACTAAATAAAACAACCTTGAGTTCTGGCAGCAGTAAACAATAAAGAAATAAGATAATTTTGGTTCTTTAGAAACCACTATATCAAGGTATTATTTACATGTGAAAAGCTGCACATATTTAACATAAACAACTCAATGAATTTGGGTTAAGTATACACTATGAAGCCATCACCTCCACCAAGGCCATAGACATATTTATTATTTCCCCAAATTTCCTCTTACTCCCATTGCAATCTTATGTGCATATAATATGTATTATGTGTATATGATAAGAGCCCTTAATGCAATATCTAAACTCTACCAAATGTGAAATATACAATATAGTATCGTTAGCTATCTCTACTATGCTCTTTGGTGGATTGCATAACTGCAACATTATATCCTTTGACTATCACTTCACCATCTCAACCTGCCTCCAACCCCTGATAATAACTATTTTGTTCTTCTCATGTGAATTTGTCTATTTTCGAGAACACATGAAAACATATAGAATTTGTCTTACTGTGTGTAGTTTATTTCACTTAGCCTGTCCTCCAAGTCTGTTCACATTGTTTCAAATGTAGGATTTCTCTCTTTATAAGGTCAAATAATATTCAGTTGTACAAATAAACCAAATTTCCTTTATCCATTTATCTGTTGATGGATACTAGTTTGTTTCTCTATCATGGCTATTGTGAATTAAGTGATGAAGATAGAAAGGCAGGTATCTTTTTTAGAGATCTTGCTTTCGATACCGTTGGATAAATATCCTGAAGAGAGATTGCCGGACCACATGTTTGTTCTATTTCTTATTTTGGAGTCATCTCCACACTGTTTTCCCTAATGGTTGTACTATTAATATGCTCTCATATCAACAGTGCAACTGGATTTCTTTTTCTTCACTTTCTCACCAACACTTGTTATTGTTGATTTCTTTAATAATAGGCATTCTAACAGGTGAGAGGTGATACTTTGTTTCAATTTGCATTTCTTTGGTGATTAGTTATGTTGAGCACTTTTTCATATACTTGCTGGCCATTTGTATGTCTTCTTTGGGAAAATGTCTTTTTAGGTACTTAGTCTACTTTTAAATAAGGTTATTTATTTACTTGCTATTGAGTTGTATAAGTTCTCTTGAATATTAGCCCCTTATCAGGGATATAGTTTGCAAATACTTTTTCTCATTATATAGGTTGTACTCAAAATAAAGTCAAAGGCCAATGTTAAGCAGCCTTTTCCTTCTTTTATTTCTATAAGTTTAACATTAATCAGGTCTTATGTTTAAGTGTTTATTCCATTTTAAGTTGATTTTTGTTTATGATGTAAGATATGGGTTCAAGTTCATTCTTTTGCATGTAGCAATCCAGTGTTCTTGATACCAGTATTGAAGAAGCTATCCTTTTCTCACTTTGTATTTTTGGCACTCTTGTCAAAGATGAATTAGTCATTGCATGGGTTTATTTCTGGGCTCTCTAGTCCATTTCATTGGTCTGTGCGTCTGCTTTTATGACAGACCATACTGCTTTAATTACTATTGCTTTGTAACTTAACATGAAATCAGAAAGTGTGACATCTCTAATTTTGTTCTTGCTCAAAATTCCTTTTAACTATTTAGGGTATTTTATAGTTCCAGATGAGTTTTATATATTTTTTTCCTAATTCTATACAAAATATCATTGAAATATTGGTAGGGATTGCATTGGATCCATAGATCTCTGGGTAGAATGACCATTTTGATAATATTATGTCTTTTAAACCATAAAAATGAATGTTTCCATTCAGAAGTGTCTTTCTCAGTTTCTTTCATCAGTGTTATATATTTCAGTGTTCAGATCTTTCACCTCTTTGGTTGAATTTATTCCTAAGTATTTTTTTCTTTCTCTCTTCAGAACTGCCAATATTTGTTTTATACATTTAGGTGCTTCAGTATTGGATGAATATGTGTTTAAAGATCATTATATCATTGGTAAATCAGTACCTTTGTCAATTAGTGGATGTTTTTTTTGTGTGTGTGTGAACATTTTTGGCTTAAAGATTCTCTTTTTTGATAAAAGTACAGTCATCCCTCTATATTTACCCCTCATGCACTCTCTTGCTTGGAATGCTATTTTCCATCTCTTCATTTCAGCCCATATGTCTTCTTTTATTGGCAGGGGTATGGGGTTCGGGGATTGAACCCTGGATATTTAACCACTGAGCTACATCCACAGCACTTTTTATTTTGAGACAGGATCTCACTAAGTTGCTTAGGGCCTTGCCGAGTTGCTGAGGCTAGCCTTGAACTTGTTATCCTCCTGCATCAGCCTCCCAAGTCCTTGGGGTTACAGACATGCACCACTGCCCCTGGCCCATGTGTCTTCTTGAAGCTCAAGTTAGTCTCTTGGGCTAACATAGTTGGATTTGTTTTTTTAACCATTCTATGTGTTTCGTTTGGGAGAATTTAACCCATTTACATTAAAAATAATTATTGATAAATAAGGACTTAACTATTTCCATTCTGTTAATTGTTATCAGATTGTCTTGTAGTTCCTTTGTTTTTCTTCCTCTTCAGCTATCTTCCTTTGTTGTTAGATGGTTTTCTGTTGTGGTATGTTTTGATTCCTTTCTCTTTGTGTATCTGCTAGCTGCTTTTTCTTTCATTTGCCATTGAGTTACATAAAATATGGTATTGTTATAACATTGTATTTAAAGCTGAGAACACCTTGATTCTGATTGCATGAAAAACTATACTTTAACTTCTCTTTCCCCACACATCATGCTATTAATGTCACAGTTTACATCTTTTGTATATCATGTTTCCATTAACAAATTATTTTAGCTATAGTTACATGTAATACTTTTGTCTTGTGATTTTTGTATTTCTGTTAAAATTGACTTATGCACCAACATTACCATGTTGGAAAATTATGAATTTGATTATATATATCTACCTTTACCAGTGAGTTTCATAACTTCGTGTTTTCATGTTGCCAGTTAGCCACATTTCATTTCAACTCAAAGGATTCTCATAGCATTTCTTATAAGACAGGTCTAATGGTAAACTCTTTAGCTTTCATTTGTCCAAAGGGAAGTCTTTATCTGTCCATTTCTGAAGAATACCTTGGCCAGATATAGTATGTTTGATTGGCAAGTTTTTTTCTTTCAACATTTTGAATATATTATCCTACCCGTCCTGGCCTGCAGTGTTTTTGCTAATAAATTGATTGATGGCTTACTAGGATTCCCTTGTGTGTGATGAGTTGCTTTTCTCTTACTGTATTCAAAATCCTCTTTGTCATTGATTTTTGACAATGTGGTTATAATGTGTCTAGTTAAAGACTTTTACATTAACTCTATTGAAGTTCCTTGAGCTTAAAGGATCTGTAAATTCATTTCCCTCCCCACATTATGAAATTTTCTGTAACTTTTCTTTAAATGAGATTTCTTACCCCTTATCTTTCTTGATCCTTCTCTAATGTTTGTAATTCAACTATCAATTTGGTTGATGATGTCCCTACGTTCTGTAGGGTTCCTTGATTCTTTCTGACTGGATAATTCCAAGTCTTGTCTTTTAATTCACTCATTTTTTTCCATCTGCTTGATTAAGTATGTTTTTGAAGTTTTCTATTGTGTTATTTTGTTCATTCTATTCTTCCATGACAGAATTTCTAAAAATCTTTTTCTTATACTCTTCAATGCATCTAATTTAGGAGTTTTTTCTTTCATTGTGATGTTGTAATCTCTCATCTAGATGTGTGGGCTCAAAAGAAGTATTCCTGACCAAGTATCGTTGTTAAAATTTGTGTTTCTGTAGGTTTTTGACTGCCAGGGCCCCTCTTCCTCTATCTTGATGATGTCACTTGATGATAATAATAGATAACACTTTTATGGCACCAGACACAATTATAAATAATTTTTATACATTAATTTGTGAAATACAATAAATCGATATAGAAGTTATTCATAGTTATACACTTTTAAAGATAAGTTTAAAGATTTCAGGTAAATTTCCTAAGTTAAAAAGATGTAAATTCAAAGCTGCATAATCTGGTCTTCTAATCCGTACAAATAGTCATCATGCTGCATACAACACTCAGAAAAATCAGGTAAAGTTCCTATGTGATACTGATACAGTAGGCCAATTTCCACAAATTGAGAATTATCTGGACTTAGTTTATTTTATTCTGTCATACTTCACAAGTGTTCTTCCCTTTCCCATTTTACATTTCTTAATTGCATGATCTTGACAGTTCTCTTTACATTTACTTTCTTCTTTATTCCCTATAATTATTGATTTCAAAACCCATATCTTTCACTCTGTTATTCTTATATTAGTTGAGGTTCTCTAGAAGAACAGAACCAAGAGGACATAAGATTATAAAAGGGGGAATTTTTAGATTGGCTTACACAACCAGAAGCTGGATAGTCCACAATGGTCATCTGCAGGCTAGAGAACTGGAGGAACCTGTAGCTGTGCAGTCCAAGATGCTAAAGCCTCAGAACAAGGAGAATAAAAGATGCTATCCCAGCCTGAGATTGAAAGCTTCTGGAAACTCCCTGGCGAATCACTGGCAGTCAACTTTGGAAGAGTGAAGGAGTGAGAGTCTGATGTCCTATGGAGATTGCAACAACAATCAAGAAACCATTCAAGAAAAATCGAGCTTGTATCTACTGCAGCTTACTTGTTCTTCTAACATTTTTTCAATCCAAACTTCTAACCTATGGGATGGTGATGACAATGCTTAGGGAGAGTATCCACTTCAATTTTTTATCTCACATGCCAGTCATTCCTAGACACACCCTCATTGACAAACCCAGAAGCCTCTTCAGCATCTCTTCATACAATCAAGTTGATGATTCAAATTGACCATTGCAATCATTATTTTAATCTAGATTGTAATTACTTCTAAGTTTTATTACTATGAGTTTATCTCTATGAGAGTCTTCTAATTTTTTCTGTTTTATGTATTTAGCCTATATGGATTCTCTTGTGTTTCCCTCTTATTTCTTCCCTCCTTTGACTAAGATTCATCCAAGCTTCCTTCACAAATTCTAATCTCCATTTTGTGCTTTAAAACCCAACATTATTTGTCATGTATTTCTGATATACACCACTATATAGCCATGGCTTAGTTTTTTGAATTTGTCAAGTCTGTTTCTGTTTAGTCTGTTGTTCATGACCTTGAAGAGACCTGGCCTATATTTGATTCCATCCCTTCTGATTCTCCTTAAACATACTATCTATCCTACATATTCTAATTAATGATATATTTTACCAAAATGAGTTTGAGAAAGTCTCTATTTTTTTTTTTTGTAGCCAAAATGTAAAAGAAAAGATTGGGTATTAAAGTAATTAAGGAAAATTAAAGCAAGTTAATACAAAAACATTCAGTACAAAGATAAATTTTATTTTGATGGTGATTCTATATTGATGACCTTTTAAAATTTTTAAGGAAAAGCTGTATCATTTATTGAACATCTATTTCCTGAACAATGTGATAAACATTTTCCTTACATTATCTCATTTGTATTCTCATAGCAACTTTGCAAAAAAATGTTATCGTATAAGTCCCTTGAAAACCCAAAGGTATGATTAAATTCATGGTTATCATAAATCTAGGAGGAAAAGCTAATGTTACGGATGGCTGAGTCATGAGTCACCACATATTGCCAAGCTAGAAGAATGAGTCAAAAATCAACAAGGAACATTTAACAGCAATACCTATAAAATCCACATTCAGATTAGATGCATCTTTAATATCTATAAGTTCTTATAAATTTTCTTGACTGCATTTCATAGGAGAGGTCACACAAAGCTCCCTAAATCTTAATATGAGCTGATATTTTTATGAGTGCCTTTATCACCCTTTTATACTCTTATTATTATATGGTTTATCCACATCAAGAAAAATAATTTTTCCTGTATATTCCCACTAGCCAATGCTTATTTGGGGTTTTGTGTTGTTTCTGGTTAGTATATTTAAGTGAATTTTTGTTAACATTTAGAACATAAAATGGGGAACACCAGGATGGTACATTTGTCACAATTGACAGGTTAGAGAATGTGGGAATATTATTGATACATTGAAATTTTCCTAGAAGGTCTAGAGTACCTGAGAGCTGAAAATGGACAGATGATTGGAAATTAAAGATGGGTAGATATCAGGTCAACATAAAGAGAAATTTTTCTAGTGTTAAAGCAGGCTAACAGTGGCAAGGTCTCATCATGAATGTGATCAAGCAAAGTATTTTCTATCTTTAAAGATTCTGATATTTTAGCTGGGCATGGTGGTGCACACTTGTAATCCCAGCAGCTTGGGAGGCTAAGGCAGGAAGATTGAGAATTCAAAGCCACCCTCAGCAACAGCCAGGCACTAAGCAACTCAGTGAGACCCTGTCTCTAAATAAAATACAAAGTAGGGCTGGGGATGTGGCTCAGTGGTCAAGTGCTCCTGAGTTCAATCCCAAACAAACAAACAAACAAAGAAAAAACCCCCTAAGATTCTGGGATTTTATATCACTCTCATTTGGCCTTCAGGCAATCTTATTCAAAATTATTTCTCCCCTTCAGAACATGATTGTACTGATAGACTATATTTAGTAATTAAAGTATATAATTGCTCACGATCCCATGTACACTAATACTGTTCTACAACAGTCTTCCTCCCACCAAAAGTCTCCATGTTGGGGGAAATATGTTGTATATCCCTCTTCATACTGTTCTGAACACCTAACTGAGCTCGATAAATACTTGTTGACCAATCAGTAATTTTCCAACCTGCTGATGTTGCTCTCTTTTGCAAGGGCAATTATAAACATTTCTAGGAGCCAACTTAAGTTCTTAAAATGATACAGATGATACTGTACTCTGTCTTGCTTTAGCAGCAATCATACTGCAGAAACCACTGTCAGCAAAATAGGGCAAAACTGTTGTTTTGGTTTTCTTAATAAGAGGAAACAGGAAGATAATTCTCATTTAAAACCACTGCCACTCAGTTAACCATATTAAATAGTACTTTGCATGAATAACTATGTCTTTGTGTATCTGGCTTCCACAAACAACTTAAGTGCTTTGGAACATTACAAATGACATTTTTTAAAACATATGCACATATATAAGCCATTTTGCTTTCCCTGTTCACCAAATGCATCATCAATTAATAGCATATTTTATGGTCTTTATAATTACAATTCCTTAATACTGTTTTTTCCTCCCATTTTAGAACACTGTAAACTATTTTTTTCTCCCTCTTTAGCATTATGGGAAACTTTAACATTATCCCCACATTACATGAATATGTTAAAAAATAAATGCTGTAACAATTTTAATAAATTATATTGATCTGACTGAACGAAATGCAAAATTGATTGTACATTTTCCTCATTCACTTTTTAATATTTTAAAAAATATATAATTAAATGTGGCTCTAACTGAATTGTGTGAATTTCAGTATACATCTTAATACTAGAATTTTCTTGATTTCAGCATTGTCTTAAAATGAAATAAGTAACATGTCTTTTACTGGTACCCAAGAATGATTTTATATGGATGATTTCATATTTTAAGTAAGTCAAAACTAGAAAGAATAGATATAGGAATGGGTTTTCTAGTGTTCTATACTAATTAGCAAAGTGACTTTAAGCAAGCCACTTTAAATTCTTTGGTTCTCTAGGCCTTCCTTTATAATTGAGAGGACTTGAACTATATCTCTAGATTCCTTCGAGAGCTAAGGTTTTACAGTTTAAGAAAGTCGTTAACTTGATAAAAGTCTATACCAGTATAAAATATTTTAAAAACATAAAAATATTTTACATTGTAATTTGTCTGATTGAAACAATATTCTTGAATTAGCCATTTACCACATTCAATATTATTTAAACTAATGCTTCTAAAGATTTTTTTTCTTCGAACATACTACTCTTTTCAATAGTTCTTTGTACTCTGTGAGAAGAAAGTAATTTTTTAAATTTTATTGTTTTTCAAAGGGACACAGAAGGACACATATTATGGGCATCACAATGGTACTCTATGTATCATAGCTCATTAGGCCCACTTGCTTTATTCCCATTGAATGTGTGGGATAATTCTTCCTTTAATCAAATTAACTCTATTATTTTCCTTAAGAGTTCTCATCTAAGGGCAAAAGCAATGGAAACAAATGATGAGCCAAAGTATGTTAAACCATCTGTTTTGAACAGATTAAACAGCTGCTATTATTTCTGTTAATATTAACATGTCTCAATTTCTATGCTATTTCTGAATTAAAAGTGCATATCTAACTCTTGAAAATAATTAAAGGAAATTACTGCGTTCATTACCTGACTGATGGAATCCAATCACATACACACACACACATTAGTTAGTGTATAATATATATTATAGTATTTATTATACTAATATATATTATACACTAACTAATGTGTGTGTGTGTATATATGTATATATATGTGTGCGTGTATATGTATATATACACTATATATATATATATATATATGTATTTCCTATCCTATGAAAAGGCAGTCCCTCCTGATAATGCTGTGAAATAATATGTAGAACAATAGCTAGGGCATTTACAGTGTGAGAGAAAATTGGATAGTTCATGGTATTAAAATTCGCACGAGTCACGCCTAATGGGGCATACCTGTAATCCCAGCAATGTAAGAGTCTCAGGCAGGAAAATCAAGTTTGAGGCAAGTCTGGTCAAGTTAGTAAGACCTTGTCTCAAAGTAAAAAGGGCTGAGGATGTAGCTTAATCTCTAGTAACACACACACAAAATTCACACATGTATATTTGCATTTGTAATTCACTCATCATAATCTGATATCATATACTGCTCAATAAAATCTCTCTTATCTTTCCATAATACTTGATGAGGGAGGTTATTTTGGAATTAAAAAATAATATTAAATTGATTTTGACTGCATAGGCAAAATAAAAATAAAAATAGTAGAATAATTCCATGCAACAGTTTTTGTTTTGTTAGTTTTTTTTCTTTTCTCTTTCAATGGGTTTCTTTTTTGTTTTTGTTTGTTTTGTTTTTTAATTGGTTCTTTTTAATTATACATGACAGCAGAATCTATTTTGATATATGGATATAAGCATGGAAAATATCTTGTACTAATTAGGATCCTAGTCTTGTGGATGTACACGATGGTGAGATTCACTGTTGTGTATTCATATATGTACATAGGAAACATGTCAGATTCATTCTATTGTCTTTCCTTTTCTTTTCTGCCCTCCCTTCCCTTCAATTCCCTTTGTCTAATCCACTGAACTTTTATCTTTTCCCTCCCCTTATTGTGGGTTAGCATACACATGTCAGAGAAAATATTCACCCTTTATTTTTGGGGGGATTGGCTTATTTCATTTAGCATGATAGTCTCCAGATTCATCCATTTACTGGCAAATGTCATAAAGTCATTCTTCATTATGGCTGAGTAATAATCCACTGTGTATATACACCACAATTTATTTATTCATTCATCTGTGGATGAGAATCTTGCTTGATTCTATAGCTTAGCTACTGTGAATTCTGCTGCTATAAACATTGATGTGGATATGTCACTGTACTATGCTGATTTTACCTCCTTTAGATATATACTGAGGAGTGAGTCAAATGGTGATTCCATTCCTAGTTTTTTAAGGAATCTCCATTCTGCTTTCCAAATTGTTTTTTATAGATTCTAATAATCTAATAATTCATAAAGTATATATGGGTCATATTAATTGGGAATATCAACAAGTTCAATTGCATGATATCTCAAATTTTCAATTTGTCTTGCATTTTCTGATCAGGATTGAGCTTGATGTTGGCAGCTTCATCTAAAGACACCCTAATCTAGTGAAGGCTCCTCAAAATGAAGCTCATAGCCCATTCACATAAGAATCAGCTGGGCTGTTTGTAAAATTCGAATTTCTGGACATCACCCCAGACTTACTAAATCAGAAACTCCAATGCAGTGGTATAAAAATGTATTGTCCTCTTGCTTTCATGTGATTCTTATGAATGCTAAAAATTAAGACCCATAGCATTGACTGCACAAAGTACCTTTATCAATGCTACCATCTGTGGCCAAAGTGTAGGACACAGTCTTGTGCTTGGTTTCCTCCCATACCTGTGTGCTTCGTTTTTCTAATGGGATCCCTTTGCCATTCCTCCCACTGCAGCCTAGTGCCTATGAATAGGTGAGGTGTCCAGCTGAACTTTACTATGCTCAACAACCAAACACAAAAAGTTATTTTCACAAGGATATTTTCAGGCTGTGTATTAAACTCAGTTCAAGGTGCCAGAGCATTTGATTCTACAAATGTGATGAAACATTTTAAAGCACAGAGCTGTTGATTTGAGGGGCACTCATTTTTCATTCTCTTCCATTGTCCTTGTCCACAGAGCATAGTGGCAAGAGGCTATGAAATCCAGCCATGTACTAGTTTTATGATGTTAGCAGGTAGCGTACCCTCTGAGTCTATTCTTCCTTGAAAAAAGAAGTTAATTCCTACCTACTAAACTCAGAGTTGTTATAAAGAGTCTTGGAGGAGTGGCTGGGGATGCAGGGCAAGTTATTTTACCTCTCTAAACTTCATCTGCAAAATGAGGATAATAATAGTCCCTTGACCAGCATTGCCAAAATTAATTGAAATGATTCTAACACATTGTGAGTGTTCAATAAATTGCAACTCTTATAATTTTGAGTTTGGGGAAAAGAACATGGCAGAGTGCCAGGGACACAAGATACTTTTGCCTATTTTTATTTAAATTTTCTCAAAAAAATATTGATTGTACAGCTATAAAGTGGATTCCAAACAAACACGACCTGGGCTGAATACCTTCCCTAGTAGCTCTTCCCTAGTAGTTACTTAGTAACTTTGGCACAAGTTGTTGACATTTATTGAGCCTCATCTTTTTCACAAAAGGAGGAGCAGTAATATCTAGTTGACAGGTTTGGTGTGGGTCTCTGAATAGTGTAATTTACCTTTTCTCTTCTCTTCCTTCTCCCCTTCCCTTCCATCCTCAGCAAAGGAGAGTACTGGTGAGGATAGTACCTGGCCTTACAGTCAGATTCTGATTAATAATACTGATATTCAATTTGTGACTGTCATGATTTCATATTTCAAATGACTAATGTAGCTAGAACAATCTAGTCCTCATCACGTAAATCAGGATGTATGTGTTCTGAAACCAGTTTACCATTTTCATTAGGTTCTTGAATTGACAGTTACACACATAGACTGCTCCCAGGACATCCAACCTATGCGATGAGGTGAACATTAAGAAAATGAACGCCATTACTTTTAGACTCTAGATGAGTCTAGAAATCAGATAAAGATTCTTCTTTTGAGCAAAGACTATGCCATGGGCTCTCTTAAATCCATAAATTACACCTTGGTCTTTAGAAAAAAGCAAGCAGTAAAAACAACTGCATTTGAAGAAAACTCAAAGTAATCATGGAAAATTCTGTTCTAAATTCTTTGCACTTTGCTTAATACTCTCAGATCATAATTTGATTATTTGAGATGGCAACACTATAGGAGGAAGAAGAAACGACTTGGTTTAAATTCTTTTTCAATCTGTTCTGTCTTCAGATAAATGGGGAAATATTTTTGGATAACAGCTATATGATTTATACTTCAAATAACTTAAAATATTATCCACATGGAGTGAGCAACTTTTTTTCCCTTTTGCTTTTTCTCCCTTCTGATTTTTTTAAAATTTTTTATTAATTTTTGCTTATTTTATTATTTTGACTCCGTTTTCTTCTAATATTTCATTGGGCTATTCTCTTTTTACAAAAATGTTGTAGAAATTGTGTTCACCTTTCATATCTTTCTTAAGTTTTTTCAATGACCATCAAATAAAACAGTAGTCATGAATAATCATTGCTTTCATCCTAAGTACTTTTCTCATAAACTGTCATTGTTTATTCTTTTTTTTTTACTTTTGTCTCTATTTTGCACCTTGGATTATGACTTATTATAGAGGAATTTCTGAGTTAAACTACCTTTAGTAGGACAGCAACTGTAAAGAAAATTAAAATGAATGTACAGGTAATAGTTTTATCTGTTCCATTTCTGCACAATCTTCTAAGCAGACATGATAACCTTTTGAGGAAGCTTTTGCTCTTTGAAGAGAATGATAGATAATCTTGGTAGCTTCCCCAAATTTGAAAATTACTGAAATACTATTCATTTCTCTTGAATTTTAGAAGTATATTACTAATTTATATTATTAAATATAAATTACATAATATTATATAATTATTACTATAATTTATCGATGTGAAGTTCATTATTATTACAGTTCTTCAACAAATGATGTTATTCTGAGGATACTGTCTTTGGATGATTCAGCACTTGATAACATTTCAAAAAAGTGTATCCTGAATTAGAAATAGTGTTCCCATTGTTAAAAACTGTTTTTGGTTATGTAGATTAATATAATAAATATCTAATTTATTTTAAATGAGTAATAGTCTGTGATACTAAACAACTAACCTGTTTTTTTAAAAAATTGAGAACAGGGACTATTAAATAGAAAGAATACTTTTATTTCTGTTAATATTCATTCTGTTGAAAATTGTGGACTTTGGGCAGGCAAAAATGAATAGGCAATTCAGTAGCTAAGATATAAAGAAGAAATTCATATATATATATACATATATATATATATATATAAACACACACATACATATTATATAGTGCTTTTCGTGAGCTTTAGTAAAATTTGTGAAGTACTTTGTGTGAAACATTTAGAATTTTACCTATAATCCTGGAGTGTTACAACTATTAATTTTAAATGTAAAAATGCTGTCTCTTTTCTTGTTAATGGTAGGAGACAGATGCTTTACCTGAAGCTATGAGCTGCGAGCAACCCTAGTAGTCAATGACATCATTTATATTACGTTGGGATTGTGCTTTTGGCATTTGCTTATTCAAAAATAATGCCTATCATTAGAATTTTTTACGGTGATTGCATTTTTAGTTGATGTACTCTGCTAGACCTAACACTAAAATACAGTTGCCCAGAACACAGTGGATCTCCAAATTTGGAGAAAATGCATCATGTTTTACACTAAGATGTTTAAATTTGATGTGAACTTGACCCATAGGGAATACTCCCCTCCTTTCTTTACCTAAATACAAGACAGAAGCTATTTTCTTTAAATGCAATATTCCCATTTCTCTACCTAGGAATATGTTATTAGTCTAGTGCACAGATATTTATCATCATAGACCCATTATTCCATTTGTCCTTAGAGAAAACACATGGGAAACTATACAATTTGGACACCAAACAACTGATAACCAGATGGCAGGTTAGCCTCAATGTGGTGCAAATATTGTCTGTTTGCAACACTGATATTTGCACACACATCTTTGGCAGATGATGGTGAAACATTGTACAGAAGTCACATAGCACACAGAGGGAACATCTTCCTCAAGTCTATTTTCTCTTCTTGCTTTGCAAAGACTGATGAGTTCTTTTAAATGCAAAGATATTTTGAGGAAGTTTTTGAAATTTAAATATGGAGAGGTATGTCTCCAATCTGGGAAATTTTCTTCTTTTTTTGCTACCCCAGTTAAAATTCAGGCTTAGAATATCTCACTCAGTTCGTTTTTTTGTTTGTTTTGTTTTACTCTTCGCCTAAGTGAAAATATGACCGCATAGAATGAGATTACAAATCATACTCAAGTCCCTGAGTGTACAATGCATGTATAAATAGATATAGATATATAGTTTATGTCCGTGTACAAAGAAAGGTCTCTGTGTGTATTATGCTTGCCTGGACTTACATTTATCGCTCATTTATACTTTGTTCATGGGATATAGTATAGCATAGTGAAGAGACATTCATGGGATTTGGTATCCCTAGAGGCATATAGTGGCTAAGAACATGGGCCCTAAAAGAGAAATTGCTTCTGTGATCCTGAAAAAATTAACTTTCTACTCTGTGCTTCAGCTTCCTCATCTGTAATATGATGATGATAATAGTCTTACCCGTTAGGTTTGTTATGGGATTAAATAGGATAAATCTTTAATATTCTTATAATAATGTCTCTCAGGTAATTGTTGGTTTTATTTTTTTGTCTGGTAGTCTACCATCTGTATGCCATTTTGTACCCAAAAGACTTAATAGTGTAATTTTAGATCACTCAATAAATATATTTTTTCCTGAACTCGGCTGGATTATGAGTCAGAGGTCAGTAAGTACTTGGTCATGTGACTTTGAGTAAACTACTTTAATTATCCTAAGCCTGTTTCCTCATCCATGAAATGGGGCAATAATTGTTGCTTTGTTTTCCTTGTAGGGTTATTATGTACAACAAATGAGATAATTTATATGAAAGTGTCAAGTCTGAAATGCAAGGCAGATGGTTGTAAAACTTTTTTTTTTTCTGAAAAAAAATAAGGTAACTGATTCAGATTTATTTCTGGTCTAGCAGGTATGGGAAGACACACATATGAGTACATTAAAAACAAAAAAAGTGCTATTGCATCAGAAAGTTCCAGAGAAAGTGCTTTATTAAAATATGGAGTTTTTTTCTCACTCTAGAAAGAGCAGAAAGAGAATATATACATGCCAGTTAAGACTTAGTACATGTTCAGAAGTAATTTAAGATTCTAGTCACCTTAGTTATTTTCTTGCTTTAATAATATGTCTTATTTGGAGCCAGATCAGATCCATTGGGAACATGTACCCAAAGCTAAGAGCATCTCAGCATTTGGAGAGTTTATTTCTTCATGTATTAGGAGAAGCTCAGGACTGACCTACCTTCCTTCCTTCCTTCCTTCCTTCCTACCAAACACTTTTGAGAAACCCTTAACCCAACAGGTTTTAATCTGAGGAAATTAAAAATGTCTGCTCACACTTTGCTCAAGGCATTTCATTCAGCTAGAGCACATTTGGTTTTTTCTTCTTTCTTAGAATCAAGTGTCTGTGTTAGCAGTGAATGTGGTTTAGAAAATATTTTCATCAGATAATATAAAATGTTGTCTTATCATTCAAGTGGTTTTTTAGAGTCCTGTTAGGTAGTCTATTCTGATGTGTTTGTTCTTCTAAAGTCCATTCTTAGGAAAACTTATAAGATGAAATAGCCTAGCCTTTACTTTGAATTTCTACAGGATTTAAGTATCAGTGGTAATGGGCAGGTACAGTGAATTTATACAGAGCTAAATCTTCTAAATAAAGTAACTTTAAGAGTTCTTCTCAGGTTAGATTGCTTTTGTGTCATCTTTTCTGTCTGTTGCAGTGACTCTCTTGTGCCCCATTTTGGAAAAGCAAGAGATTAGAGTTACTCCTAATGCCTAGATGGATTTGTGTTAAACCAAAGACAGGTGAATGACTCAGAGGTTGCAGATAACTTCCCTATCCTCACTTTCCCTTAATAGCATTGCTATTAAAATAAAGGAAAACTGCCTTAAAAAAAGATTTCTACATATTTTATTAGTAATGCCTCTGCACTGAATCAACTCCTTGTATTTTGTTTTATTACTGGAATGATTTTTACACCACCCACATCTGATATTGCTCATAATATCTTAGTGAGGTACTTCTGGATATCACATCAGGCATGGGTGATTCGTAGCAATAAACAATTGTCAGTGTAGATAATAGCTGACTGCACAAGGCTGATATATTTGAAGCCTTAAAGCAATCATATTTAATATCCAGAAGATCATTCTCTGGAACTCAACAGGATGCTAACACCTACCATCAAAGTTCATGTTCTGAGAATAATGATATCTTATAATTTTGGAAGAAATACGTCCTGCTTATTAATTAAAATTGTTCTATGCACAACACATATTATTACTGAGTTTTCCTCCAGCTAATGAGTCATAGTACTTAAAAGATTATTTTTGAGATTGTTTTTAAATATTGCAAAGTAAATATATTGCAAATTGTGTTCCATTTCCAGAATTCTATTACATGTGAATAAATTTGAGATAAAGTCCATCAAAGAAAAAGATGGTATTATGTTATTTTTACATAGGTTATCATCTCTAATTAATCTTGAAAATTTTTGTCCTAACAAATGAAAGTAGAGGATGGGAAGGAGGAAATAATTACAAAGTAAACAGTTAATATAGCTAAGAAATGTTGTCCTGGTTATTTTCCATTTGTCCTTCATATTCCAGGATTGTCTCCTGTCCTTTGGTACAAGGAAGGCATCAGTGGGGCTCCTTTGCCTTCTGGATTCTGATGGGGCAAAGCTAAAAAGAGGTACTAGCAGGAGGTCAGAGGATAGGAGGAAAGTAAAATCTATGTGAGTTTTATTTTCTGACTTCCTCCTGACAGAATCACAGTTATGAAAGGCCTGGTTTTTTTCTAAGATCACAATTCCTGATGGTCCTTTGTAATGGCTTCAGTTCTTTCTGGTTTTCAGGAACCTCTCTCTCCTCTTTGTTCCTTAGACATAGAGATGAGAAGCAAAGGCTTCCTCTATAACTAACCGTGTCAAACTCTCCTCCCATATTGGTTTCCTTACCCTGCCCCATGTCTTTAAATTGTTCTGCCATCAATCTTTCTTTGGTCACCATTCTGAATGTCCTATCTTGTTTCTGCTAGTATCTGATCTGACAGGTAGAAGAGTGCAAAAAATAGTCCATAGCTATAGCTAGCTTTGTTGGATTTGAGCTCTGGTCTGTCACTTCCTACCTTCATGATTTTAGGCAAATCTCTTCCACCTTCCTGGACTGAAATTTCCACAACTGTGTGATGAAAGATGGCTAGATTCTAAGCTCCAAGAACTCAGGGTGTAGAAATGATAGCTTAGCTTTTGCTAAGGCTGGCTTTGAACTTGCTATTCTTCTGCCTCAGCTTCCTGAGCCACTGGGATTACAGGCATGCATCACCATACCTGGCTTGAAGTTGCTTTATTTTTATTTGGATATTTTCCCACTGTTTTTCTTTTTTATTATTCATCTTGGATATAAATGTTACCAAGATAGAGATTTATTACTGTCAGTTCTCTTAAAGAACCCTGTCTAAAGTCAGGTTGGTCTCTGATCTTAAATGAAGCTACTATTTCACTAAGGTATCAATCTGGATATGGAAGATGATTTTAAAGTTCCTAACACCACTTCTCCTTGAAAAAAGTTAAGGCTTTTGAAGTTTCACTTTCCTGGCAAGTACCTATCTGCTCTTTTCTTAGGTCTTATGTATAACTTTTCTCTGATCACCATGTTGCAAAGTGAAAGAAAACTCAGAGAGGTGAACCAAAGTAAAGCCACAATAATTGCTAGATATTTACTAGATAATGTGAAATATGGATATTCACAAGCATATGGATATGCAAGCATGTGAGTTACAACGTCTTTAGCACCCAGATTTCTTGGTCAGTTTAGCAAAGGAAAATGTTTTTGTAGCCTGGAGAACTACTGTGGTAATGCCTCGAATCTTGGAGAAAAATATCAACCAAGACAGAATAAAGCTCAGAGATGAGGAACATGGTTGGGTAACAATGATCTAAAAGTATGATGTGGGAAAACTACATCTCAGTAAAATGAGAAGATGATAAATTTTTGTAGGATGAAATTCTTTGCTGTTAAGGGAAATGATTTTGATGGGAGCACTTGATTTCTAGAGAGTGTAATACACAGACCATCATCTCCTTTGTGCTCCTTCATAGGGCTCCATTTCTTTGTCATTTCATTGGTCACTTTCTATCCTAATCCTAGGATTCATAACTGTGTCCTTCAATCACCAGTGAGTTCCCTTTTCATAATTCAACATAAGACTGTGTGATATAGAAAAATGAACTTTACAGTTAAAATGTCACCCATGCCAGCCAACCCTCCATCCCTTCCTTTCCCTTCAGTCTTGTAGTTCACTTCAAATCTCAGCTGGGAAAAATTCATTTGTGTTTTTCTTTAGACCTCTTTAAAAAAAAATTATCAATAAACTAGGCGTGGTGGCACAAGCCTGTAATCCCAGCACTTAGGGAGGCTGAGACAGGAGGATCGCGAGTTCAAAGCCACCCTCAGCAACAGTGAGGCCCTAAGAAACTCAGTGAGACCCTGTCTCTACATAAAACACAAAATAGGGCTGGGGATGTGGCTCAGTGGTCAAATGCCCCTGAGTTCAATCTCCAGTACCAAAAAAAAAATTATCAATATTCCTAACTCAAGAGTCACAGGAAACCAATAATGGGGATTGCCTTTCCCTAGAATATACAAAGAACTAGATGACAAGGATAGGAGGAAGATGTACATTTTATAGTACATATTTTGTGATTGTTTTACTATTATATATAACTTATTTAAAAACATTTTCGTGCAATTAAAAATTTAAAAATTGGTGCAACTTCTATGGAAAGCAGTATGGAGATCACTAAGAAAATTTGGAATGGAAGCACCATTTGATCCAGCTATCCCACTCCTTGGTTTATACCAAAAGGACTTAAAATCAGCATAGTATAGTGACACAACCACATCAGTGTTTATAGCAACTCAATTCACAATAGCTAAATTATGAAATCAACCTAGGTGCCCTTCAACAGATGCATAGATAAAAGAAACTGTGGTCTATATACACAATGGAATATTACTCAGCCTTAAATAAGAATGACTTTATGATTTTTGCAGTAAATGGGTGAAACTGGAGAATATCATGCTAAGTGAAATAAGCCAATCCCAAAGAACCAAAGGCCAAATATTTTCTGTATGCAGATGCTAATTTACAAAAAGCAGGGGCAGGGGTAGAGGTATTTTGGACTAGAGAGAGGGGAGCAAAAGGAGGGGAGGGGACATGGGGATAGGAATGACAGTAGAAGGAATCAGACGTTATGACCCTATATGCATGTGTGGTTACATGGCCTGTGTAACTACATTATATACAACTGGACAAATAAGAAGTTATATTCTATTTATGTATGATGTGTCAAAATGCATTCTATTGTCATGTATAACAAATAAAAAATATATTAAAGAAAGAAATATTCCCACTCAATTCATGAAAATTAGTTTTGGATTTGATTTTGAATTTTGGAATACTTAAAGTATGATTATTTCAATAATTCAATTATGTATGCTAAAGCCGTGTTTGAGTCTACATATGTATTATCTGGATGTTCTATTGAAAAGAACTTGAGTAGTCTCTGTTTTAAATTTCCAGCATTTTTTTTCACTCATATAATCTAGGACACTAGTGATAATGATCACTTATTCCTCCATTTGCCACTCTCCCATTAGTCACCAAATCCTGGAATTTGAATATATGTCACTCATGTTCTTCTTTTCTACAAGTCATACTATGTTCTAGTTTGGAATTTCATTATCTTTTCAGAATACTGAAACAGTTAACTGGTCTTCTTGCCTGAAGGCTCTACTCTCAGCAAGCACTCTTTAATGCATTGCATTAAAGAAACTTTTAAAAACAATTCTGATCATCTTCTCCTCCCACTAAAAATAGATAAATAAAATTTAGTGATTCCCATTGTCCTTAGGACAATGTTCATTAATCCCATGGCATTTTGGCTCAAACTGATTGATCTTTTGGGGACTTCTTCCAGCATTCATTTAACAGATGTTTCTTTCTTTTGAATACTTGCTATAATATGTCAGATACTGACCTAGGTGCTAGAAGATGTAATGAAGAACAAAAGCATACAGATTTCTTCTTTTAAATGTTCTCTACCCTTTGGGGAAAGAAGAGAAATGCATTATGCACATGTGTATTCACAATCAGAAATCAGTGTTTTCAGAGAAACAGCTCATAACTAGAGATATATGTACCTGAGAAACCTGACCTAGTCTTGGGGATCAGAAAAAAGTTTCATAATTTTAAATTGCTCAACCAGAGAGCTGGAGAATGAATTGCAGCAATCTCAGGCAAAGCTTCATGCTAGCTCCGGCAGGCAACCTGCCATGATTCAATCTGTTGAAGAGATTTCCTGGGTCTTTGCCCCAGGTTTTTTCTACTTAATTTGATGTTTGACAAAACTCTGTTTATTATCTTTCCCCTTTGTTTTGTGCTATGGAATATGACTTCTAAATGCAGCCTTTCCTGACAATGCGAATGACTCCTATCTTGAACTCTATGACCTAGAAGAATGAATTGCCCTCATTTCTCAGTTCCCAAATCATTTTATACAGATTAGTTATTACTTGGCATCTATCTCATTGTTACATACACATTTGACTTATTTCTCTCTGTCTTTACTGTATCCTTTATTTTCCCAGAACATAAAATGGTGCTCAGAACCGTAAGAACTCAGTGTATCCTTTGGATCAAATAATACCTAACAGAAAATTGGTGGGGTAACTTTTTTATAGGTGCTGTAAATTTTATTAGCTTTAGATAATAAATGTTTACAGATTGTCTCTTTTTATTTCAATGCCATTAATACAAGATGTTTCCATTGTAAGAAAGTGAAATATCTCAATTATTATGATTCAGTAATTTGAAACTTGGAATGCATTTTCCTAAAGAAAAAGAAAGTAGAATACGTTTGGTTCTGGGATATGTATAAAAGATGCAGAACTGCCCTATGGAAACAGGCACAGATACATGTATTCTAATGCTATTTCTGGCTTTTATAGATAGGTTTGTGATTTTAGCAAATATTGTCACTTAAGAGCAATTCATTTCTCTTACCTGAAAAAAAATGCAAGTACTTCTCTTGCTGGATTATAGTGAAAATAGAATAAATAAATACATAAATTAAGTAGTTCAAGCAATGTAAGCTCATTATATGATAGCTCCTTTCCCTGTCCTTCCCTATCATCTGTATCCTTCAAGATAGAGACATTTTCATAAAGTTTGTCAGAATATAATTTTATGGACAGGTTACTGAGAATAAGAGATTGTATGCTTTACAAGGCTCTGCAAAATCAAGGAGACCTCAACATTCACATGTGGCATCCCCTCAACCACTGATTGATTCACTTGGTAAACATTGATATAGCAGTCCTGATATGCCAGTTAGTAGTTATCAATGGAATAATCAAATTCTAACGTTACAATAACTTTCAATTTCCAGGGGGTCTTGGAAAAACTATGGGGAAGGGAATTGGGATTTGGATCAAAAAGGTCTATGAGTGGGAATTTGGAAGAATAGCCATGGAAGGAGAACACATCCCTGATGACTCCTGGATGAGGCTGAACTCTTAACTCTTTTAGTCTAGCTATTATGCACCTGCTGATTTGGGGGCCTGGCTAAAGAACTTTGCCTGAGGTATGTCACAGGCACAGCAACAACTACCTTGCTCACCATTTAACTCTGAGCCAGGACATGGCTTGTAGCTCTAAAACCTTGAACATAGCACACAAGTTTTGCCAAAGTCTCACCCTCATTATGTTTGTGAGTAAAATTGTGTCAATTCTCCCTATAAAAGAGGGTCTGAAACAATTAGTAAAGTAATTATGCAATTAAATCTTTGAAAATTCTTTATTTTCTGTAATGCAACAATTTTTCTTCCTTCATTTTTTAAGTTAATTGCAACACAACAGCATATTTCAGCACAGAAAACCAAATCAGGATTTGAATGCCCGTATTCATAGAGAAAAATAAATCTTTGGTAAGAAGAATTGCTTTTAATTCCTCTGTAATTTGCAGAATAAAGTAGATGTGGTTATTTAATTTGATTTGTTCCTCTGTGTCTGTAAAACTGCTCTAGTCTGAAACAGCTGTGGTGCCTAATGCATTTATGGCTGATGTGAAGGGCTGGAATGTTTATTAATGATAGAGATTTTGAAGA
Source organism: Xerus rutilus (assembly GCA_028644305.1). Classification (NCBI taxonomy): domain Eukaryota; kingdom Metazoa; phylum Chordata; class Mammalia; order Rodentia; family Sciuridae; genus Xerus; species Xerus rutilus. The sequence goes on from CM053404.1 coordinate 50,306,362, forward strand.
AAAGAGCAGTAGTTATTCTATACTGTATTATTTAATATAATAATGAACTTGGCAATTATAAAGCTCCTGTAATCTTGAGCACCAAGGAGGTTGAGTGCTCTCTCACCTGCTGTGTTTCACAGTAATGACATTTCTACACTAGCACACAAAAAAGTAATAGCTAGTGATAATGAATTCATGTAGCCATCCTCCTTAAAATGTGTATATGAGTCAAGCATCTATTACATATTTTTCAAGAAAAATTATTTTAATTTTTGTGAAATGTTCTAACAAATTCTCATTAATAGGTGTTATGCTATGTTGGAGCTAGACTAAAACTTAACTGGGATGAAAGGTGGGTTTATTGAACAAATAGCATAATGATATCTTTAGTGAAAAGATTTAAATTTCTTAAAACAAAATATTTTATATACTTAAAGTATTATTTTAATAAAAATGGTAGTCATTAGAATATTTTATAATCAGTAAACTAAAAGAGATATCTTAAAATGATCTCTATTCAACAATACAGATAAGACTGAGCACCTATTATGTTAAACCACTAAGTAGGGCTTTTCTGTACTTGGTATTTAGTATAGTCTTAAATATTGTTAAGCAACTGAACATAGTAAAATTTGATATGATTTAATAGCTATCCTTAAAAAATAGTTTTCATCAAATAAATACTTTCAGAATAGTAAAGGATAAAGAGGGACTTACCATCAATTGAAGGAGATAATTAGGTTGTGTTGAATTTGGAATTAGAAATTCCACCAAGGATATCTATTTAGCTATGTGAACTAAAGCCAGTTCCTTAACCCATCTGAACTCAGTTTCCTCTCTTTGAAATGAGCATAGTATGATTATAATAATGATGAAGGCAAAATTTATAAAATAAATGGGAAACCCGTTATGTCCCATCATCTCATATATAAGACACATATATATGAAGACAAAATTTTATCAAAAAATTTCCTTGAAAAGTGTTCAACAAAATTCACTTTTTTCCGCAACACCAACATCCTGTGAGATACACAATGTCCTATTTCCACATTAATATGTATTTGTACATGTGAATGTGTGTGTGTTCATCTTTACAAAACTTCAGGTTTTGTGTTTTCATGGCAATTTCTGATTTCAAGTTCTGTTTATTGAACTCTTCATCACACTTGTCTTACCTCTCACTTCTGTTAATTTCTCTGTACTTTGATTCATGACATACGTGGCACTCAATACCCTGTTTCTTCCTCCCAAACCGTTCTTTCAAGATACATAGACAGGGACTAAAGATTTTAGCAATATAGAGCAACACAAATCACATAGGATAATATACAATATAGGACAACTAAAAATTAGATGTGAAAAATCACTGTTCTTATAAATCTTATTGCATGCTATTACTGAAATTTCTCAAAAGTTACCTAAGGGTAAACTTTTTAAAACTCTGTAGTGCTTTTGTTGGCCTTTTAATATTTTTATCCAAGTAAATAGTCCAAGGCAAGGTGTTGTTATGGTTTGGATATGAGGTATCCCCCAAAACTTATATGTGAGACAATACAAGGAGGTTCAGAGGAGAAATGATTGTGTTATGAGATCCTTAACCCAATCAATATATTAATCCCATGATAGGATTAACTGAGTGATGATTGATGGCTTGTAGGGTGTAGCTGGTGGAGGTCGGACATTGAGGGCCGTGACTTTAGGTTATATATTTTGTGTCTGGTGAGTGGAGTCTCTTTACTTTCTCATTATCATTTGAGTTGCTTCCCTTTGCCACACTCTTTCACCATGATGTTCAGCCTCGCCTTGAATCCCAAGGAAAGGAATCAACTGTCAATGGATTGAGACTTCTGAAACCATGAGCCCCCAAATAAACTTTTCCTCCTCTACAATTGTTCTTTTCTGGTCTTTTAGTCACCACAGCAAAAAGCTTACTAAAATGGGGATGAGGAGTAACTGTCTTGTGTCTCCTGTTATAAGGACACTGATCCCATTCATGAGGGCCCCACACTCAAGCCCTAATTACCTCCCAGAGTCCTCATCTTCAGTTACCATTAGATTGGGGATTTGTCTTCAACATGTGAATTTGGGGTAGGGAACATATTCAGTCCATACCACATCATATTGTAGATCATGACGGAAAATATCATTCTTGAAATAATAAATTCATAAAATGATTTTAGTTTAGCTTTACAAAGAGGCTAGGGCATGAAGCAATAGATATCAGAGAATAAAAATGTCAAAAGCCATAATATTGTGGTAGTTGTGTAGCTGTGTGTTCCTTACACATGTGCTCCAACACTGGCAATAATCATAAATTACAAAGATACAGAGACAATTTTTATCATTTTTAGTTTTGGTGTCAGCATGGTAATAGTTATTGAAGTATTTATTTTACATCTACTGAAGTATTTATTTTATATCTATTATGTGTCAAGTGCTTTGCAGGCAATTCAATTATGATAACAATGCTATTAGGCAGGCTATTATTTGACAGATAAGAAAACAGAGACTCAAAAAGCTATGAATTTTCTCAAACTTTTACCTTAAAATTTAAAACTACAGCAAGCTGACTTCAAAAATGAAAAAAATCCCACCATGCTTTACTTAGAAAATGGGAGAGACACACATACTTTCCATTATGACCTGCCTAATAAAAAGCACTGAGTTTAAACTTTTAACAAAGATGAAAACACATTATAACATTTTCCCCCAACTGACATTTCTTAGAAGCCTCTATGTGAATCGTGTAATCCCTTCTTCTCTCCTTTCTTTTTAAAAGTCTTTACTGTGTGCCTGTTATATATCAAGCACTTGATTAGGCACTAGGATACAGTGGTATATAGAAGATTTTGATAAAGAAGTGGAGACAGACACTGACCAAATATCATGTCAGTGAAAGTAAAATTGCATAAGAAGCACTGACATGCTGCATGGTTTTATAAAAGTGAAAAAAATGTAGGGAGGAAGTTTAGCAGAGGAATTCTGAGAAATTAGTAGCTTAGACTATTCTCTAAAAGATGAGTACATCTGTGTTTCTGACTCAGATTTCTGAAACTGTGACAAAACACCTCAGATAATTAACTAATGAACTCACAATGAGGAAAGGTATGTTTTCATGTTTTGTTTTGGTTTGTTTTGTTTTTGATAGGGGATTTCTGGGATTATAGGCAGGTACCACTGTGCCTAGCAGCTTCGGGAAGGTTTACTTTACTTCATACTTCACAATGTATCAGTCATAGTTCTTGGCCCTGTTGCTTTGGGCTTGTGGTGGCATAATACATCATTACAGGAGCACATGGTGAAGGAGGCTTATTTACCTCATGGCAGTTGGGAATCTAAGAGAAAGAGAAAGAAAGAGAGAGAGAAGGGTTCAGGGTCCCAATATATATTTCAAAAGGAATATTTCCAATGACCTAACTTCCTTTCACTAGGTCCTACCTACTAAAGGTTCCAATACCTCCAAATAGTCCTACAGACTGTGGGCCAAGCATTTAACTCATAGGCCTTCAAGATCCAAACTCTAGCAACATGTTAACTAGGTAAATGTGGAAAAAAGGATTTATACAAAGATTTGACAAAATATAAAGGTGTGTGCTGAGACCTGATGTGAAGGTGTTAAGGTAGCACAAGAAATTGAAAAAAACACAGTGTGGTAGACTGAGCCTGAGGACAGCAGAATTTGAGCTGCTGGAGTATAGAATATTTTGAGGGAGTATTCTTGGTATTAATATCTGGGGAAGGGAATGGAAAGAATTGGGCTTAAAGAGAAGTCAGATTTAAATGGCCTTCCTAAAGAGTATGTACTGTAGGACATAAAATGGCCTAATCTTTATCACCTACTTCCATTGCCTATTGGTCACAGCTGTTATGAGTAGAGCTCTCATAATCTAATCATTTCACCTATCAACATCCTTCCATTGTCTCAGGCATGAGCTTTGGGGGACAGCTCATATCTAAATTAAAACCTGAGTAAAATATTTTCTGTATCCTCAAGGAGGTTGCACTCATAACCAGTAACTTTCCCCATAGTGGGTTAAATTTTTTTCTAGACTCTTGCTATAAGATTTACTATAAACTTTGGTGAATTTTTCAGATATTTTAAATATTTTCTATACTAATTGAATAATTAAGTAGCAACACAAAGCACAGTACATGCACACACTCATGCTCAATACCCCATATAAAAGTACATATATATATACACAACAGTATATATTTGAGGTGTGAAAAATAAAGAAGTAGAAACCATGAAGTAGACTACATTTTGGCCATTATTTTCATGTAGGAATTTATCTAATATATGATATATAATAATTATCATAAGGTGGAAATACTGCTCAGTTTTCTCACCCAGAATTTTGCAGATCACAGTGACTTTTGGAAAAGTGTCACAAGATTCTCCCAACCCAATATCCCTTTTTAAGCAGCAAAAAAGCTATGTCTTCCCTTTCCCCCAAATAAAATTATGCTACGAACAAAATTTGGGCAAGATTAGGAAAGAAAGACTGTTCAATTAAAACAATTCATATAGAAAAGTGAAAGTACTTTGGCTTTTTGTAAAGCATTATAAGTGGCAGCCTGAGAGATGGATGATACAGGCATAACTAAAGATTTCATCTGACAGTCGGACCTGGGAGGTCAAAGCCAAAAACCAAGCACTTTGGCCAAATGTACTTCAAGTCTTATTCAAATGATGGAATTTGCTTATCCCTATCCTAGGGATCCAAACCTAGTGCTTATTTTCTCATTTTACACCTTCTTTAATGTCACCAACAATGTCATTCTTAAGGGTAGGAAGTATGATTGGACTTGAAGGTCATAATAATTTTATTTTTAATATATAAAGTAGAAGTGCTTTAACAGACTCAGCTACTAGCCAATTGTTATAGCATATCTAATAGCTTTTTCTATAGGAATTTAAGCAACAGAAATTAAATGACTCATATAAAACCAACCCAAGTTAGTAACAGGAAAATAGTAATGTAAAAGATATATTTTAAATCATAATTAGATAATCAGGAAACTTTTGAAGCTAAGTGTTTTATATAAAAGGAGACTAAGAACTTTTCATTCATAATCAGGAAAAGGAGTAATTCAATGAATTACTTTTGAAAGCCAAGTAAGGAGATAAATATAGGAGCTCCACTTGTGGGAGTACACTTTCATATGTGAGCAGCCAGAAATAACTAAGGGCTTTCTGGGGATGTAGTGTGGTAGGATACTTGCCTAGAAATAACTCAGCCTGACTATTACTTCACTTAGACTTTATTATCAATTTGATGGCCTGTGGAGAGGAAAAAAAAGGCCTATGTTTGCAGAAAATTCCTTTGAAATGGTAAAACTCATTCATCCATCTATGTATCATCTTAACAAACCCTCATTAAAGTATGTATGATTCACATATTTATGATGTGTTTGAGGATCAGTGACTGAACATGATACTGATTTTTGTATCCTCATCATATTAATATTGTTCATCTGGAATAGCTAATATAATGGATAACATAATCATCTTTTTAAATGATGTTTGGAAGGTAGATAATGATCATTTATTCAAAGGATTCAGGATTCTAGTCTTTCAGGCCTTGTTTATGGTGCATTAGTATTTTAGAGGACTTGTAGGAAATTTATCTTTTAGAAATAATTATGCATAGTTTTATGTTGCTTATTACATGTACCTTCCCATCCACATGCACATATAATACACACATTGTTCAATCCAATGAAGAACAGAGAATGCATGTCCTTTTAGAAGCTTAGTTCTGATTTGAGCAATTCATAAAAACAATACTTAAAAATTAATAGACATAAAATATATGACTATAAAAAGGGAAAAATAACTGAAAAGTTTTTTGTTCATTAAAATGCTAAATCTTTTTAAAATAAAATTGTACTTAAAGCATAACTTTTAATATATACATACATAATAAAATGATTACTACAAGCAAAAAAATTGACATAACTATCTCTTCATAGTTACCATCCTTTTTGTGCTGAGAATACCTAAAATCTATTGTTTCAGCAAATTTCCAGTAATATTAATTGCAAATAAATATCATCATATTTAGTTAAAAATTTAGTTATTCCAGACCCAAGTGAGGCCTGAGCCCACCCCAGTTCTGCTCCAGAGTTCCTGCAGACTGGCAGGAGTGGCAGAGAGCCCAAAACCACCCTCAGGAAACTCCATGGGTGTCCAGCCAAGAGGAGACCAGAGACTGCTAGCCTCCAGCCCAAGGGGAGCCCACACCCTGAGTAAGAGTCACCGCAGAGACCCCAGTGCGAGGCATCCCCACCCAAGTGAGGCCTGGGTCTGAACCAATTCTGCACCAGAGTTCCTGCAGACAGGCAAGACAGAAGGCCCAAAACCACCCTCAGAGAATGCGAGGGGTGCCCAGACAAAGGCGGACCGGAACCTGCTAGCCTCCAGCCCCAGAGGAGCCCACACCCATGGTAGGGTTCGCACACAGACTAACCTGCTTGTTACTCTGCATAAATGAGGCCTGGGCCTGCCCCTAGTTCTGCTCCAGAGTTCCTGCTTTCCAGCAGAAGCACAATAGAGGGCCCAAAACAGCACTCAAGGGCCACCACAGGAGCCCAGCCAAGGCCACTCACACTGCCCTCTTGAGGTAGTCCACTACCTGTGCCACCAACTTTAGTGGCAGTAGTGTCCATCTGGGGACACTGGGGGAACAGAAGTATCTCCAAGGTGAGATACAGGTAGTCTGGAATGTCAATACAAGATTATAGAATAGAAGCTGCAATACCTCAGATCCGTATTGTAAGGAAGGAACACAATCAACATGAAAAAACAAGGGAAGAAATTGCCCTAAATAAACCTTGATACCACAGAAACAGAATCCATTGACAACACACTTGATGAAATTTCAGAGAAAGAACTTAGAATGTACATAATTAAAATGATCTGCGAATTAAAGAATGGCACAAGTGAGCAAATACAGACAAAAACTGATCAATCCAACAAAGAAATAGGAGAGCAAATAAAGGCAAGCATTGATCATTCTAACAAAGAGATAAGAGAGCAAATACAAGTAGCAGAAGATTAAGAAAGAGCTAGAGATCATGAAAAAAATAATCAGAAATTCTTGAAATGAAGGAAACAATAAACCAAAAAAAAACAAAAAACAAAAAACACTCAATAGAAAGCATCACCAGCACACTAGATCACCTGGAAGACAGAACCTCAGATAATGAAGAAAAATATACAATCTTGAAATAAACTTGACCATAGAGTGAAGATGGTAAAAAATCATGAACAGAGCATACAAGAAATATGGGACAGCATCAAAAGATCAAATATAAGATTTATTGGGATAGAAGAAGGTGCAGAATTTCAAACCAAAGGAATGCACAATCTCTTCAATGAAATAATATCAGAAAATTTCCCAAATATGAAAAATGAAATGGAAAATCAAATACAAGAGGCTTACAGGACACCAAATGTACAAAATTTCAACAGATCTACACCAAGACACATTATAATAAAAATACTCAGCATACAGAATAAGGATAGAATTTTAAAGGCCGCAAGAGAGAGGAACCAGATTACATATAAGGGGAGACCAATTCGGATGTCAGCAGATTTTTCAACTCAGACCCGAAACAACATATTCCAAGCTCTGAAAGAAAATGGATGCCAAACAGGAATCCTATATCCAGCAAAATTGAGCTTCAAATTTGATGATGAAATAAAAACCTTTCATGATAAAAAAAAGTTAAAAGAATTTACAGCAAGAAAGCCTGCACTATACAGCATTCTTGGCAAAATATTCCATGAGGAGGAAATGATAACCAACAATGAAAATATACAAAGAGAGGAACTACACTAAAGGACAGACCATTCAAATGAGAAAACAAGGTAAAAACCAAAAATAAACCAAAATGACTGAGATTACAAATCATATTTCAATAATAACCCTGAATGTGAATGGTCTAAATGCACCAATTAAAAGACATAGATTGACAGACTGGATTAAAAAAAAAAAAGACCCAACAACATGCTGTCTTCAAGAGATTCATCTCACAGGAAAACACATACACAGACTGAAAGTGAAAGGATGGGAAAAAACATATCACTCACATGGACTCCACAAACAAGCAGGAGTTTCCATCCTCATATCAAATAAAGTGGACTTCAAAACAAAGATGGTGAAAAGAGATAAAGAAGGTCATTTCATACTTCTTAAGGGAATCATACATCAACAAGACATAACAATCAAAAATATCTGTGCCCCAAATAATGGGGCTTTTACGTATATCAAATACTTCTCAAATACAAGAATCAAATAGACCACAACACAATAATACTTGGAGACTTTAACATAGCTCTCTCACCACTGGATAAATCTTCCAAACAAAAACTTAGTAAAGAAACCATAGATCTCAATGAAACTATCAATAATTTAGACTTAACAGACATATAGATATTGTTCCATCCATCAATGAGTGAATACAATTTTTTCTCAGCAGCACATGGACCCTTTTCCAAAATAGATCATATGTTATGTCACAAAGCTAGTCTTAGCAAATAGAAAAAAAATAGAGATACTACCCTGCATCCTATCTGACCACAATAGAATAAAGTTAGAAATCAATGACAGATTAAAAAACAGAAATTACTCCAACACCTGGAAACTAAATAATATGCTATTGAATAATGCATGGATAACAGAAGACATCAGGGAACAGATAAAAAAAATCATAGAGGCAAATGAAAACTCTGATACAATATATAAAAATCTCTGGGATACCATGAAGGCAGTGCTAAGAGGAAAGTTCATTGCATTAAGCTCATTTATTAGAAGAATTAAAAGTCAACAAATAAATGAATTGTCTCTTCATCTCAAAGCCTTAGAAAAAGACAAATCAACACCAAAAGAAGTAGAAGACAGGAAATAATCAAAATCAGGGCTGAAATCAATGAAATTGAAACAAAAGAAATAATTCAAAAAATTTACAAAACAAACAGCTGGTTCTTTGAAAAAATAAACAAAATTGACAAACCCTTAGCCACCCTAATGAAAAGAAGGAGAGAGAAAACCAAATTACTAAAATTCCTGATGAAAAAGGAAATATCACGACAGACACTACTGAAATAGAGGATGATTAGAAAGTATTTTGAAAATTTATACTCCAGTAAAATAGAAAACCTTGAATACACCAACAAATTTCTAGAGGCATATGGCGTACCCAAACTGAACCAAGAGGATATAAACAAATTAAACAGATCAATTTTAAGCAAGGAAATAGAAGATGCCATTAGGAGCTTGCCAACCAAGAAAAGCCCAGGTCCAGATGGATTCTCAGCTGAGTTCTACAAGACATTCAAAGAAGAATTAATACCAATACTCCTCAAACTATTTTATGAAATAAAAAAGGAGGGAACCCTTTCAAACTCATTCTATGAGGCAAGTATCACCCTGATTCCAAAACCACACAGAGACACATCAAAGAAAGAAAACTTCAGACCAATATCCCTGATGAACTAGATGCAAAAATTCTCAATAAAATTATGGCAAATTGCATACAAAACCATATCAAAAAAATAGTGCACCATGATCAAGTAGCATTCATTCCAGGGATACAAGGTTGGTTCAACATATGGAAATTAATAAATGTAATCCATCACATCAATAGATTACAGATAAGAATCATATGACTTTATCAATTGATGCAGAGAAAGCATATGTCCAATATATCACTCTTTCATGTTTAAAACACTAGAAAAACTTGGGATAGTAGGAACATACCTCAAATTTGTAAAGGCTATCTATGCTAAACCCAAGGCCAACATCATCCTAAATGGAGAAAAGTTGGAAGCATTTTCTCTAAATATAGGAATAAGACAAGGATGCCCTCTTTCACCACTGCTATTCAACATAGTCCTTGAAATGCTAGCCAGAGCAATTAGACAGATGGAAGAAATTAAAGGGATATGAATAGGAAAAGAAGAACTCAAACTATCATTATTTGCAGATGACATGATTCTATACTTAGAGGATCCAAAAAATGCCACCAGAAAACTTCTAGAATTAACAAATAATTTCAGAAAAGTAGCACGATATAAAATCAACACCCATAAATCAATTTCATTTCCATACATCAGTGATAAACACTCTGAAAGAGAAATTAGGAAACTATCCTATTCACAATAGCCTCAAAAAAAATAAAATAAAATACTTGGGAATCAATTTAACAAAAGAGGTGAAGACCTCTAAAATGCAAACTACAAGACTAAAGAAAGAATTGAAGAAGACCTTAGAAGATGGAATAATCTCCCATGCTCCTGGATAGGCAGAATCAATACTGTCAAAATGGCCATACTTCCCAAAGCACTATATAGATTCAATGCAATCCCAATTAAAATCCCAACATCATTCCTTATAGAAATAGAAAAGGCAATCATGAAATTCATTTGGAAGAATAAGAGACCCAGAATAGCCAAAGCAATCCTTATCAAGAAGAATGAAGCAGGAGGCATCACAATACCTGACCTCAGATTATACTACAAAGCTATAGTAACAAAAACGGCATGGTACTGGCACCAAAATAGACATGTAGACCAATGGTATAGAATAGAAGACACAGAGACGAACCCACTTAAATACAGTTACCTTACACTAGACAAAGGAGCCAAACATATACACTGGAGCAAAGATAGCCTCCTCAACAAATGGTGCTGGGAAAACTGGAAATCCATATGCAGCAAAATAAAACTAAACCCCTATCTCTCACCACGCACAAAATTCAACTCAAAGTGGATCAAGGACCTGGGAATCAGACTAGAGACTCAATGCCTAACAGAAGAAAAAATAGGCCCAAATCTTCATCATGTCAGATTAGGACCTTATTTCCTTAACAAGACTCCTATAGTGCAAGAAGTAAAATCAAGAATCAATAAATGGGATAGATTCAAACTAAAAAGCTTCTTCTCAGCAAAAGTAACAATCAATGAAGTGAACAGAGAGCCGACTTTCTTGGAACAAATCTTTGCCACTCGCACATTTGATAGAGCACAAATTTGCAGAATATATAAAGAACTCAAAAAACTTATCACCAAAAAATCCAACAACCTAATCAATAAATGAGCCAAGGAGCTGAACGGAAACTTCACAGAAGAAGATATATAATCGATCAGCAGACATATAAAAAAAAATGTTCAACATCTTTAGCAATCAGAGAAATGCAATTCAAAACTATCCTAAGATTTCATCTCACACCAGTCAGAATGGCAGTTATCAGGAATACATACAACAATAAGTGTTGGCGAGGTTGTGGGGGAAAAGGCATGGTCATACATTGCTAGTGGAACTGCAAATTGGTACAACCAATCTGGAAAGCATAATGGAGATTCCTTAGAAAACTTGGAATGGAACCACCATTTGACCTAGCTACCCCACTCCTTGGTCTATATCCAGAAGACTTAAAAAATAGCATACTACAGTGACACAACCACTTCAATGTTTATAGCAGCTAATTCACAATAGCTAAACTGTGGAACCAACCTAGATGTCCTTTGACTGAAGAATGGATAAAGAAACTGTGGTATATATACACAGTGGAATATTATTCAGCAATAAGAGAGAATAAAATTATGGCATTTGCAGGTAAATGGATGGAGTTGGAGAATATCATGCTAAGTGAAGTAAGCCAATCTCAGAAAACCAAATGCCAAATGTACTCATTGATAGGTGGATGCTGATCCATAATAGGGGGAAGGGCATGGGAACAATGGAGGAACTCTGTTCACAGGGGTGTAAGGGGGAGGGGTCATGAGGACAGTAAAGGTGGTGGAATATGATGGACATCACAGCCCTAGCTTTATGTATGACTGCATGTATGCTGTGATTCTATATTACTTACAACCAGAGAAATGAAATGTTATCCTGCATCTGTGTACAATGAATCAAACTGCACTCTGCTATCATGTAAACCTAAATAGAACACATAAATTTTTTAAAAATTTAGTTATTCCATATTATTATAACTTTGTACCCTTTGTACCAACATCTCCCCCACTTCCTCACTTCTGTGCACTTATGAACACTTTTCTACTCTGCTTCTACATATTCAACTTTTTTGAATTAGGCATGTGAGATCATGAAGTATTTTTTTTGTGTGTGTGTCTCCATTAATCACTTAGCACAATGCCCTCTAAGTTAATCCATGTTATTGCAAGTGACAGGATCTCTTTCTTTGTTAAGATGGAATAATATTCCATTGAATAAATGGACAAACACAATCACACATGCACAACCACACCACAACTACTTTTTCTGTTTATTTGTCAATGCAAATCTTGATTGTTTCTATATCTTGGCTATTGTGAATAATATCTTAGAAAACCTACAGGTACAGCCATATCTTTGAGATAATATTTCCAGTTCCTTTGGCTAATTCTTAGAAGCAAGATTGCTAAATCATACAGTAATTCTATTTCCAGTTTCTGAAGAATTTATATGCTGTTTTCCAAGTTGTACTAAATAACATTCTCACCAACAGCATTTAAGGTTCCCTTTACACTACACCCTTACCAATCTTATTTTTTCTCATTTCAATAACAAGTCATCCTAACAATTATAAGATGTTATCTCATTGCAGTTTTGATTTGCTTTTCCCTAATAATGAATGATGTTGAGCACTTTTGAATATAGTGGCTTGCCTTTTTTGTCTTCTTTGGAAAAATGTATATTTAAGACCTTTGCCCATATTTTTGTTTTTATTAGTGCATTATAGTTATACATAATATTGGAGTTCCTTTTGACAAATCATATGTGCAAGGATTTTGCTCCACTTCAGTCCTGTACTTCCCCTTTTCCCTCCGCTTGTGCTTTTTTCCTTACTACTCTGTCTTCCATGTATTTATATTTTTTAAATTAATGCTTTATAGATATAAAGGTGAAATGTGCTTTGGTATGTTCATGTGTACATAGTGTAAGTTGGTAAATTTCATTCTACAGTCCATCCCTTTTCCCATTCCTCCTTCTTCCCCTTGAATTCTCTTCCTTTGTTCCATGGAATCTCCATTCTATTTTAATGGCATTTCCTCCTCCTTTTTTCACATTTCTGTTCTGGTCTAACTTCCACATTTCCAGAGAAAATATTCAACACTTGACATCTGAGTTTGGCTTATTTCACTTACCATGATGTTCTCCAGTTTTATTCATTTAGCAGCAAATTCCATAGTTTTATTCTGCATGGCTTAGTAAAATTCCATTATGTGTAAATTACAGTTTCTTTCTCCATTCATCTGTTGATAAGCATATGGGCTGGTTCCATAACTTGAGTATCTTGCATTGTGCTGCTATAAACATTGATATGTTTGTTTTGTTTTGTTTGTGCTTTTCTTGTCTCAAAGTCCATTTCTTTCTATGATTATGTATTGGACACTATTTAAACAAGAAACAGTTTTAGTCCTGATTCTATTTTAATCCATGTGCAGGACTTTCATTGTATTCTAGGCATTATCAGTACATGATTGCCTTATTTCAAATTCAGAGGTTGGTTTTCTTGTTTTTTTGGTTTTATTTTGTTTTACTTTTTTTAAAAAAAAATCATTCAAATGACTTAAAAACGGTTCCAGTGAGTGTAGTCATGTCTATGTACTTCTTTAAGGTCCCAGCCCAAAAGAAGTAGGGGTGCTCCTCCCTTTGATGGTCCCTTACTTTGACTACTTTGACTGAGGTTCAAAATTCTTGAAACATTTAATCGCATACAAAAGCATATTAAAAAAATAGTGCACCACGATCAAGCGGGATTCATTCCAGGGATGCAAGGTTGGTTCAACATACGGAAATCAATACATGTAATCCATCACATCAATAGACTTAAAAATAAAAATCACATGATTCTATCAATTGATGCAGAGAAAGCATTCGACAAAATACAGCACCCCTTCATGTTCAAAGTACTAGAGAAACTAGGGATAGTAGGAACATTCCTCAACATCATTAAAG
>CM053404.1:50320816-50444192 GCA_028644305.1 Xerus rutilus
TTTTTTCTATTTGCCTCAACAAATGTTTTCAGTGAATAGTGTGTACAGCTTCTGATAATTTGTTTTTTTCTGTTATGTTTGCCAACATGTATTAAAATGCAACTTTTGGGAAAAAAATAAAATAATAAAAAAAAAAAAAAAAAATTCTTGAAACATTTTTACAAGTTCTTCTCATCCACTCAGCTCCCTCTTCCAGGAATGCAAATGCTCCCAGGTTAGAGTTACCATACTTGAAAAATAAAAATTCAAAATTCCCAGTTAATTTACATTTCAAATAAACATTTAGTTTTATTGTGAGAATCTCCTATGCAATATATGGACTATGTAAATACTTTAATAAGTAGCTGTTTTTAAGAAATTCAAATAGGCATCTTGGATTTTGCCTAGTAACTCTAAATCAGGTCAAAATTAGCCATGAGTGGACTATCTCTGCATTACTACTTTCACCTAGATCTTAGCTCACTCTCCCATCATTATTCTAATATTTAATTGATTTAACCACATCAACTAAATTTGAAATATTATTATTATTTCCATAGCTGTAGAAAAATATTTGATCAACATTTCAGCTAATTATAAATCACTGGAAATTTTTTGCATTTGTTCAATAACTGCAAAAAATCTAAAACATCTGAAAATACAATATTTGAAAACTTTCTCTTTTCATGGAGAATAAGACAAAGATGTCTATAATTATATTTTAACATTGTTTTGGAGATAGTAATTGGGAAGAATGATAAAAATAATGATGTAAGAAGTGGAAAGAATTGACTACATAGAAAATATAATCCAAATCAAATTATGATTATTAATAAATGAGTTTTAGTCAGTTTGTGGACATGAATTCAATATTTTAAAAATATTCCAGATACCAGAAAAATAGGGTTAGAAATTAAATTTTATAAAATATAAGTAAGGAATTCCATGTTCTTGGATTAAAAGAACTGTTAGCCAGGCACAGTGGCACACTCCTGTAATCCCAGCACTTTGGGAGGCTGAGACAGGAGAATTGAGAGTTCAAAGCCAGCCTGAGCAACAGTGAGGCACTAAGCAACTCAGTGAGACCCTGTCTCTACATAATATACAAAATAGGGATGGGGATGTGGCTCAGTGGTTGAGTACCCCTGAGTCAATCCCTGGTACAAAAATAAAATAAAAGAAGAATTGTTAAAATGTTTATATTCCCAAAGTAATTTTCAAGCTTAGTATATTAAAATAAAAAATCAAATATTCAAGAATTACTTGATAAAAAGTTATGTAAGACTTATTCAGAAAACCAATAAATATAATTGAAAGAAAAGTATATGAAGACTTAAATCTATATATTTCAATCTCTGCATATTGTGTTTATGGATAATAAGACTAAATATTGTAAAGCTTACAAATATCCATAAATTAAGTGCAGCACCAATTAAAGTCCTAAAAAGTTTATGTATTGAATTTCAAAAATTAAATGAGGTGAATTTTGTGCATGGTGAGAGTAGGGTTTTAGTTACATTTTGCTGCATGTGGATTTCCAGTTTTCCCAGTACCATTTGTTGAAGAGGCTATCTTTTCTCCAATGTATGTGTTTGGCTTCTTTGTCTAGTATAAGATAATTTTATTTAAGTGGGTTTGTCTCCGTGTCTTCTATTTTGTACCAGTGGTCTACATGTCTATCTTGGTGCCAGTACCATGCCGTTTTTGTTACTATAGTTTTGTAGTGTAGCTTAATGTTTAGTATTATGATGTCCCTGCTTCATTTTTCTTGCTAAGAGTTGCTTTGGCTATTCTGGTCTCTTATTCTTCCAAATGAATTTCATGATTGCCTTTTTTATTTCTATAAGGAATCACATTGGGATTTTAATTGGAATCACATTGAATCTATATAGTGCTTTGGGTAGTATGGCCATTTTGACAAAATTTACTCTGCCTATCCAAGAGCATGGGATATTTTTCCATCTTCTAAGGTCTCCTTCAATTTCTTTCTTTAGTGTTCTGTAATTTGCATTGTAGAGGTCTTTCACCTCTTTTGTTAAATTGATTCCCAAGTATTTTATTTTATTTTTTTGAGGCTATTGTGAATGGGATAGTTTTCCTAATTTCTCTTTCAGAGTGTTTATCACTGATGTATAGAAATGCAATGGATTTATGGGTGTTGGGTTTATATCCTGCTACTTTGCTGAAATCATTTATTAATTCTAGAAGTTTTCTGGTGGAATTTTTTGGATCCTCTAAGTATAGAATCATGTCATCTTTTCCTATTCATATCCCTTTAATTTCTTTCATCTGTTTAACTGCTCTGGCTAGCATTTCAAGGACTATGTTGAATAGCACTGGTGAAAGAGGGCATCCTTGTCTTGTTCCTATATTTAGAGGAAATGCTTCCAATTTTTCTCCATTTAGGATGATGTTGGCCTTGGGTTTAGCATAGATAGCCTTTACAAATTTGAGGTATGTTCCTACTATCCCAAATTTTTCTAGTGTTTTGAACATAAAAGGGTGCTGTATTTTGTTAAATGCTTTCTCTGCATCAATTTATATAATCATATGATTCTTATCTTTAAGTCTATTGATATGATGGATTACATTAATTGATTTCCATCCATATGCAGCAAAATGAATCTAAACCCTTATCTCTCATCATGCACAAAATTCAATTCAAAGTGGATCAAGGACGTAGGAATTAGACCAGAGACCTTAAGCCTAATAGAAGAAAAAATAGGCCCAAATCTTCATCATGTCAGATTAGGACCTTACTTCCTTAACAAGATCCTATAGTGCAAGAAGTAAAATCAAGAATCAATAAATGGGATGGATTCAAACTAAAAACTAAAGCCAAAGAAACAATTGACAAAGTGAATAGAAAGCCTACATTCTGGGAACAAATTTTTGCCACACGCACTTCTGATAGAGCACTAATCTCCAGGATATATATAGAACTCAAAAAACTTAACACCAAAAAAACCAACAACCCAATCAATAAATGGGCTAAAGAGCTCTAAAGACACTTCTCAGAAAAAGATATACAATTGATCAACAGACATATGAAAAATTGTTCAAAATCTCTAGCCATTAGAGAAATTCAAATCAAAGCTACTCAAAGATTTCATCTCACACCAGTCAGAATGGCAGTTAGGAAGAATACAAATAACAATAAGTGTTGGTGAGGATGTGGGGGAAAGGCATGCTTATACATTGCTGGTGGGACTGCAAATTGGTACAACCAATCTGGAAAGCAGTGTGGAGATTCCTTAGAAAACTTGGAATGGAACCACCATTTGATCCAGCTATCCCACTCTTTGGTCTGTACCCAAAGGACTAAAACCATATACTACAGTGACACAGCCACTTCAATGTTTATAGTGAGCGGCTCAGTTCACAATAGCTAAACTGTGGAACCAACCTAGATGGCTTTCAATAGATGAATGGATAAAGAAACTGTGTTTTATATACACAATGGAATATTACTCAGCAATAAAAGAGAATAAAATGATGGCATTTGCAGGTAAATGGATGGAGTTGGAGAATATGCTAAGTGAAGTAAGCCTATCCCAAAATACCAAATGCCGAATGTTCTCGCTGATAAGTAGATGCTGATCCATAACGAGGGAGAGGACACAGGAAGAATGGAGGAAGTTTGGTCAAAGGGGAGGTAAGGGGAGGGGACATGGGGGCAATAAAGTTGGTGGAATAGATGGACATCATATCTATAGTTTCATGTATGAGTGTATATGATGTGATTCTACATCACGTACAACCAGATAAATGAAAAGTTGTGCTCCATATGTGTACAATGAGTCCAAATGCATTCTGCTATCATGTATACCTAAGTAGAATAAATAAATTAAAACAATTAAATGAGAAAGTTCATATGAAAGATCAAATGGATAGGAATGTTACATATCTTTTAAAAACAATATATTTATCATTGGTTCCGTTCACCTTTCTCCTCTCACTGGAGGTGATGGATGGTCATGTGACATGTTCTATCAATGAAATGGTAAATTGACATTAAGAAGGGGTTAATAATTTATAAATTCACTCTCTTCTTCCCTCAGCTAAGGTGATTAGCAATGTGTGCAAGAGAGAGGCTGCTGGATTAGCCTGGGCCCTAGAATTAGAGGAGATCAAGTAGATGCTCCAGAAAACCCAAAATGGAATTGTGGTGAGAATAAGAATAACAAACCAAAGGCAAACAAACAAAATTCTGTTGTTATTGACCATTCAAATCTAGGATTAAGACTGTTTCTGCAGTGTAACCAATTCTATCCTGACTACAGCAAAGTGTAATAGAGAAGAAATTACTTTGTGGGACTTATTAAGGCTTACTATAAAGCTATAGTAGTTAATACCATGTGGTACTGGATCAAGGATAAGAAAATAGAATAAATATGCAGAAATACATTTTTATTATGCTGATTTGACAGTGCAAGCCTGGGGTAAGTATGTTATTTTAAGTAAACAATACTGTGACAAATGTATATGTATGAATGCAAATGAAATTTGAGTTTTATCTCATAAATTACACACAAAAATTCCATATAGATTAATAACTTAAATGTGAAAGGCCAAACATAATCTTTTAGAAGATAAGGTATAATTATGTCCTCATGAGCTTGTCATTAAAAAAATCAATAGGAAACAAAGAGCAGTATGTAAAAATAAATGGTTAATTGATTATACTACACTAAAACTAAGGACTTATCCTTTGAAAATATATCTGTAAGAGGATACAAATATAAACCTTAATTTGGGAAATATGTTTGCAAACTGCATAACTGACAATGGATTCAACTCCAGAAAAAATAAATAAGTAAATACATATTTATATGCATATATATATAATTATTAGATGTTTTTGTATGGATGTAGATAAAATATAGGATATATAAAATATATAGTGGTGAAACCTAATAGAAAAATGGGAATGGGCAAGTGACTTTAACATACTATTTTCAAAAGACAAAACCTACATGTTTAATAAATAAACAGAAAAATATGTAACTTCTTTATTGATTAGATATTTCAAACAATGTTCCACAAATACACCTATACTCCTTTCAGAATGACTATAAGTTAGAAGAATGACAATAGTTAGACTTGTGAAGATGTGGAATATCAAGAATACTCATATATTGCTTGCAGTCTAAATTGTTATGAATACTTTAGAAATATGTTTGGCATAGTCTTTTGAAGTGGAAAGTGTATATATCCTATGACTCAAAAATTTCATTCCCATATAAATCCTCTGAAGAAATTCATGCACACATAAATGAGAACATATATAAAACAGGTAATAGCAGCATTGAATGCAATAGCCTAGAAACAACTATAACACTTGACAGAGTAGATAAGTACTTTGTATTGTGTTCATATAATGGAAAAACAATGACAAAATGACTTATAGTTTTATACAGCAACTTGCATGAACCTTCTAAGTGTAATATTGCCAAAAAAAGCCAAAAATAAAATTTCTGTTTTCAAAAATTTCAGAAAAACTAAGACAAATCTATAGTGCTTAGAAATGTATTTTTATGCAGTAGCATGGTAAAGAAAAACTATGATATAAAGTATTTATAAAGTATATGTAAATCATGGAAACATTTTTTTTCTCAACTTGGACATTGGTTATGATAATTTTTAAATTATACACTGTTTCATATGCTTTTAATTTTGTCTTATTTAACTGTTATATAAAGTCTTAAAAGAAGAAAGTGAAAGATCCTACTCATAAATCTTTAATTTTTTGCATATTTAATATTCATATATGGTTTTTGTTAAGTTACTATGAGAGAGTTCTACTCTGCAGTGTGATTAATTAAAGGAAAAACAGTCTTCATCTTTTATGCTTTCTAACCAGAATATAATGGCTTCTTATATAAATTTTTTCCTAACTAGAAGGACAATAGAACACTGTTGATTTATTTGGTCGTAGACAAATTTAAAATAACAAAAAGTACACAATATATATATTTCCCCTTACATGAAATTCAACAAAATCTTAATATTATAACAAAATTTTTATGTGATAAATTTGTGTTTACTAGACAATGAACTTAAGATATAAGCAAAACAAAACAAACACAATTATCCAGCAGATATTAACTTAGTACTAACTTTATTTTTTCTTAGGTGGTAGCATTTTGCTCATGTGGTATGTAAATCCAATGCATGAAATACTCAAGAGATTTATTAATTTGAACCTAGAATGTATTACTAAAAATAAGACAGGGAGCTTACCTTTTCTATAAAAGCCATACTAGTGTGCACTTATAAGAATGCTCTTCTAATTTGGTTTTTGGGTTACATCTTTACTAAATCATAAATAAAAAAAACTGAAGTGACATCTTCAGTTTCAGCAATCTTTTCATATCCCCTTGAAATTAGGTCTTCTCAAGTTTTGAAATATATTCAATATGAAGCCTTCAGTTAAATATCCTGCCTATATTAGAAAAGATTTTATAGGTCAATAAATAATCTGGGTGGTACAAAGTAGAAAGGATAATTTACTATGAGGCTAGTACATTTACTGGGAAACTGGCCATCGTGTATCTGTCATGACATATAAAATATTTAATGTCAAAGGGGACATTACAGCTGATGAGATGTTGGGTTACTTTTCTGTGTGAAGTAAATCCTGAAATATCATTAAATCCTTCTTTATTAACTTGTTTCAAAGGCTGAAGCAGTAAATAAAATTATTGATGGAACTAATAAATACATTGTCCATTTATTTGTTCAAAAGTGGAGAAAATAGCAAAGTACTGAAAAAATACATAAGGAAGGATTAGCTAAATTCTGAATATGGACGATTTAGCGATTTTAATAGATTCACTTATTTCACTATAAATAGTAAGAAAATGAAATTTTTTAAATCCTCTAGTATTATAGATTGGATGTTGTTACATGCTACTAACAGTTTCCTTCATAATTCAAACGAATTTGAGAAATGAGCAGAGATTCTGATAGAAAAGATTTTTAATAAGATGTAATAGAGATTCATTTCCTTCCTATTTTGGATTTAATTCATATTTTTAAACAAAAATAAATTGTAAAATTTCTGTTATAATTCCTCATGTCATCCATTAGCAAACAGAGATAATGATATGTCCTTTTAGATTCTTTAGTGTAGATGGACATCATAATTCAAAAAATTAAAATGTATCACATATTCTTAACTTGTTATTTTAGTTAATATGTCTTTTGTTAATTTTATGTGCATCTTAATTTATTTAGGATAATTTCTTTCTCCCTCCCTCCTTTTCTTCCTTCCTTCCTTCCTTCCTTCCTTTCTTTTTTGGTACCAGTGATTGAACTCAGGGGTACTCAACCACTGAGCCACATGCCCAGCCCTATTTTGTGTTTTATGTAGAGACAGAGTCTCACTGAGTTGCTTAGCGCCTCGTCAATGCTGTGGCTGACTTTGAACTCATGATTCTCCTGTCTCAGCCTCCCAAAGTGCTGGAATTACAGGCATGCACCACTGCGCCCAGCTGGATAAATTCTTATAATAGTATCACCAAGTCAAAACTTATTTTAAAATATTTTTATTTGTTCATTATACATGATAGTAGCCTTCATTTTGACAAAATTATATGTGTGTGAGATATAATTTGCTTCATATTAGTTCCTGATACTTCCTCTTTAACTCTCCTCCTTCCTTCTCCTGTCTCCCTTTTTCTACTGTTCTTCTATTTATTTTTTTAAATTTGTGCTTTATATATACACATAAAGGCAGAATTCACTGTGGTATATTTGTATATGTACATATAATGATTTTGTCGATTTCATTCTGCATCTCTACCTTTTCTCAAGCTTTCTCCCTCTCCCTCACTTTCCTTCCTCTACTCCCCTTATGTTCCCTCTAATTTTGTGGAATCTGTCCCCCTTTCTTTCCTTTACTTTGCTCTAGCTCTCACATATGAGAGAAAGCATTTGACTCTTAACTGAGTTTGGTTTATTTAACTCAGCGTGATGTTCTCTAGTTTCACCCATTTGCCAGCAAACACCATAATTTCACTCTTCTTTATGGCTTAGTAGAATTCCATTGTGGACATATACCATATTTTCTTTATTGATTCATATGTTGAAGGGCAACTGAGCTAGATCCATAACATGGCTCTTGTGAACTGCACTGCTATAAATATTGCTTTACCTGTGTCACTACAGAATGCTGATTTTAATTCTTTTGGATAAATACCAAGGAGTGGGATAGTTCCATCATATTGTGGTGATATTTCTATTCTTTTGAGAAATATCCATGCTACTTTCCAGAATGGTTGTACAACTTTGTGGTACTATGAACAATGCATGAGTGTACCTTTTCCCCGACACACTCACCAGCATTTATTATTATTTGTATTCCTGATAATTACCGTTCTAACTAAAGTGAGGTGATATATCAATGTAGTCTTTATCTCTATTTCCCTGATTGCCAGGGATGTTGAACATTGTTCTATATATTTGTTGGTCATTTGTATCTCTTCTTTTGAGAAATGTCTGTTTGGTTCTTTTGTCCTTTTATTGATTGGCTTATTTGTTCTTTTTATGGCAAGTTTTTTGAGTTCTTTATGTATTCTGGATATTAATACCCTGTTGGAGGAATCCCGGGCTAAGATTTTCTCCTATTCTATAAGCAATCTCTTCAGCTCTAAATCATTTCCTTTAGCATGCAAAAGCTTTTAAATTTAATGCTGATTCATTTGTTTACTCTTTGTTTTATCTTTTGAGTTTCAGGGGTCATTAAGAATGGTGATGCCTGAGCCCATATGTTGTAGTGCTATCCCCATATTCTTCCAGCACTTGCAATGTTTCTGGTCTAATTTCAAGGTCTCTGATTCATTTTAATTTGACTTTTGTGCAAGATGACAAATAGAGATCTAGTTTTATTCTTCTACATATGGATATCCAGTTCTCCAGCACCATTTATTAAAAGACTATCTTTACTCTAACATATATTTTTGGCACCTTTGTCAAATATCAGATGACTATAAGTATGTAGGTTTGTCTCTGTGTCTTCTATTTTGTTCCTTCCTATTTTGATGCTGACACGATGATGTTTTGTGCACTATACTTCTGTAGTATAATTTGAGATCAGAGATTGTAATGACTGCAGCATTGCTCTTCTTGTTCAGTATTGCCAAATGAATTTTACACCTATTTTTTATTATACATCTGTGAAGAATGTCATCGGTATTTTTATAGAGATTGAATTGAATCTGTATAATACTTTTGGTAATATGGCCATTTTGACAATATCGAATCTGCATATCAAAAAGCTTGGCAGGTCTTTCTGTCTTCTTAGGTCTCTTTCAATTTTTTTTCTTTGGTGTTTTATAGTTTTCACTGTAGATGTCTTTTCACCTCCTTGGTTTGATTTATCACTCCCTCCCATTTTTTTGAGATTACTGTGAATGGTACCTGTTACCTGATTCTTTCTCAAAAGATTCATTATTTTAGTATAGGAAAGCTATTGGTTTATGAATGTAGATCTTGTATCTTGCTACTTTCCAGAATTTGTTTATCAACTCCAGGAGTCTTCTGGTGGAATTTTTTTGAGTTTTCTTTATAGGGGGTCATGTCATCAGCAAACAGATAATTTGACCTCCTCTTTTCCTATTTGTATTTCTTTATTTTTTTCTCTTAATTGATTAATCTGGTTTAGGTTTCAAGAACTGTATTGAATAGAATAGAAGTGGTAAGAGTAGGCATCCTTGCTTTCTTTCTGATTTTAGAGGAAATACTTTCAGTTTTTCTCCATTCAATATGATCTTGGCTTCAGATGTGTTGTATATAGCTTTTATAATGTTGAGGCAAATTTCTTCTGTCCCGTTTTCCCAGTGTTTTAAATATGAACAGGTGCTGGATTTTGTCAGAGGCCTTTTTGTATCTATTGATATGATCATGTGATTCTTGTTAATTCTGTTTATGTAATGAATTACATTAATTATCATATATTGAACCAAACTTGCATCCCTAGAATGAAACCTACCAGATTATGGTGTATTTTTGAAAGTAATCTAATATTTTGTTAAGGATTTTTACATTTATGTTCATCAGGGATATTGATCTGTAGTTTTCCTTCCTTGATATGTATTTGTCCAGTTTTGCTATCAGGGTGATACTGGCTTTGTAGAATGTATTGGGGAATGTTGCCTCTCTTTAAATTTCATGAACTAATTTGAGCAAGTCTGGTGTTAAAAAAACCAGAGCAAGTCTGGTTTTTCTTTTATGATCAGGTAGAACTCAGCTAAGAATCATCTGGTTTTGGGATTTTCTTTATGGGAAAGTGTTTAATTACTCTTGCAATCTCATTGTTTCATACTGGTCTGTTTAGGTTTTCTTTATCTTTTTGATTCAATTTGGGCAGGTCATATGTATTTAGAAATCTGTCAATGTCTCCTAGATTTCTAAATTTATGGGAGAATACATTTTCAAAATAGTTTCTAATGATACTCTGAATGTCAGAAATGTTTGGGTTGATATATTCTTTTTCATCTCAAATTTTTTCAGAAGTATTCCTATTAATTTTGTCTGGATGAAACACCTATTGATGAAAGGAATATTTTGAAATCACCCAGTACTATTGTATTGGAGCCTATGTAATTAGGTACACTGATATTGAGGCATAAATATTTATTATTGGTATATCTCCTATTGGAAATTTTTCCCCTCTACCAGTATGTGTGACCTTCTTTGTCTATTTTGATTAACTTTTGTTTAAACTATGCTTTGTAAGACATGAGAATAGCTACTCCTGCTTGTTTTTAGACTCAATCTGAATGGAATATTTTTTCCATCCTTTTTCTTTCAGTCTGTTGATGTCATTGCATTTGAGTCAAGTCTCTTGCAAACAACATATGATTGGATCTTGTTTTTTAATCCTATCATTCTTCCAATCTCTGTCTTTTAATTGGAGATTTAAGACCATTTACGTTCAGCATTATTTTGGATAGATGTTTATTATTTTCTGCATTTTTATTTTGCTAGATTTAATTTGGTCTTAATTTTTATTTAGTTAGTTGTTTTACTAGAGAGTTTCATCCATTTCAGAGCTTTGAGATTTGAATTCTGTTTGTACTCTGATTTTTTGAGAGGGTAGTGCTGGCGTAGTGGTTATGAATTCTTTTAGTTTATACTCACCAGGGAAAGACTTTGTTTTCTTTGATTCTGAAAGATACCATTGCTGGATATAGCAATCTTGTTTGGAAATTATTTTCTTTCAGATCCTGGAATATCTCATGCCAATCTCCCTTGATTTTAGTGACTGATTTGAAAAGTCATATGTGAGCCTTGTTTACCTCTAAATGTGACCTGTTTTTTTTTTTTTTTTTGGTACCAGTGATTGAATTCAGGGATACTTGACCACTGAGCCACATCCTGTCTCAGCCTCCCAGAGTACTAAGATTATAGGAGTGTGCCACCATGCCAGGCTGTGACCTGATTTTTTTTTCTTGCAGTTTTTAATATTCTTTACTTATTTTCTATGTTAAGCATTTTGATTGTAGTATGTCTTGGAGAAGTTCTTTTTTGATCTTGCCTATTTATTATTCAATATTCACCCTGTGTGTGAATGTCTACCTCATTTATAATGTTAGGATTATTTTTTGCTAGTATTTCACTGAAAAGATTCTTAATCCCTTTAGCCTGTATCTCTGTGTTCTCTTCTATCCCATGTAGCTCAAATTTGATCTCTCAATTCTGTTCCAGAGTTTTTGCATAATTTAATAATGATCTTTATTTATTAGTTCCTGTATTGCATACTGAGTATTCAAGATTTTTTTACCCTGTCATCAAGGCCTGAAATTCTGTGTTTGAGGCCTGAAATTCTACTTGCTACATAATCTAATCTGTTGGTGATACTTCCAATTGAAATTTTAATTTGATTCATTTTGTCTTTCATTTCTAATAGTTCTGATTTCTTTTTAGTATTTCTATTTCTTTTTTGAAATGATCTTTTACCATTTGCTTTCTTAATTCCTTTGATCTTCTTTTATAGAATAGTACAGTTGCTCAGCAAAGAAGGCAGGACAGTTCAGGGCACATTGCAAGGTGGTCTTCGAACCATTTTCAACATATCTGGAAAACTTGCAGCCCACACTGCTTAACAAATCTTGATTAGACATCCTGGAATCAGCCTCCATGGTACCTTTAAGCTGAGGAAAGCTTCTTGTGGCAAGGATCATGTTAAAGCAAGATTCATCTGTCCCTAGTCTCCCCTCACCAGCTTGATAGAAACACTGAACATCTTCTTGAGCCATTTTGTGGTTTACACTCTGATTCTCATGATGATTTCCCTGGCACATAGATATAAGTAAATGTTCAAAATGTCCTGTTGTATCTGACCTAATGTCCTTCTTAAGGTCTTGTCCAACTTCTAATTGATAACATCTGACAACTTCTTGGATTTCTTGATTTGTTCTTGCGCACAAAATCTCTATCAATACATGTTCCCGAGTTCCTGCTTCCTGCATTGCATTCCATAAACTCTAGGCATCATAATATGAGGAGGCATGAACAGGGCAAGTATCAAGTCTTCCATATTTCCACTTAACTCTGACTTGAGATCTTTGATTAAATCCTTGCCACACATGGTCTTAAAACTTGCTTTAATTTTTTGCCACTGGTCATTGGAATGACTGGCCACAACATTCACATTTGCCTGATCATCTGTTCTAAATCCTTTCATTGATTTACAGAGAATTTCTGCATCTCTCATAGCATAGAAGTTGGCAACTGGTTGGAGGGTCCCTTGAGTGCACTGAGTCATTACTGCAGGCTGACTAGGGTAAGGAGCTTGTCCTCCAGGAAGCTGAGAAGGAATCTGTTCTCCAGGAAAGTCATCAGGTAGTGGGACCTGGGCTGGACCATCACCATAAGTCTATGTAGGTGGTTGTGGATAACCAGAAAAGCCCTCTCCACTGGGTGGGGCTCCATATCCTTGGCCTGGAGGAAATCAGGATAAGATGGAGCTCCCCCTGGCTGTGGGGCACCAGGAGAGCTTCCAGGGGCTGGATAACCTCCAGATGCAGGGTAGCCTCCAGCTCCTGGGTAGCCACCACTTGGCACTGGTGGGTAGGCACCTCCTCCCATTGGAAGAAAGCCACTAGGATAATACTAACATGGAGGGGGAAAAGATGACTCCTGACCTATAGGAGAATATCTAGGGAAAGGTGGGTAGCCTGTAGGGGGATACTGGGTATGACATTCTGAATAGGAACAGCGTCAGAACCCAACCTGCTCACAGGCAAGATGGAGCCAGGGAGGGCCAGAAAGGGCAGAGTGCTAGCCTAGCTCACTAAACTTTTAATAATCAGTTTTTTATATCATGCTTAGGAATTTCATCCACTTTGATATCTGTGAGTTTCTTTGTTGGAGGATTGCAAATTTGGGGAGGAGGCTTGTTTATCTGTTTCTTCATATTTTCGGAGGTTGTGGACTTGCACATCTGTTGAAGATGGATCCTTCTTCCTCTTTTATGCATTTGTCCTTTGGTGTGTAGTTATCTTCTTTGTTACTGGGACTTCTCTTATTTTTGCTGTATGAGTAGATTCTAAGAATGAGACCTGAGTTCCCCCTCTAGTGGTTGCTTCTTGGGTCCTGATCATTGGTTTGAGGTTTATCTTATTTTTTGTGTGTATGTTGAAATATTGTTGGAACTTGAAGTAGTTCATGCATGGAGTGAAGTTTACTGTCACTTGGTTACATTGTGAGTGGTGGAGTGTAGCTATACTCACAATTTATAAGTGTCAGCTGATACCTCTTTACTACTTCCCCTCTGTTCACTTTTTAATATTTAATGTTTCCTTACCTTTGTAACTCATTCCTCTTCACTTAAGAAACTATAATTTCACTCAATGTTAGAACTCTTTAGTTTATATAATTCCTACACCCCACCACTCATATGTCCTGTCAACTTATACTGTCCCAATACCTTCCCAGATTTTCTCAGAAAAAAAAGGTAACAAGGAATAGCAATAATGATTACAACCAATATGCAGCCTTAAAATAAATATTGAGTGCCTACTATAACATCTTTAATACTAATCCACATGAAGAAGAATGGTGGGGTCAGCATTTAGTATCAGTACCAACAATAAATACCTATGTTCTAAATTTACATTAAACAACAAGTGTCAACTATGGCATTCAACATATTAATAACCATAACAATATGAGTGGTGGGGTGTAGGAATTATATAAACTAAAGAGTTCTAACATTGAGTGAAATAATAGTTTCTTAAGTGAAGAGGAATGAGTTACAAAGATAAGGAAACATTGAATATTAAGTGAACAGAGGGGAAGTAGGAAAGAGGTATTAGCTGACACCTATAAAGAAGGAGGATAAAAATAACTAAAATTAATAAAATAAATAAAGGAGGAGAGGAAGAAGGAAGAACAAAATTTGGCCATGTACGGGGGAAGCAAGTGAAGAAGTATTAAGAGGAATAAAATCAAAGGTAAGAACAAACAAATGAAAAATCAAACCAAAACAAACCCACATAAAATTTTACCCAAAGTCAAAACAAGGCTAAATAATAAACAGATAAAGAACAAAACAATTAATATGAAAGAAAAATAATATATACATTTGTTTTAATTTATATACTATACATACACACATGCACACACACATACACTCTTACATATTCTCCACTCTATCAGATCACGAGGACACACACACACACACATACACACACACACATCACACATAGAATGGAAAAAGAAAATAGAAAAATAGAAAAAAATCTTAATGAAAAACAGAGGGCCTGTTTCCCCTGAGGTAGTCAGAACTGTTGGCAAGGATGGATGTTCATTGCTTATGCTCTTGTGCCATTCTTTGCATTTTGGGAGGCTATGCACAACAAAAAACTGGAACCAAAGCTGGTTGTAGTAGCTCTCAGCTTTCCATTTCACAATCCAGGCTAGGCTGGGAAGTACTGACAAGTGGGGTTTTGTCTGGACAGACTAGGTTGATGCACTCCCACAGTGGGGCTGATGCAGAGATCTCAATGGGAAGCTCAAGTTGCTAGTGCTTAGTTCTGGCTATCTTTTTGAACTTTGTTGGAAGGTATTTGAAATTAGATCCATGCACCCTGTTGCTGGGCAGGTGCTGATATCTGTTGAACATCTGAGTTTCAGGGACCTCCTGAAAATTGCACTCTTGGAGTAAGGCATCTCATCTTCCATTGGTCTCAGATATTCCACCATAATGAATGTGTATTTCCCAGGATCAGACCTGGAGTGCGATGTAACTGTCTGACCAATTTCTGGCCTCCTTCTAGCTGTTTGCATGGCATGCCAACAACAAAGGGAACTTCAGCATCTTTCCCCTTTGTATCACATGCATGGATCACCCTTCGCACAATCATTTCTGTACCTGTTTCAGTTGCATTGGCCCAGGCACATTGTGAACCTCACAACAGGTAACTGCTGGGACAGGCTAGCAACATCCTTTCTGAACTCTGGAACTCCTGCCTGTGCTGGCTGTCACATGGTCACTGGTAGATGCTTCCTGCAGTGACTCTCCACTCAATGGCAGAGAGATTCTGATCACTTTTAAATCATCACCTTGTCCCACTCTCTCTGTGTTAGATAAGATTAGCCTCTCTCTCTATTCCACAGGTTCTCCCAAAACAACTTGATTTGCAATGTTTTTCTCTCTCTGCCTTGTCATCTCTCCCCTCTGCAGTGGACTGTTGATGCTGCCACTGCAGCCAGTGAAGTTAGCAGATCTCTTAACATATTTTGTTCTATGATCAAAGCTTCTGAATTTCTGTCTATGATTAGTTTACTGTCCAATGTTGAATTTCATTGTATTCCCTCAGTCACCTACCTCACTGAGAAGCAATATCCTGATGTTTAAATCTTGTACTGAAGAGTAGCTAAAGAGTATACCCTTCCTCTAGTCTGCCATTTTTTCTTGATATTTAATATATCTCAAATCACTTTGTTGTGAAATATTATTATATTACTTAATTTTCATGAATCTATAGTATTTCAGTGTAGAACATCATAACTTAATTAATGAATCTCCATTTTGGCCTTGTACCACACAATGTTTATTTATTAAATATATTAAATAATACTGTGGGGCTGGGGTTGTGGCTCAGTGGTAGCGTGCTCGCCTAGCGCAGGTGAGGCACTGGGTTCAATCCTCGGCACTACATACAAATTAATAAACAAAAATAAAGTTATAATAAAAATGTCAATCTTTAAAAAAATAATATTGTGGTCCCTTTTTATGTTATATTTAAATATGTGCATTTGGCTATTGCATTAGAATGCATTTCTAAAAGTAGAATTTCTACTTTAAAGACTCTGTTCATTTTAATTTTTTATTCATTGCAAAATACTTTTCATAGATAGATATAAGAGCTTCAAAATTTGTTGTTAACAGTCCTTTGATCACATGAATGTATTAAATGTTGTAAAGTTAGAGTTAGAATCACTGTGTATCAAGGGGATGAACAAAGAGAACTCTTTTCTGGGCTGAACACATGTTTCACAACCTAACACTTCATCCATTAAAAACAACAAAAAAAGAAACTTGACTTTGTAGAATATCAAGACCATTTTCAAGTGTTAGCATCACACAATATTTAAGTAAACGAGTTTTGGGAGAAAACCTGGATTATTTGCACAGAGCATTTTAAAATAATATTATAATCCCTTAATGGGTTAATAAAAGTGTATGAGAGGGGCATTTTAATAATATATGAAAGTACCCTAGATGCAGGTAATAAATTCAAGTTCAAATCAATACTTTATTTGATAGAAAAATACATCATTGAAATTTTAATACATTAATATTTTTGTACATGTTCCAGAAGGGAAGTACAGAATGAAAGCACCAAGGAAATGCCAGATTGATATGATTAAATTTGAGGAAATATTTTGAGCTTTGGGATATTGAGTATAAATGAAATGAATCAGATTCTTTTATTATAAATACAATGTACAATAGTCCCCCTTTTATTTTCAGGGAATATGTTCCAAGATGCCTAATGGGTGCCTAAAACTGTGATAGTACTAAACCCTATGTATACTGTGCTTTTTTCCCTATACATCCATAGTGAAATAAATTTTAATTTATCAGTTAGATGCAGTTAGAGATTAGCAATATCTAATAAAATAGAACAATTATAAAATTATGAATTTTATGTAATAATTTTTAATAATTTTATGTAAAAATTATAAAATTCTACTGTAATAAACTTGCCAGCATCACTACTCTTTCAGGTTGGGCTCATCACTAAGGAAAATAAGAATTACTTGAACATAAGTACTACAGTACTGTGGCAGTCAATCTGATAACCCACAGGCCTACTAAGTGAATAATGAGTGATACTATAACAATGTGGAAACACTAGAAAAAGGGATGATTTGTGTTCTTTGTGCAATAGAGTTGACTGTGTGAAATATTGTGCTACTTGGAATGCAAGATCATGAATTGTTTATTTCTATGTTTTCTATTGCATATTTTCAAATATCTATAGAACTGCTGGAGATAAGATAGAACTACTATATATTCAAGAGAAAATCATTGAAGCCATATCTATATAATAATGAGATTTGTATGGGAGAAGAACTAAGTATCACAGTAGATTCTGCATTGAAATCCCTCTATTAGTGCAAATTAGCTTAAAAATATTTGTTATTATTAATGGCTTTTTTTGAGAAGAAAAATTCCAGAAAAGTTTAGCATGTGCTATAAATATTACACAGCTGTCTAATTTCCATACTTTGGTTTTAAAAACTGTACATAGAAAAGACCCAGGTAACATTAAGGAAAATAATCAGTTGGAAGAATCTATATATGAGAACCATCTGTTCTGGAAATTTAAAGCCAGTGAGTGAATAATACCTAATTTCATATAGTTTTCAGAGGTCTATAAAAGGTAAGCACAGGCTTATTCATTCATGGACTTCAACTTGGAATATAGCTCTTCCTTTGTTCATAAGGTCCCACTTAGACCCAACTCAGGCTTTTCCAATTTCCATATAACCTTCATCTTGGCAGCAATCTCTGTAATACTTTTTTTTTAATTTGATTTTTTACTTTTTTGGTACTAGGGATCAAATCCAGGTCCTCGTGCATGCTCAAGGACTATACCACTGAGCTGTATCAGCCATCTTTCTTTGTTAATATTTATTTTAAGACAAGGTCTCACTAAATTGCCAGGCTGACCTTGAATTTGTGATCCTCCTGCTTGATTCCTAAGTCACTGGGATTACAGTTGTGTACTACCACAACTGACTTCTTCATTGCTTTTTAAGAAGAAAGGAAAACAGACCCAAAGCTACTGCTACTCATGCCCACCTACAGCAGTTAACCTGATAAAAGTCTCAATTTCATTATGGAAATTTAGGACATCTATGCTAACAGCTCTGAGTTTGACTTGTCCCAGAAACTGTTGTTATTTTTTCTGTCCAGGGTCTGGATACATGTGGCATGATCATATGAAGATGATCATCTTACTTTTTGAAGCATGATCTTCTCTAAACTAGAAACTACCAAAGTGAATTTCATGTATTCTAATAGCTTGTATTTCAAAAGAGACTATTGAAATCCTAACAGACACCCATTCATTTTGTTGTGATGCTGTTATTCACAGACAGAAATTTAATTTTATTTACATAGACACTTTACATTTAAGTACTCTATATCAATGTCCTGTCATCCCAAATAGATCATGCATTATAGTTCAAGGATCATGGCTAATATTTATATATTCAGTGTTTAAAACAGTAAAAATTTAATACCTTCTTTATTATTGTTGTTTGTGGATAGTAATGTGTCATATTTTAGTGATAACAGATAAATGAAATGTCCTTTTTCTAAGAGAGAAAATGGGTAAATTCATATTCTCAGAAAGACAAGCAAATATTTATTAACATCTAATAGGAAATAGTACAGGTGTTTTACCTAAGTAATTTTAATCCTTTAGATTAGTACTTTTACATAAATGTATTTGTGAAGAATCTAGGATGTTGTTAAACTGAAGCTTGTGATTCAGGAGGTCTGTGTTGGGACCTGTGATATTCCACATGTCTAAAATCTCCTAGGTGATGCTGATGTTAGTCAGCAGATGACACTTTGAGAAGCAAGGTTTTAAACAACTGTATGAGGTGATGTAATTATAATGAGAGCAATAATGCTGATATCAATAGTAATTTAACATACAACATTTGACTTGAAGTAAAGTTCTACAGGGTATGTAAGATAGCTCTAATATGCAAACAAATCTGGTAAGTTGGGAAATCCATAAAATAATAAAACAATAGACCTAGGAAAATTTTTGAAAAACACCACAAAAATGAAATCAATTAAACCTAATACATTAACCTTCTCTAAATATGCTTCTTTTTCACTGAGCCAAACGTTATGTAGAATTTAATTTGTTTACAGAAAGACGGTATTTTAACAGAAGACGTTTATCTTTTCTTTAAATCCACAATAGCTCCTATCAGCAGATTAGTTAAAATCAGCAGTTTTCCTCATATTTCCAATGGTCTATCTAGCACCATATGCAAGTGATCCTTTGATAATTATTTAAATGTTTTATCAGTAAAATCTCAAATGCCTGAATCATCAGAGTAATATATCTGCCCTCGAAGCACTCAGACTGAACTATTAGAAAAGCAAGCAGTTTGGTTATAGTAGTTGCAATAATATTCTGCTCTAAAAACGTTCCACAGGAAGGACTGTGCAAGGTCACTGAATATGCCAGTTCCTAACAACAGATTTATAAACACTAACCTCTGGGAACTTCTTCCCCAGAACTAGCGCGTCTACCTGGGCAAGTCTGATGAGGCCAATTACCCTGTTTCCAGGGCTGCCACTGTACAAGTGTTAAAATAGAGGCTTCTGCTGATTTTTATGACAAAAATATTTCTTTGATTACTGAAGACTCTCCTAGTCTCCTCTTTTATACAGATAAATAAAGATGGAGGGAAAAGGAAAAATATTGTCACTAAAATGTAATAAGTGAGAAACTATCTAGAGGCAATGGGACCATAGGGTATGTTCTGACCTTTATGTAGCTAGTCTGTGAGAAAAAGTATATTATCCAATATTTTTAAAAAATCCATGGGACTGAGGGTATCACTCAGAGGTATAGTACTTGCCAGCATGTGGCCCTGGATTAGATCTTTAGCATTAAAAAACAAAAAACAAAACATAAATAAAAGAAAATCTGCAATTAACTGTTAACTACTTCCAGATGGGGTGGTTATTATACCATGTAGTGGGGATTGGGGGTAGAAGATAAGTGATATGCACTGACAAATGACATATATCTTCCATCTTTACAGTGTAGTAAAAGCTCTTAGAGAAAGACTGGAGAATCATGGAGGTGTCTTTTTCTGCGTTGAGAATATTAAACCTTTTTGCTGATTTTAGTAACATAACAGAAAAGATCTTATTCTTAAAGTATTATGGCAAAGGAAAGTGTGACGCCTCAAATTTTGCCTTGAGTTTATCTCACAAAACCATAGATAATCTAAGAAATGTCATAATTTCAGTGGAGGACTTTTCAGAGTTCAAGAAGGAAGCCATGTTATGGAGTGTGTTCTATGTAATCACCTATTTTTTCCTCTATGTTTGAAAATAACGAACCCTGTGTGTAAGTGTATTCTATGCTGTCTGCCACAAATGATGTCTGCTCTTTGTGACTGTGATCATAATTCCGTTCTTCCCGACAGTGGTTGATCATTAATTTCTATGATTTACGTAAATGATCAGTTTTGTTCAGGAGCTAATTCCTATGTTTTCTCATACGTTGCAGACTTTTTTATAACCATTTGTCAAACTGAAAAAATCACTCAAGCTATTTGGAAAATGGGAGCAATTTCTGTAAAAGAAAAAAATATGCTATCTACAACTAAATGTGCTACCTATAGTTTTAAAATTTATAAGTCTCCCTCCCACCTTTGTAAAAGCTCTGTTCTGTTTAACCTAAAATGATTACCTTTTTATTTAATCCCAGGCTTTTGCGTTCTGTTTCACAGCTGACCCACAAGAGTGAATTTATTTTCATGGTGTAAATATCAATTTAAAAATTTTAGGATAAATAAAATTATTTTAATATATTATTTTAGTCAATTTTTCTAACAAGAACAATCTAGAAGAGAAAAAACTTTTTATAGGGCTCAGGGTTTCAGGGGTCTCAGTCTATAGAAGACCACCTCCATTGCTCTGTGCCAGAGATGAGGCAGCACATCAGCGCAGAATAGCATGGCAGAGGGAAGCAGCTCAGGTCATGATAACCAGGAAGCAGAAAGAGATTTTGCTCACCAGGGACAAAATGCATACCCCAAAGGCACGCCCCCAAGGACTCACCTACTCCAGCCACACCATACCTTCCTACAGTTACTACACAGTTAATCCCAGTTGGGGGATTAATGGATTGATTAGGTTAAGGATCTCATAACCCAATCCTTTCATCTCTAAACTTTCTTGCATTGTCTCACATATGAGCTTTTGGGGGATACTTCCTATGTAAACCATAGCATGTATTGAACTATACAATGAAGGAGGCAGAGATGTACAGAGAATTTAAATATATATAATTCACTGCAATGTTCAATAAATAATTTCTAGTAAATAATTTTAGGTTCAGTTACAAGAAATCCACTCTATCTTTTTTTTCATCATGTTACTCTTATTTCTAACACAGACTCTGAACAAAACTTCTCTGCTAAAGACATTCTGTGTAGTTGCTAAATTCATGAATCTTGATCTATTCCTGTTATTCCACCAATCTCCAACATTTGATCCTACTGACCACTATCTTCATGTTGAATTTCTTACTAACCTATATCTCTGAACATTTCCTTTTTATGCATTTCTTTCTATGCCCATGTGGTTGAATATTAAATTACCTCTCTTTTATATCCTATTAAATCTTGAAACTCAGTCCACCCCTAAATTTCAACAACCTGTAGCTCTGTACATTGATGACTCTAAAAATCTATTTTTGTGCCCTAGATTTGTTTTTTAAATATATATATCTTACCACAGATTTTCTGCAATATCTTAATTTCAACATGCCAATTATTCAACTTATAATTTTTCTGATCAAAACCATATCTTCTAAGTTCTTTATTTCCATCACTGGAATTGAGTCACTAAAGCCAGAAGCTTGAGAACTGTCTTTAACTCCTTCATAATTCTCTTTCACATTTACCATGTCATAATTATGTTAATTCTGCATGTTAACTATTCCTCAAGTCTTGCTTTTATTTCAGTTGAAGCCTCAGCTGACTATTGATAAAGGCAGACTCCTCCCTACCCAGCCCTCACAGAGCTGAAAACAAGACTAGAAAATTGAAGGAAACCATAGTGTCTGTTATGTCAAAAAATTAGCCATCATGGAATTATACTTGGCTTGCATTATGGAGGGGCTCCAGATCTTCTTAATCCATTATGTAAAATGACATTTGCTCTTTAAATATTCTTTGCCAGCTGCTAAAAGCCATTTGTAGATTTGTCATCTACATTTCCCCAGAGAGAATTCCCTCCTGTTAATTCTTTGAGTCCCACTACTCAATCTAATTTACATAGTTCAACTCCCAGGAAACAACCAGTACCTTATTTCTGGGTTCTATACATAGACCAGTGAACTCAAGTCTGTAATTAAAATTTATAGCCTTATTTATCTTCTGTTATGTCTGTTATAGCTCAAGCTTGCCCAGCACACACACAAAAATAACACTTTAAATTAAAAATTGCAAGTCTGCATTCAGTGTTTTCCAGTATGTAGTATTGATTATGTCTGTCTACTGTAATTTTTTTTCTATCACCTAACTCATTTTGTAACTGAAAATTCCAATTGTTTTTTCCCTAAGTAACATACTTTCAAAGTGAGTCCTTCTAAATGTAGGTCATTGTTTGTTCAATATGTAATGATTACAATAAGTAGTATGTTGCTATGATACTTGGCATGCATCAGTGAATATACTTTAGCAATTAAGTACTCCAGGTCCTGGAGAATAAAACAAACATTCAGAAGTTCTACATTGTTTTAACCAAGAAAGATCCTTCTCCAAAAGTAAAATAAATTTTAAATGGCAATGGTTCCAATATTTGATGAAACTTGTTTATTTTTTCTTCAGTTTCTAAAATGAAAGAGAAATTCTCCACAAACTCTCTTAATAATTTTTTAAAAATCAGGAAATTTATTTTGATACAATATCTTGTTTGTATAATTAATTTATATTTTAAAATTATCCCCTACATATTTAGTATTTGATACATAATATAATTTCTTAAATTTCTATGAATTATAAAGTATTTACTAAACAATTTAATATTATAGCTATTATATTCCTAATTTGACAGAATAAGAAGAAAGGACACAACAAATGAGTTGGTATAGACAAAGCCTCTAATTTGAGAATGGCAGCATTATTCCAATCTTAGGAACTTTTTATTTCTCTTTAATATATGCATAACACTTATATAGATATGTTTTATAAAATACCAGATGAAAACATTCAATAATATTTCCTTTTATTGGTAATATCTATTTCTCTTAAATTTTAATTTTACTCTTCCATTTATAGATGCATAACAGAAGCCTTTACTTTATCTTTGGGCAATTTAAATAGATTATGGAGCTCTCTTACTTACCCTAAATGTGTGGAAAAATTGCTATAGTGTTTCTAAATGGTCTTTCCAGCTCAAATTCTTTTTTTATTTTCCTGTTCTAGCTGATACAACCACATAATTAAAATCTAAACAACTAGCAAAATGGTCAGATTTTTAGTATGTCAATCTTATGAGGGAAATTAGGCTTTAATGTTTATCTTTCTCTGATTGCAGTCTCTACTAGGGTTGAGCACAGGATGTATGGGTAGGAAAAGCCTGGTTTTCAACCTAATTGGCAGAAGTTCCCAAGCTTGGAATATTCCTAGTCCTTGTAACAGTTTCATATGCAGATATGATTAACACTTTCTCTATTGAATATATACCTTAATAATGGCCCTATTTTTCTATGATTTCAATATTTATTTACAAATAAAGTACTAAGGACATATTTTCACTTGTTTGTTTGTTTTCTAATTAGATATACATGACAGCAGAATGCATTTTGTTTCATTGTACTCAAATGAAGCACAGCTTTTCATTTCTCTGGTTGTACATGATGTAGTCGCACTATATGTGCAGTCATACATGCACTTAAGGCAATAATGTCCATCTCATTCCATCATCTTTCTTGCCCTCATGTCCCTTGCCCTCCTCTCCCTCTCTTTGCTCAAAGTTTCTCCATTCTTCCCATGTCTCACCCCTCATCATGGATCAGCATCCACTTATCAGAGATAACATCCAGGCTTTGTTTTTTGGGATTTTGACTTACTTTCCTTAGCATGATATTCTCTTAATCCATCTATTTACCTGAAAATGCCATAATTTTATTCTCTTTTCTTGCTGAGTAATATTCCATTGTGTATATATACCACAGTTTCTTTCTCCATTCATCTATTGAAGGACATCTAGGTTGGTTCTACAGTTTAGCTATTTTGAATTGTGCAGCTATAAACATTGAAGTGGCTGGGTCACTGTACTATGCTGTTTTTAAGTCCTTTGGGTATAGAACAAGGAGTGGGATGGCTGGGTCAAATAGTAGTTCCATTCGAAGTATTCTAAGGAATCTCCACACTGCTTTCCAGATATATTGTACCAATTTTCAGTCCCTTCAGCAATGTTTGAGTTGTGTTTTTCACCACATCCTCACCAGCACTTACTATTGCTTGTGTTTGGATAACTGCCATTCTTACTGGGGTGAGATGAAATCTTAGACTAGTTTTGATTTGCATTTCTCTAATTACTAGAGATGTTGAACATTTCTTCATATATTTGTTTATTGATTATATATATTGTTCTGACAATTTCTGTTTAGCTCCTTAGCCCATTTATTGATTGGGTTGTTTGTTTTTTTGGTGTTAAGTTTTTTGAGTTCTTTATATATCCTGGACATCAGTGCTTTATCTGATGTGCATGTGGCAAAAATTTGCTCCTCGAATGTAGGCTCTCTGTTCACCTCCTTGATTGTTTCTTTTGCTGAGA
The DNA here is from genome assembly GCA_028644305.1 of Xerus rutilus. Classification (NCBI taxonomy): domain Eukaryota; kingdom Metazoa; phylum Chordata; class Mammalia; order Rodentia; family Sciuridae; genus Xerus; species Xerus rutilus. Next base: position 50,345,871 of record CM053404.1, read on the forward strand.
AGAAGCTTTTTAGTTTAAATCCATCCCATTTATTGATTCTTGCTTTTATTTCTTGCGCTTTAGGAGTCTTCATAAGGAAGTCAGGGCCTAATCTGACATGATGAAGATTTGGGTCGACTTTCTCCTCAGTTGGGTGCAGGGTCTCTTGTCTAATTCCCAGGTCTTTGATCCACTTTGAGTTGAGTTTTGTGCATGGTGAAAGATAGGGGTTTAGTTTCATTTTGCTGCATATGGATTTCCAGTTTTCACAGTACCACTTGTTGAAGAGGCTACCTTTTCTCCAGTGTATGTATGTGGCACCTTTGTCTAGTATGAGGTAATTGTATTTATTTGGGTTAGTATCTGTGTCTTCTATTCTGTGCTATTGGTCTACATGTCTATTTTGGTGCCAATACCGTGCTGTTTTTGTTACTATAGCTTTGTAGTATAGTTTAAGGTCTGGTACTGTGATGCCTCCTGCTTCATTCTTCTTACTGAAGATTGCTTTGGCTATTCTGGGTCTCTTATTTTTTCAAATAAATTTCATGATTGCCTTTTCTATTTCTATAAGAAATGACTGTGGTATTTTAATTGGGATTGCATTGAATCTTTAATTTGCAGATTATTTTAATTATGTACATTCTGAAGTCCTTTTCTGAAATTTCCTCAACCGCACTGTTAGTAGATTCATTATTGTAGTATCTTGGTTTGTTTGGGGTACTTTCTTCCCTTGTTTTTTCATGTTGTCTATGTGTCTTTCTTTCTTGTAGTGCAGATTTGAGCTATTATAATTTCTACCCTATAATCTTGTGGTGTCCCTACAAATTATCTTTTTTTTAATATTTATTTTTTAGTTGTAGGTGGACAGAATATCTTTATTTTATTTTTATATGGTGCTGAGGATCGAACCCAGTGCCTTCCCCATGCTAGGCGAGCACGCTACCACTGCGCCATAACCCCAGCTTCTCTGCAAATTACCTTTACCTCACCTTGTTGTTCACTTCCAGTCCCTGGTAGGTGTCCAAAGATGGATGCTACTGCAACTAAAGATGGTGGCAGTGGTAGAAGAGGTAATTCAAGCTAACATTGATGATGACCCAAGACAGATGCAACCACTTTCAGAGATGGGGCTGAAAGGGTGGTACTTACAATGGCTTTGGGCTGCCTGTTCAGAGATGCAGCACTGTGACATGCTATGCTGTGGTGGGTAGATGCTTCCAGGCCATATCTGTTGTCCCAAGGTGGAGGCTTCTACATAGGGAGGACTATGGTGATGGCTGTAGTGTTCCAAGATGGATGTGCGCCGAGAAGCTATGTGTTGGTAAATGGGGAGCCATAATGGACCTCCACTCTGTGGGGGATGGGCCTGGGCCTGGGCTCTTACCTGGTCAGTGGGGGTGGTCCTGGCCCTGGGTCTTCCCCAGTGTGGGTTGGCCGATCACTGAGGGTGGTCCTGGGTCTGACCTGGGCCTGAGATCCAGCATGGGTCCCTGGGGAGCAGTTCTGGGCCTGGGTGTGGCAGATTGGAATGGGGGCAGGGGGTGTCATTTTCACCTTTTAAAGAGAGTACAAGAATTTCTTGTAGGGATAAACTTTATCACTTGAGAAAAGGCTTTTATAAATTTGTTGTAGACTTTGCAAGTAGAAGGAACCCTGTATTAGAGTCTTGGTTACATGGGATTAGGAATTCTAGTTGATCCTCTCAAAATACCCTGAAGAAATAACATCAAAACATTAATATTCCCACTTTTTTGGAAATATAGAAGGTAAGAATCAGACATTAATCAGATGATCACACTTCACAACTATCCCAGTACACATATAAATACTCAAAAGGCAAGAGATGCTCTTTTATAAGAGTATATAATTATAGAACCTGACCTAAATATGATAAAACTGCCATGAGAGATAATGTTTAAGGTGAGTTCTCTTAGATGGATTATATATAAAAGAAACTATAAGAAGCAGCATAAATGAATGTCCTAGGCAAAGAATAGGAGACCGTAAGGCAGACTGAAGGGAAATAATGCTGGAGGGAAAAGCAGGGGGCAAGTATTTCAAGGGTTTCAGCTAAATTAAGTACTTTTGTTTTTATACTACTATAAAAGGGGAGATTGAGTCCTCATGAAAATAGCAATTTGGAAATATTCCTTATTACAGAATAGATAGGTGCAGAATTAAAGTCACAACTGTCCCAGGGGAAGAGAATTATAGCATACAGTAAGGTTATGGTGATGAACAGAAATATCTTAGATGTCAGACTACTAGGTCAAGGAATTTAAAGAATTTTTCTCTAAGATCCCATTAAAGAGAGAGAAAGAGAGAGGGAATAAGAGCAGTAAGACAGGGTGTCAGAATACACTGTATTGTCATGTATATTTAAAAAGAACAAATAAAAAAGAAGAATATAGTCTAGACACAAGTACTTTATTGGATATCTGTTGTACTTATATTTGCTCCCAATCTATTGCTTGCTTTTAATTTTCTTTATACTTTATTTTGGAATAAAAATGTTTAATTTTGATGGAGAAAAAAAGGCTGAGATGGGGAGAGGGAGAGAGATAAATTCCTATTCTAATCCAAAATTTATATACTTTATTTTAAATGTGCCTTTGCTACTCAGTGAAATTATTGCTTATAAATTAATATTTCATATCTTTGTCCTTTATTAAATATTCATATACAACTTTTATTCCTTAGAAATCTTAAAATATTTTCTGAGTTTTTCATAGTTTATGTTTTCTACCTTAGATAAATGGTAGGTACATAGCATATATTCTTTTGATAGTTAAGAAAGTTAAATTCCCTAATGTTACATGAACTCTTTTTGGTACTAAAATCAAAGTTGAATTTTCAGAAATTCCAAATCTATGGAGAAAATATCCAATCTATAACATTCAGACATTGCAATTTTTTTCTTTTTAATTTTGGCAACCTTTTATTATAAAACACATTGTGGCAATCAAATGAATAGCTTGAATTTGGCCCTTATTTTACATGAAATAAATGGTATATACAGGAAACTTTGTTGATGTTTCTGAAATAAAATTTGTTTTACAAAGAGGATTTGGCAATGATAACAATTTCAGTTTTAATTTCTTTGCTTGAACTCAAATGATTTGAAAGATAGCAGAAATTTCTTCCACTCCATTCTAAACTTATTAAGTCCTTGAGTGGAAAATTATAATGGATAAAAAAAACCCTCTATTGTCTGTTTTATCATCATTGGAAAATATTTCATATTGTCTTAAGTTATAAAATGCATTATTGGTTTCAGAATTTACTTTTTAGGGCAATTTTTTCTGATGTTTTTGTATATTGAGTTTCCATTAAATTTCTATTTAACAAAGGGACTTTTTTTTCTAATTAGAATATAAAAATAAGGGGCTGAGGTTGTGGCTCAGTGGCAGAGCACTTGCCTCATGCACATGTGAGGGGCACTGGATTCGATCCTCAGCACCACATAAAAATAAGTAAACCAAATAAAGACACTGTGTTCATGTATAACTAAAAAATATTTTAAAAAAGAATATCAAAATGAGTATTGAGCCTAACAATATTATAACTTCTGTGTGTGTATATGTGTGAAAATTGTCTTCTTTTAAATTCTTGAAGCATTCTTATGCTTTTTTCATAAGCTATCTCCAAGATAGTTATGTGATCTAACTCTGTGCTAGGTGAACATTAGTTGCTTTATTTAGCTAGTCTAATTCAATGCTGTCAACAACCTTTGTAATAAGCATCTTTTTACCATTACAAATTAGGAAGTTGAGGCTAAAATAATAACTTGTCTATAACCACTCAGGACTGATGAGTAATATAGCTGGGTTAAAATATGGGATCTGAATCAAAATTCCATTTTGATTTGTCTTCAAAACCTACTTATTAGCTGGATGTGGTGGTGCATGCCTATAATCACAGCACTTTAGGAGGCTGAGACAGGAAAATCATGAGTTCAAAGTCAACTTCAACAATGGCAAGGCACTAAGCAACTCAGAGAGACCCTGTCTCTAAATAAAACCCAAAATAGGGCTAGCGATGTGGCTTAGTGGTTGAGTATCCCTGAGGGTACCAAAAAAAAAAAAAAACTTATTGACATTTTTGTTATATTATGCCAAACAATTAACTTCATATTATTTTCCTCATTCATTTACTTGTTTTATTTAATAGATTGCACAATCTTAGTGCTTAGTATAGTTGGCAAGAAAATAAATAGTTTGATTTTCATATGTGAGTTTATTGCCTTTTCCAGACCTTCTAGGGAACATTATTTTTCCAATTTACAACATTTTTCACAGTCTAAATAGTGCTAGGCCAAATTTTTATCTTTTTCTCTGACACTATAAATCAATAAATATGAAAATTCATACCGGATTGTACTTTCAAAGGAAGCCATGTCTTCCCAAAAATAAGTTTTGCCTCTTCCCTTTCTAAAAAGTTTTGTTTGGCCTTTTTTATTTATTTATTTTTTAGTTTCTTATGTGTGTGACATAAGGTAAGTTAAACCTTATGAGAAGCTTCAGTGTGAGTAATCCTATCATTCTGGAGTGTTCTCTTCAAGGGGCAAGGATATTTTAAGGTTTGAGGCCAAAGTTGAATGAGATCATATTAATCGTTTGTAAACCTGGATACCTTGGCACGTTATGTCTCTGCACAACCATTCCCTTTCCAACTTTGAGATGCTTTCATCATTTGTCCTAAAGTTGTGATGGTGGAGATTCTTGGTGAGAAATATTGCATACTTTAATTTAAAATATAAGGATAATTTCCCACAGATGAAATATTATATGAAAGAATACAAAACAAAATCTTATAAAAACTGAACTAATGTGAGAAAACAAGCATAGAAAGTGAGAAATATTTGGTAATAGAACACCACTTAAACAACTGAGAAAGGGATGCACAGAACTAAAACACTGAAACTTATATCATTACTGTGGTTGCTAGAATTTTAAAATTATTGTGGTGTTACCAATTTAAGCAGATGATACATAAATACATTCACCTCACATACAAGCTTAGATATATTTGAGGCATCATATATCTAGTTATTTTAATTTCCTCTGCATGCCATGACACTGAGGTAATCAGACCTCTAGGTATTACATATAATTCATCTTTTTAATCCACAAAGTACTTTTGTTATATTATCTAAAATTTTAAGATTATTTGTATCGGTGCCAGTGTTGAACTATCTCTGGGAAAAAACAAATTATGTAGATTTATTACCCCTTTTTAATTAATTATCTTTTAGTTATCTTTCATGAGAAGTTTATACATTGGATAACAGTATTAAATGTTAGAATTTGAAAGAACCTTAGAGATATCAGCTAAATCAAATAGTGTCCCCCACTTCCTATACAATGTACAAATACCTTAAACTTACGAGAAAATGAACCCTGGAGAAGTTAATATGATTCTTATATGCATACAATCAATCTGAGGCAAAGTAAAACTCTAATATAAGCCCCTTGACTTCCAGTCTGGCTTCCTTCTATAACTTTGGGCAAATTATTCAATCTCCTTCTATCTCCACTGTCTCATCTGTGAACTGGTGATACTGATAGGAATTTCCTCAGTAGATGAAAAATGTTCCCTCAAGTCCTATACTTAGAAAACATGCTGGTAAACTGCAGACTCTCAATAATGCTGTTCTTTTGACCACTCCACTATTATTTCATATCCAACCATATTTCAAAAGTAAAATAGAAATATTTTGAAGAAAACCAATGCCATACTAAAGAGAGGATAGAGTGAAAGGAGTTGTTTGTCTCTGCAAAGGATTAAATATTGTGGAACATTTACAAAGCCTTCTTTATTTGGTGCTTCTGTTTTCAAGGAAACAAAGTCATCACCTTGTTATCAAGGCAGAATTCAGATAAAATACTGCAGAGATATCTGTGTTCATTTTATCATCTCAGAAGATAAGTAGCTTTGTATGAAAAATGCACTGGTTGTAGCAGGCCAGATGTGTTAGGGCTTACAGCTCAAAGAATTTTGAGGAATTTCTTTAAGACAAAATGGATATTTATTTAAAACACAAAAGTAAATAATAAAGTAGTACTAATTTAAAATGCTTACAAATATCCAAATATTATAACCCCCCAAAATGATATAATATTTATACAAATTATCTGGTGGACATACATCCATGAATCTTCTTTTCTTTTCCGCTTTCCTTCCCTTTTGTCATTTTTTATCTTTCTTTCTGTCTTCTCTCCTTGTCTCTCTTTTTGTGGGACTGTGGTAATCAAGGGATACTTTACTACTGAGCTACATCCTTAGTCCTTTTTATGTTTCATTTTGAGATAGGGTGTTGCTAAATTGCTAAGGGTCTTGCTGAATTGTTGAGACTGATCTTTATCTTATAATCCTGCCTCAGCCTCCTGAGTTAGGTTGATGAGCATGTACCACTGTGCCCAGTTTCTATTTCTCTTCTCTCTTCTCACTGTTGGTCATATCTAAAATAACAATTTGTTTTGTAAAGTGAGATAATTTATTTTTGGGGGAGGCATAGTTGTTTTTCTGAGAGGCTTGAGGAAGGAGAGCAGATATAAATAGGAGAGGCAAGGGTTCCATCATATGATGTCATCACCACAAATATGAGTGGAGTGAGCAAATACAGGGAAGTTACTAAAACATTCTGAAAATTTCCAATAAACCCAAACTAAATGTATCCTTAACTTCCCCTTTAGATAGATCTCAAAATATGTGTAGAAAATTTTATTAGAACAAATGACCATATTAACACATTTATAGAACATCTTTCAGGATCTTAGAAAGCAGAAGCTCTAAAATACAAGCTTCTGATACAAAGAAAACCTGAGATGATTTGAAAATCCTAAATATTCCAGCCCTAATTTAGATTTTTGAGAGTTTCCCCAGGCAAATGAATGTAGGATGCAGAGAAAATAATCTATTTGATTTAATATTAAAAATAGCAAGTGTTAGACAAGATGTGGAGAAACAGGATCACTCATGCATTGTAGGTGGAAATATAAAAGGTTCTACAGTGCAGCCACTGTAGAAAATAATAAAGCAATTCCACAAAAGGCTAAATTTAAAATTTAAAAGGATCATATAATCTAGCAATTGCACTTCTGAGTATATATATCCCAAATAATTGGAAGTTTGAGGTTGAGCATATATGTATACACTGATGTCTATAACAGCATTATTGACAATAGTCAAGAAATGGAAACAACTCAAATGTCCATTTACCAGTGATTGGATAAGCAAAATGTGATATGTATAACATTATTTAGCCTTAAAAAGTAATGGAATATTGATGCAGGATACTTGAATGAGCCTTAAAAACCTTATACAAAGTGAAATAAACCAGACACAAAAAGACAAATCTTATATAGTTCTACTTACATGAGGTACCTAGAGTAGTGAAACTCATAGAGAAAGAAAGTATATTAGAGACTTCAAAGTATCAGGGAAAAGAAGGAATGGAAGTTATTGTTTAATGGGTACAGAATTTCTGCCTCAGAGGATAAAAATGTTCTGGAAATTAATAGTTGATAATGAGGGTAATGCTTACACAAAAATGTGAAGTCCTTAATGCCACTGAATTTTATACTCATAGATGGTTGGAAGAGTGAATTTTAAATTACATACTTTTTAATGCGCGTGTGTGTGCATGCACACACACACACACACACACACACACACAAACACACACATTTTTTCTCTTCAAACCAGCACTGTAATGTTTCCTTCTGTGAAACCCTTTTTGTTTTAAGGATGATAGACACACTTGTCTATCATCACAAATCATTATATTGTTACTAAAGAGCATAGTAGTATAGGGTGGTCATTAGGAGCATGCACTCTATTTAGGTCAGGTTAACTACCTTTCCTTAATAACCAGGTGCCATTGTTTGAAAATGAGGATTAGGAGAGCATCTACCTCATTGTGTTGTAAAAATTAAGTTGACATATAGAAAGTGCTTGGGACAGTGCCTGGCACAAAGCATGGACTCTGAGTGTTAGTATTCATTATTATTGGTGTCATTATTTCTGCAGACTTTTAACCCAAAATTGAATGCTCCCCCAAACAATCAATTCCCAGTTTTTTTTTTTGCTTTGTTTTGTTTTCTTTTTGTTCTCTTTCTTTTCCTCTCTTTTGGTGCTTTTGAATCTGTATGTAGTTTCTCCATTTTTCTCTTGCCATCCAGTGGTCTGTTTTACTCCTTTTTCTTTTTTCTTTTTTTTAATTTTTTTTTTAGTTGTAGATGGACACAATGACTTTATTTATTTATTTATTTATTTATTTATTTATTTATTTATTTATTTTTTATGTGGTGCTGAGGATCGAACTCCGTGCCTCACACGTGCTAGGCGAGCATTCTGCCACTGAGCCACAACCTCAGCCCTCTGTTTCTTTTCTTGATCTCATAACTTTGGTCTACTCATACATTTTTCCTTCCTTACAACTTTGGTGTGCTCTAATTCTCTCGTGATCTTCACTCTATCAGCCCCCTCTGGTTCTGATTTTACTAGATGACTTCTCTCCTGTATGTATTTTCAAATTTAAGCTTTCTTGTTAACTAATGGTTTATCCATATATTCTGTTCAAAATTTCAAGAGCGATTAGAACAGCTCAACCTTTTACATCGGCCTCATGACCAATGCCTGGCCAGACTAATTTTGTTGTTGTTGTTAGAAAATGGAAAACAATCCAATTTATTAGAGTTTCAGTTTCATGATGGTGTTTAGTGGAAAAAAGTCTGAACAGGTAGGTCAGGCATAATTAACTTTGAATGCTACTCTTAAAATTTTTTTTTTGAATTAGGTCCTTGCCAAAGACCTAGACAGCTTTGAAGGAGAGTGCAATGATATTAAACCTGGCTCCCTGTGGCTGCCCTCTCAGTGTGAGTTAGGAGCAGAAGAATAGTTTAGTGAGAGTTTATGAAGCTAGAAGTTGCTATAATTAACATGCTTACTATACCAGGGAGCAAAGATGAGTAAGACATAGTCCTTCCTATGGAGGAGTTCCAGGAGGAGACATGTGTAAGAACAATCATACGATAGGATTAATACTATTTAGTTACATGAGCAGGTACTAAAGAGAAGATACTTCAGTTTGAGGAATGACATAGACTTGACAGTATTTGGTGATATTTCCATGATAAAAATTGTTTCCTCAAATGGACTAAGGTAGGAAAGGAATTGACCAAGGGCATCAAGGAAAATTCAGTAATCATAGGAAATGCATTGTGTATGATCAGTGTTGGAAACAGTGTGTCTAGAATACATGCCTAAATGAAGGATATTATTGAGCACAGTGGCCTGTAGGATCAACCAGTGGAGTTTTTTACTGACAAGGAATTTGGATTTTCTTTAGTCAACTGAGATTTTATCAAAAGTTATAAATAGCGAATGAAGGAACCATTATCACTTCTTCATTTGTGAAAGAAATGTGTTTGTAGTAAGGAGAATGATTCGGTACCATTTATAAGGCTCTTAAAACAGTCCAGTTAAGACATAATAAGAGCCTGAATTTTAGGGCATTGTTAAATGTGAACTAACTGACCAAGCAGTTATCAGGATCTAGAGTGATTTGAACACGCACTCAACCATAACCTAAAGAAAGTAAATTGCTTCAGAAAGCAAGACAAATCATTTTAAAAATCTTTAGTTATGTTGGAAGATTTAAGAAGGGTCTCTTTTTTTTTCTCTAGTTATATAGCTAATATGTTTGAAGTGTGACATTGGGATGATTTCTTTGGCCTTAAAGAGCATTAGTGCATCTTCTGAATTGTGTCTGCTTTTAGATTTACACTAAATATCGGAAAAGTCAAGTAGGATAAAGCTTTCTCGTAGGATGCAGTGTTGAATCAGATAAATTGGATCAGCAGCACAACTGGAAATGTTCTTATAAATTACAGCCTGTCTTATATTATGACTCCATATCCCCACTGAGGGTTCTGCACCAGTACTTTAAAAGTATGCCTCACTGTGAAGGCATAATTTCAGCATAACCATATGTGTACATAGTTGTCCAATCGTAGGAACAATGAAACACCAGGGACCAGAGCTTTTGCAGTGTACAGAAAGGTACATTGTAAGTTAATAGGTTAATAAAACTCTAACACTGAAATCAAGGAATACTGCACAGTAGTTATTTGTAAATAAAGTGTTGTGTGTTTTCTTAAAATTTAATGTGTTCCTCTTTCATAAGAAGAAATTAAAGAATAGAATATCAACATAACATTTTTAAGCAACTAATTTCTCCCTTTATCTACCTCCAATAATTTGTTGAAAAAAAAAGGCACTTAAGTAAAGTGTAGCCTTTAAGTCACTGAATAGACAAAGGCTTCATTGTATAGTTGCCACTGTGTTTGGTGTAACCTTAATCTTATGTCCAACATTCTGTTATACCAATGCCAAATCAAATCAGATTTCATTTTCCAAATCAAAAGCCATTTTTAATTCTTGTTAGTTATATGTTTATTTTTTGTTACTGGGAATTGAACCCAGGCGAGCTTTACCACTGAACTTTCACTTTTTACTTTGAGTCAGGGTCTTCCTAAATTGCCTAGGCTAGCATCAAACTTGCTGAGGCTGGCCTTGAACTTGTGATCCTCCTGCCTCTATGACTGCTAAGTTCCTGAGATTTAAGGGGTGTGCCAGTGCACCTTGCAAGTCCTCATTATTCTTGACTGTCCTTTAGCACTTGACTTTTTGGAAAGATCTGTCTCATATATAAATATGTCACAATGTCTCCCATTATTATATATAATTACAATGTACCAATTAAAAGTTCATTAAAAATAAAAAATCTTTATCTTGTGACCTTTTAATACCTTAATTTTCTATCACTTTCCCTGATGATTATTACTCTTATCTTTCCTCCAATGTCTTGATACTTTCTAAAAGTATGTTCTGTCCTTCCTCTTTTCATTTTCTTTGATTTTCTTCCAACTCTATTACAATATTTTTTCAGTTTAACATTCTCTAGGAAGTTGGGTTAGGCTCTATCTTGTTGCTAATTATTTATACGTGTTACTTTCTCTTCCTGAAAAGAAATTGCCACTTATTCTACTAATCCTTATGTATGTACTTATTTATTTATTTATTTATTTATTTACTTAGTTACTTACTTATTATTTCAGTCCTTTGGGGCATCTTTCCTTATGACATGAAGAATAGTGACTGTCCCATGTGTTATAAGACACCCTGTGGTGGCCCCACTGTATAGCACTTTTCATTGTACATTACAGTGGTCCCGAGTATAGTCTCCAGACCAGTAGCATCAATATCACCTGAGAACATAGAAATGCAAATTCTCAGGCTCACCCCAGATCAATTGAACCAGAAAATTCAGGGGTGTGGCTCTAGTTTTTCATAAGCCCTTCAGGTGATTCTGAGGTAGGCTAAAGTTAGACCCATTGGAGTATTGCAATTGCCTAGATTTGGACTGATTTTCTTACTAGATTTGGCTATTTTAAGACAGAAACTGTGATGAAATCCTTTTGATTGTGATTGTGTTCATAACAGAATCTGATATGTTATTGACACACAGTAACAATTTGCTTCGAGGCATGATCAAATAAATGGTAAATGAATAACATTTTTTAAAAAAATATGAACATATATATTTTATATTTTTGTTGTTTTTAGTTATACATGATAGTAGAGTATATTTGGACATATTTATATAAACATGGAATACATTTTATTCTAATTATGACCCCAATCTTGTGGTTATAGATGACATGAAGATTCACTGTGGTATATTCTTATATGTAACTAGGAAAGTTATGAGTTCCAGCTGCATATCTCTGATTTCATTTTGTATTTTGTATGGAAAGCAAAGAGTCACTTCTAAATCAATATGTTTATAGGGAAGTTGACATCTAATACCCCTCATGAATTCTGCCCTACAAATCACCTGCATACATTAATTTCTATAACCCTGGCTGACTTTAATTCTGTGATCTGCCCCCTTTTAACAATACTGTAATCATTCTCCTTATTACACTTAGAAAATATTTAGTATTCATTATTTTTTGTATCCAATGCTGATTTTACTGTGAATATATTAACTAAAAACACATGTGATCAGACACATTATTAAAAATACATCATATAATTAATGCCATTTTAGTGTAATTTACTGCATAGAAACTGAATAAGCAATATCCACATCAATGATGCCAGTGAAGTAACTGAGCTGTTTAGGGAGCCTAAAGATTCATAAGATTCAGAAGAATGCCTTTCTAGTCAAGGTTGTTAATGTCCTAAGCATCACTCTACCCACATACTCAATGAAATGATAACCTGTTTCTAAAAAGAAGATAGATACCCCACTATTTTATTAAGATGCTTAGTAGAGATCAACCACTAAAGTGACTATTAATTTTCATTTTTTCCCTCAGGACATATCAATTATACAGAATGGTAGGTTTCATTGTGGCATGTTCCCACATATATAAATATACACTTTCCCCCAGTCCCTACCTCCCTTCTTCCCTTACCCTAATCCTCTCCCTCTACCCTAATGCCTTTCCTTCTACTTTCATTGCATCCCCCTTTACTCTGTTTTTTTCCTCTATAGCTTCCACACATAAGACAAAAACATTACCCTTGACTTTCTGAATCTGGCTATATTGCTTAACATAATACTCCCAATTTTCTTCCATTTTTTTCCTTCTTTTTTCTTCTTTATGGCTGAATAAAACTCCATTTCACATACACACACACACACACACACACACACACACACACACACACCACATTTGCTTTATCCATTGTTCTGTTGATGAACACCTAGTTTGATTCTGTAACTTGGCTACTGGAAATTCTGCTGAGATAATCATAGGTATACATGATTCTTTAAGGGATATTGACTTAAATTGTTTTAGATAAATACCAAGTAGTGGTATACATGGATCACATGATAGTTCTATTTTTAGCTTTTTGAGGAACCTACATACTAATTTCCATGACAGCTACGTTAATTTGCATTCCCACCAGCAGCGTGTAAGAGTTCTGTTTTCCTGGCATCTTTGCCAGAATTTCCTATTTATATTCTTGATAATTGCCATTCTAACTGGAATGAGATGGACTCTCATTCTAGATATCATTTGCATTCCCCTCATGGCTAAAGATGTTTACCTTTTTTTCATATAGTTGTTGGCCATTTGTACTTCTTTAGAGATGTATCTATTTAGTTCGTTTTTCCATTTATTGATTGGATTATCTGGGGGGTTTTTTGGTGTTGAGTGTTTGAGTTCTCTAAAGCTTACAAACAAATTTAGTAAAGTTGCAGGATACAAATGAACACAAAAATCAGTAGCTTTTCTATACTTCAATAAAGGATTAGCTGAAAAAGTAATCAAGATAAATATTTCATTCTCAATAGCCTGGGGTGGTGTGCATAAAGTTGAGAATAAATCTAAACAAGGAAGTGAAAAACCTCTACAATGAACAATATAGAACACTGAAGAAAAAAATCAAAGTAGACTTTAGAAGATGCAAAGACCTCCCATTTTCAATAATAGACAGAATATTGTCAAAATGGCCTTGTGGCCAAAAGCAATATATAGATTCAATGCAATCTCTATCAAAATACCAATGATATTCTTCAAAGAATGAGAAAATATTAAAATTGCATGGGAGGAAAAAGGACCCAGAATAGCTAAAGCGATCCTGTACAAAAGAGGCAATTTTGGAGGCATCAGGATATCTGATTTCAAATTATTCTACAGCGCTATAGTAACAAAGACAACATGGTACTTGCATAAAATCAGACATATAAACCAGAAGAACATAATAGAAGACACAGAGACAAATTGTACAACTACCATTATCTGATTCTTGATAAAGATGCCAAAAATGTACATTGCAGAAAAGAGAACTTCTTTAATAAATGGTGCTAGCAAAACTGGATATCTATATATTTCAGAAGAATGAAGCTAGATTTCTATTTCTCACCCAAATCAAAATGGACCAAAATCTACAAATTATACCCGAAACACGCCAACTAATAGAAGAAAACATAGGGTCAACACTCCTCCATATCAGCACAGGCACTGACTTTCTTAATAAGACTCCTAAAGCTCAAGAAATAAAACCAAGGGTCAATAAGTGGGATGACATCAAATATAAAAAGCTTCTGCACAGCAAATTAAAAAAAAATCAAGAGCATGAATAAAGGGCCTACAGAATCAGAGAAAATATTTGCTAGCTATTCTTCTCACAGGGAATTAATGTTCAGACCACATAAAAAACTCAACAAACTCAACACCAGTAAAACTAGCAACTCAATCAATCAAGGAGCAAAAGATCAATATAGACATTTCTCAAAAGAAGATATTCAAATGGCCAACAAACACATGAAAAAATGTTCAACATCCTCAGCCATCAGGGAAATGCAAATCAAAACTACACTGAGATTTCATCTCATTCTAGTTAGAGTGGCAAAAATAAAAAATACAAATAACAATAATTTCTGGCAAAGATGTTGAGGAAAAGGTATACTTATACACTCTTGGTGAGACTATAGATTGGTACTACCACTATGGAAAGCAGTATGGAGTATCCACAAAAGAATAGGAAAGGAACCACTATGTCACCAAACTTTTCCACTCCTTGGTAATTATCCAAAAGATATAAAATCAGCATACTGTAGTGAAACATTCATACCAATATTTATAGCAGTGCAGTTCACAATAGCCAAGTTATGGAAACAGTCTAAGTACCTTTCAACAGATGAATAAAGAAACTGTGGTACATATATAAACAATAGAGTTTACTTAGTCATTAAGAAAGAAATTATGTCTTTTGTGAGTAAATGGATAGAATTGGAGAGCACAATGTTAAATGAAATAAGCTAGACTCATAGGGGAGGGCATAGAGCAGCACTGGGGAATGGAATCTCCCAAATAATGCTGTGTCCATATACGAATAAACCACAGTGAATCCTGCATGTTTATAGAAAGGAGATCTATAGAGTAGAGCAAGCAGATTTGGAGGAGGGAAGGAAAAGAAAAGGTATGGGGAATGAGATTGACCAAATTATGTGCATTTATGAATATGGCATAATGAATCCCACTGTTATGTATAATTAGAATGCAACAATAAAATATTTTTATGAAGTACATCTCCATATATTTGTATAGTTCCTGCAGTTTTTCATGTTGTTGACTTCTAGTTTGACCATATTATGATGTGAAATGGTGAGAGATTATTTCCCTTTTTTTTTGAATTTGCTAAGATTTTCTTTCTGTTCTAAAATATCAATTTTTTAAAATTTCATGAGTGACTGAAAAGAAAATGTGTTCAGTTGTTGTGGATAAAATGTTTTGTACATGTTAATTATATCCAAACTACTTATAGTCAAGTTTAAATATGATGTGCCTGTTACATTTTTGTGTAGAGGAGCTATTAATGAAAGTGGTTGTATTGAAGTCACCCACTCTTATTGTTCGGGGTCAATCTATTTTATTTTTATCAAGTAATATTCATGTCATATAATTCTGGCATGTAACATTCAGAGTTTAAATATTTACAATCATATCTTTTTGTTAGATTTTTTCTTCTCCCCATATGTAATGTCCTCCTTTGTCTCTTTTGAAAAAAAAATACTGGTTTAAAGTCTGCTTCCTGCTTGTTTTTGGATTTAATTAACATAGAATATCACTTTCCATCCTTTCACTTTCAATCTCTGAATGTCTTTGCCTGTGAGGTGTGTTTCTTAAAGGCAAGATACAATTGAGTATTTTTAAAAAATCCCATCTGCTAGGCTATATCTTTCAAAGGGAGAATTAAGACCACTTTACATTCACTATTATTATAATGAGATATGTATTATTTCCTGCCATTTTATTTTATTTCTAATGTTTGAATCATTTATAATGTTCATCTGCTTATTTATTTTTCTAATGTGATTACTTTTTTCCATGCTTTCTTTATTATTTTTAATCTTTCTTTTCTGTGTATAGGATTTTGTTAAGGATCTTTTGTAATGCTAGTTTAGTAATCATGAATTCTTTTAGTTTAGACTTATCTTGGTGGGTTTTTATTTGTTCCTTTATTCTCAAGGATAGCTTTGTTGGATATACTAATCTAGGTTTGCTATTATTGTCTTTCAGGATTTAAATACATTATTTCATGCTGTACCAGCTTTTAGAGTTTTTGCTGAGAAAACTTTTGTTATTCTTTTTTGTATTAATGCAGTACAGTTATACATAACATTTTGGGTTCATTTTGACATAATAATAAAACTTGCAATATAATTTGCTCTAATTAAGTACCCATGACTTCTCCTTTCTCTCCCATCCTCTCACCCCCTGTTCCCCTTCTTCTATTCTACTTGTATTCCTTCTAATTATTTTTATATATATTTTTAAATTAGTACCTGATAGTATCTTCATAAATGAGTTGATACTTTTTCCTTGCAGCTTTGAAATTTTTTTCTTTATTCTGAATTTTTGTCATTTTAACTACATCATGCAGTATTTAAAATGGTCCTGTTCTACATGCCTCTGGTACTAGCATGTCCATCTCATATCCAAGACTCAGGATGTTTTCTGCTATTAATTCAGTAAATAAGTTTTCTGTGCCATTAATCTATCTCTCCTCTCTTCCTTCAATACCTGTAAATGTTAAGTTTTACCTTTTAATTGTTGTCCCAGAGTTCTTGTATATTCTGTTCATGGTTTCTTTTTTTCCTTCTTTTTCATTACTGGCTGTTCTAATTCCTGAATCTTATCTTTGAACCCTGCCACTATTTGTTCTGATTAATTTAGTCTTTTTGTAAGCCTAGACTGAGTTTTTGTGTTTGTTCTGTTCTGTTTTGTTTTGTTTTGGGGGAGCTGATGGGTTGAATTTTTAATTTCCAAAGTTTCTGTTTCGTTGGTTTTTTTTTAACATATCTTCAATGAAATGCTCTTTCGTATCATGCATTTTCTCCCTTAGTTCTTTCCTTAGATCTTCTTTTAATTTCTTGATAATTCTAACAACCAACTTTTTGACTTTTTTGCCTGATATTTTCTCTATTTGATGTCTATGAAATCAGTTTTGGAGTGTTATGAAATTTTGGAGACATATTACATTGACTTCTCATGTTACCTTATTTTTATGTTGATATTTGTGCATCTGCTGGGACAGATGTCTCTTGGCAAGAGTCTTTTTAGTGAACAACTTTCTCTACCATGTACTGCCCAGGCGGGGTGTGTGTTTTTATGTCAAAGCACTCACTCAACATTATCACAGTGCTCTGATCATTATCTATCACCACTGTGAGAAGAGATAGTAATCACCAGCAACTGCTTTCACTTAGAGCAAACCATATACTAATAAACCATAAAAACTAAATAAAAATGGTCCCCACAATTTTACTAGTTCAAAAGCTGAAAGAGGGTGTAATACTCTATAAGACTAAAAACCTAAGTAATAAAACCAGTAAACTTACTATTAGGACATGAAAGGAAGAAGCAGCAAAAGTAAATAAGTAAAAATACATGAGGAGAGAGTATAAAATGTCAAAGAAGAATATAGATAGAATAAATCAATTAAAAAGTACACAAAAATGAATTAAACATACAATATTGAATACTGGAGGAAACCTATCAAATCAACACAGAAGACAGTACTGGTGAACTTGAGAAGTAATAATAAAGAATATAACATTATTCCTTGCCAAGATATTTGAGATGGAGTGATTTCTTATTGGGTCTTCTGAACTTGAATTCTTTCAGGTTTGGAGAGACATAGTAAATGCCACACTTCCTTGATTTATTCTCTCAGTTTCTCTGGGAGTGGAGGTAGCAACACAACAGGTATCTCTATGTAGGGTTGGAGAGCCATATATTTGGTGCACCCACACCTCCACTTATAGCTCACCTTTCTGCTTCAAAAATTTCACAATACTCAGGTCTTAGTATGTATCTACCCAGATCTCATTCTGTCCAAGTCTGGCCTGAATCTACATGGCTCCCATCATTCCTTGGTATGCCCAGGCACCTATTGGCTCTCTGGAAGGTCAAAGGAAAGGGCCCCCCAATTGTCTTTGACCTAGGGATCAGGTCTCTCCTTGGCTGGGACTGCAGCTGCGTGCACCCTCCTTTAGAAATACTGAACTCAAGGGTATCAAAATGGGTATAAGCTTGCCTGTGTAGATTTGGAGGCATGCAGGACATGGAAGCCCATGGTAGAAGTATAACTTCCTGGAGGCAGAGTTGTGGGGTAGCCTTCTACAAAGGCCTGAGGTGGTTGCATGCAATTTTCCCTGGATGTCACACTCCCTGGAAGTGTCATGCTCTCTATTCTTCTACAACCCACTTCCATCTCACTCTAGTCAGAATGACAATTATCAAGAATACAAGTAACAATAAATGTTGGCGAGGATGTGAGGAAGAAGTTACATTCATACATTGCTGGTGGGACTACAATTGGTGCAACCACTCCGGAAAGCAGTATGGAGATTCCAAGAAAACTTGGAATGAAACCACATTTGACCCAGTTATCCCACTCTCAGTCTGTACTCAAAGGGATTAAAATCAGCAGACTACAGTGATGCTGCCACATTAATGTTTATAGCAGCTTAATTCACAATAGCTAAGCTATAGAACCAATGTTGGTGCCCTTCATAGATGAATGATTAAAGAAAATGTGGTATATATACACAAGTGAATATTTCTCAGTCATAAAAAGGAATGACTTAATGACTTCTGCCAGTAAATGGATGGCTCTGGAGACTATCATGCTAAATGAAATAACCTGATCCCAGAAAATCAAAGGCTGAAAGTTCTCTCTGATATGAGGATGCTAATATAGGACAAGGAGTGAGTAGGTGGAGAATCGAAGTTCATTGGATTAGACAAAGGGGAATGAAGGGAAGAGAGGGGGATAGGAATAGGAAAAAAAGTAGGATGAATCGGATATATCTATGTTCATACATGAATTCACCACCAGTGAATTATGTAACAACCTCAAGAATGGAATCACAATTAGAATAAGTTATACTCCATGTGTATAATATGTCAAAATATACTCCACTGTCATATATATCTAAAAACAAATTTTTAAAAAAGAACAGAGGAGGAATGGATTGGCAGTCTTCAGCTCACGTAGATCTCACTACATCTATTACTAATAAAGCACATTTCAAAGGTGTTCCCTGTGGTGGTATTTGCTGGTACTTCTTGATGAAATGAAGCCATAGGGAATTAAGAGAAGCAGAGTTCTTCTCTGTTACCAGGTGGCTTTGTCGCTCTTATCCCAGTGTAACTTGGTCTGCCTTTCTTTTCTACTACTGTTTTTGAAGAAAGCTTATCAGTTTTGTGTCTCCCTTCTTTCCTATATACCACTTCCCAATCTGCCCTGTGAAGGTTAAAAAATTCTTCCCCATATCTTGCTCCAAGAACCAGAATTAACAAGGAACCTTGAGGTTCTTGAAGAATAGTTCAATGTTTTGTCTCAGTGCATTCCTCTGTCACCCACCTGTCTGACCTTTGAATCTACACTACAGAGGAGTTGAAATCTGCTGCTTACCTCTAATTAACTATCTTGATTCCTCTTGTAATTGTCTGTTTTTGAAGAATAACTTTATTTATTTATTCTGAATATTCAACTTAAACATATTCATCATAGAAAATCTGAGAAATTCACAACCAAAAAAAAAGAAAATGTACTTGAAGTTCCACCACCCAAGAGAGAACCATCAGCTGTTGTACATATTCATGTAGCATGTTTACATGCATTTTATATGTAAAAATGGCCTCCTATGAAGCATATTTTGTAACCCAATATTATTGCTCTGCAGTGGATTTATTTCCATGTCTTTAAATATTGCATGGTATTTCTGGCAATAATCTTTAACCTATCTTTATCTTCCTTTAATTAGTTGAAAGTCCAGTGAAGTCCTTTTCATTACCTCCACCATTGCAGTTCAGGCTCCTTTTCAACCCATAACCTTTTGCAATAGCTTGCTATATTTGCTGAGAAATTAATTTTTCTAAAGTGTAGTTCTGAGCAAATTGTCCAAAAGTCAATATGACTCTTTAGTGTCTTCCAATAATGCTACAGTCCCAAACAAGACAGTCAAGAATGCCTGCTTGTCCCTTTTGTATACTCAGGCTTACTATTCTCGCAGAATTTTTCATTTTGTCCTCTCTTGAATCTAGCAACTTCTCTGTTCCAAAATTCTTTCATGCCAATGATTTTATTCTAGTGTTTGTTTCAATGCAAGACCTTTCTAAAATTTGAACTTTTCTATCCTTCCCACCATTCCACTTTCATCCTTATTTTCTGCCCTATTATTTTTCTTATTTGTTTTTATGACTATCTTAAAGATCATATTTTTTTGACTTGTTAATTGTTAGCCTACTCTGACTGGAATTAAGGTGGCCTTCTCTTAACTCCATTAAGGTAGTGAGTTTTCCTTGTATCTTCTTTATTGCCTTAATTCTAAAATGTAGAACATTGCTTGATATATGAAAGATACTTGGTATGTATTTGAAATATAGAATAGATGAAAGTATGAGTTAATATTGACCATTATTTGTTCTTATGGTATTCATCATACACAAACTTAAGTTCTAGTTATGTGTTGACTTCCTACTGAGTAATGTACAAGCTCATTAAAGGTAGATACCAATTTTTCTTTAATCTCCTACAGTTATTTGGCAATGACACTCAACAAATACTTTAAAATTACTTAAATTATAAATTAACTTCTTATCAAAAACAAAGGATTAAAAAGGATTCCTGCCATCTTCACAATAGTAACTGTTTCTAAAGAAATCACTTTGTAAGCATTCTCTATATTTTCAGATTATTAATGCTGCACTTGCTTTGGCGGCAAGACCCAAAAGTCAAGTGGTGAAAAACACCATGGAAATGTACAAACACACGTGGGAGAACTATATACATGTCCTCACTGAAGCTGTAGATGACATTACAAGCATTGATGACTTCCTTGCTGTATCTGGTATGTTTTTGATCTTTTTATTTATGCATTACCATTTGTCAATGTTTTGAAATAGTATAATACTGAATATAATTAATTTTATGCAGCATAATGAGTGTTTTATTAATGAGCTTGCTGAAAGTGTAGTGTAGCTATGTAGCACCAGCAAGTGTGTCATTAGTAGCCTACTTAGGGATTACAAGCCTTGTACTTCATGATTTAACAATTTATACTATGTTTTTAAAAGAAACTTCTATTCATGGGCAAAGCATAACAGAAAATAGCTTAGATATTTCCTGTCTTTACTAAATCAGCATCACCCCCATCCCAATACATTTAAACATTTTTTATGTTCTATATCTACACTTCTTTTCCAACCATTTTGTTTTGTTTTGTTTTGGTTTCTACTCATGAGAAAAAGTATGAACTAACAGGAAAAGCTTTTATTGATTTGAGATGCAATATCATAGTTCAAGCACCAGTATAGGTATTTGATAGTGCTAATCTTAAGAATAGAAGAAAAGAATTGTAACATCAACCTACATCAGAGACAGATAGGCTTGAGACTCCATAAAAAACCCCTATGGCTGTCCCATGGTAGAGTGAAATAGGATGCCACAGGCTGGTGAAAACACTCTCAGAAAGCCAAAGCCTCAGGAGCAGAACTCAGATTTTGGTTGTACTATTGTAACAGGCGAGAACCAAAGACTTCTTAGTCTTTTTTTATCTTCTCCTCTTTAAAATAAACTACATATATATATATTTATTTATATGTTTATATAGGTAGATGCATATAAATATAGATATAATTCTATAATTTATTTTATGTGTGAGAGGATAATTCTTGGAATGTGATAATATTCCCCTTTTATTAAATACAAATTCTCATGAATATCTATTAGGGTTTTAGAAACTTTTCCAGTGTATATCAGTCTAATTGTTCAACTCATGACTTATATATATATATACACACATATATATGTCATGATACATATATATATAGATATATATATATATATGTACTGTCTCATATTGAACAATAGTTCTAGAAACTTAGTTTATTTTATGACATGTTAATAAAACAAAAATGTATGCTCATTATTTTTAATTAAATTAAAACCTTTGAAAATACAGAAAATGTATGGTAGAGAATATTAATACTCTTTGAAATAACAAATAATATCTGATTTTATTTTTATCCAGTATTTTTTTCTACATACATATTTTTATTTTCAAACGTTTGTATCATGTCGTATATGTGCTTTTATATAAATTATTTACCTTTTCCACATAATGTTTGGCTTCATATTTCTGTATATTCTTCTGAAACTCATCTATTTATCTGTTTTCTTTTTCTAGCATTTAGATAAATTGTCACTTTAATTATTATAAACAATTTTATGTTAGGAATATTTTTGTCTTTTACTATTTCTTTTGTATAATGTAGTGTATATATATATATTTATTTATGTTTATACAGATAGATGCATATATAGATATAATTATATAATTTATTTAATGTGTGAGAGGACAATTCCAATTTCCTCTATTTTATATTGGATCAGTCTTAAATAATTTGTTAAATGCTACATTCTGGTTTTCAGTTGGTTCTTTTGGTTACAAGCCAAGGAACCTACTCATACTAATCAATGTACAGGCAATTTTCTATGGTAAAACAGTCACAGTGCATAGGGAGGAAACCTCTGGAAGGAAAGAAGAACTGTAATTTGCCAGAGCTTGCATAATTACAGCTGTGGGAGGCCTGAAATCTAAACACCACATGAGTTCTCAAAGCAAGAGCTCATAGATCTGTTCCTTTCTGTGGACAACATCAGCAATTCAGAATATTTCATCTACAAGCAAGAGTACTCTCCTAATGGCTCCTTAAATTACAAATACTTTCATTTATTTCATATAACTGGATGCTTGTCATAATTGGTTTTAGGCTTACTATCCCTAGTATACCAGAGGATTTACATAGGTATGGTCCACTATTTGTACAGGGAAGAGGGGTGTCTAATTGTTAGCGTTTTTTAGAATTGTCAGTACAGGATGATAATAATAAATAAATTGTTAATGTATTTATTTCAGTATTAATTTTAAATTATCTACATATAGTGCACCCTGTTATTTTCTCTATCTAAGGTGGATTACTTCCACTTTTCTGCACTTTGGGTAGTGGGTTCATCATTATTAATGTCTATGCAGGCTTCTCTGGATTGTGTTGACCTTTCTTCACAGTTGCATCTTAAAACATCCAAACTCAAAGCATTATATGACACCATATAAAACAGGAGGAGAAGATATCATTCCACTTTAATTTATCAAGGAGAAAATCCTTTCCAGATGCAGTCCATCAGTTTCTCTTACTTGGTATAGGATAAAACTTGGTCCCTTGCCCATTCCAACCAGTCACTGGCAAAAGGAAATGAAATTCCCATAGCAAATTTAGAAAGTGCTGATAAATTATTAACAGCAGATTGAGCAAGGGGTGGTGGACAGAAGAAGTTGTAGTCCAAACAGTAGCACTTACTGATTTTTGTGGCAGGATTCAAGTAACCAATGCAATGTGTTATTCTGATTTGGCAAGAAATGCATAGAATAAATTCTTATGAGCTGGTATAAGTAAGTTCTAGCAAACCACTGGACTTAGGCCAGTAATAATTTAATCTTTATGACTAGTCACAACACAAATGAAATCATAGTTTTATTAGCCAAAAAAAAGAAAGCAAAAAGAAGAAAGAAAGGAAGGAAGGAAGGAAGGAAGGAAGGAAGGAAGGAAGGAAGGAAGGAAGGAAAGAAGGAAAGAAGGAAGGAAGGAGAAAGAAAAAAATGGTTATTCAACAGATATCCAAACATGTTTGCCCAAAACACTGAGTGGCTTCCACTGCTCTCATTCCTGTGCCTTCATAAACATGCATTGCCTTAGTTTAGCCAGGGCTCCAGTGATTCTTGTTCCCACAGATGATAGCATCTTCTCTCAGCATTTTCCAATCAAATAAATGAGAAAGAAACTAACTGACCCTATATATGTTGTTAGAACCAAACTAGAAGTGCTGGGTTGAAGATCAAAGGCCAATCAATAGATGGGTCACATTTTTTTCAGACTGCTAATCATGGTTCATATAGCTATGATGAGGGCTGTCAGAATCTGGCAGCTTGTGTGCAGGGCAGATTTGTCTTAGAAAAAGATTCATGTCTTTCTAACAGTGAGTGACTTCTCTGATATGCCTTTAGGATAATCTTTTAGAGAGAAATGGTTTTACTCATGCTTCTGGTCCATCTGATTGTAAGGTAAATTAACTGACAAGCTAGTTCATAGATTTGAATTGTAAATTACCTATGGAAAATTATGCTTAGTACTTTTTATATACATATCTCCCTTTTCTTGGACATTTTTTCAGCAGACAATGTTTGGTTCTTTTTATTTTTTATATGAAAAAAGAATTGGAGTCCTGAAAAGATACCCATTTTCTCCTGAGTCAATTTTGAAAGTTTGTGGATCCTTAAATATCAGCTCTCCATGTTAAAATATGAATTAAAATTAAAATCTAAAATCATTGGATTTCAAAACTATTATTTTATTGTCATTAGCACAGGTGGAAAGCACATATGAAAAGATGCTTGCTTCTAATCATGTTTTAGAGTGATCAGATGGTCAAATATTGACTATATCTCTTGAAATAAGAGATCTATAATGCCAAAGGTCTTCAATTAATCTACTACAGTCCTAAATATAAAACTAGAATTGATGATTTTAAGATCATATTTATACCATCTTCAAATTTCTCGTGACATAGAAGTCAAGGTACCTATTTTCAGAAGTGATATTTGGACTGTTTTGTTTCCTGCTATACATAGTGAAGTCTAAACTTACATGCAGTTTTTTCTTGTAAGCCTTAAGGGATATAGACTTCTCATCAATTTATTATATGTTAACATTTTACATGTAAGAATAAAATTCAACAAAAAACCAAAATATCATTTCCAAAAGCAAAATGATGTTTGGCAGATTATAGTCTCTGAAGCTGAATTATTTAAAGAGGTTCTTTTCAGTTAATGTTATTTATGGAATAGTATCAGCTTCTTGAAATTGAAAAATTCTTCCAAATGCATTTGCCCCCAACTTCTGATCATCATTAACAACAGAATGTTTTCCCCCCATACCATTCACTATGCCCTTTATCCTTCTCTGAAAATGCATATAACAAAATATCTGTCAGAAATTAGTTTTCATGTGTGTGTGTGTGTGTGTGTGTGTGTGTGTGTGTGTGTGGTGCTAGGGATCAAATCCAGGGCTTTGTGCATGTGAGGCAAGCACTCTACCAACTGAACTATACCTCTAGCCCTCAGAAAATACTTTTCTGAAGATTCTTTGACCACATTGGGATCTGTCTTATTTATAGACAAAGGATGGGATCAGAGGAGATTTAAGAAACTTTTATCTGTCTGATATAGTGCCTGGAATTCATAATATTAATTACTTATATGAGAACATAAAAACATTAATATCTGTGCTTAACTGCAAATTTAGAAGGGGAAATAATAAATGCATCTGCTTTTTGAACTATTAAATGAATTGACTTAAATAGTGAGCTATAAACTTTGATAGAAAGGGGGAATTATTTGAACCGTAAGAATTATTCAACAATTTCTAAGACCTGAATAAATATGTGAGTTTATGAAGAAGATGCAGTCTTTCTTTCATTCCTTCATTCATTCATTAAATATTTGTTGCACAATTTTAAGTGCTAAGTCTGATGAACAGCACAGGAGATTGACAAATTTGTAAAAAGTTGATGGAAGAAATAATTTGCAAGTAAGTTGTGGCAATGGGATTTGTTGAACAGAGGAATGGAGGAAGCCCTGAGGAATGGAGGAAGCCATTGATAATGGTTTAGAATTTTCTAAAACAAAAATTGTCCACTTGTTGATTAGAATTAACACTTCTGTTCCTTTATTGCAAAAAGTGTTCTTGGGATAACATCTTATTGACTTAGTGAGTGAT
The DNA here is from genome assembly GCA_028644305.1 of Xerus rutilus. Lineage (NCBI taxonomy): Eukaryota > Metazoa > Chordata > Mammalia > Rodentia > Sciuridae > Xerus > Xerus rutilus. The sequence continues at coordinate 50,371,784 of CM053404.1, forward strand.
AGTATTAAAGAACACTTGAAGATCTCCTTAACTATTCTAAATTTAACTTAAATGTGTCCAATTTATCTTATATGCACTATTACCACTCTGGTTCAAACCACTATTTTTTACTCAAATAGAATCTTCCTAATTGAGCCTCCTGCTTGTTTTCTTGAATACTCTTAATAGATATTTGCTAAATGAATACTAGTATTTATTCTCCTTTCTAATTCCATGTCAGCATTAATTTTCAGGGTTTATGTCTTATGCTTTTATTAAACGTGTTAAGCTTTGGAATTAATATTTTGAAAAACCTTTATATAATGAACAGTAACTTTCAGACACTGACACAATGTTCTAAGATACTGACATAGTAACAAAAAGATGACTCTGACACTACCATCAAAAATGCACTAACAAAGTCTTCTTTGTTCATGACATCTTAGTAAATATGACCTTTGGCTTCTGCGAAGTTGCAATCTAGATCATTTGACAAAAGAAAATTAAAATAAATAGATTTCTAATATTCTTTCATAAGTTAATACTAAATAAACACATAATATTAGTAAAATCAAAATCTTAATTTTGTACAAACTAAGTATTATTAAATCTCAGTATGCTATCTATTAAGTAGGAGTTGGAATTAAAATATGACCAATATTGTATATTTATATACAAAGATAAATCATATTACCAAACACTCGTACTTTATTTTTCAACTTTGAATTGCATGTGTACATTATTTTTCAGGCTATACTTGGTTGAAAGTTTAGATTAGATTAAAGGCAATATAGATATATTCTTTTGAACATGAGATTTTTAATTATATCCTGCTAAAATGAATTGAATGGATTGAGTATTTACTATGTGCAAAGCAGTGTTCCAAAATGGAGAGGTTATAGAGAAGGAAAAGACAACATTTTCTTTCAAGAATTTGCAATGTACACAAATGGGATTCCAAGAGATACAAGAGCCATAGAAACAAATCCTATGCGATTCATGTTGCTGCAGTGTCAAGGTATTGAGGAAGTGTTTTCAAAGGGAAAGCTATTTAACTGAATTGTTGAACTGAATCTTAAAGACATTTGAAAAGCATCCCATAAAGAGAGAAAAAAATATTTGAAAGTGCCTAGTGGAGTTGTGGAACAGCAAATTGTACATTATAACAAAAACGTAGACTACATCTGGATATTTAGTGCTCTGAACTTTTGTAGGAATTATAAGCCATCTAAAATTTTAAGCAGCATCATAGACTACATTAGGCATTAGGCTTTAGAATACTAACTCCATAAATCTTTATTGTGGAAGTAGGTGATATAATGTTAATGTGTCTCTTAGAAGTGAAAATAAAGACATCTAATATAAAACAGATGTTCCCTTGCTTTTTCAAGTCTATTTCCTAAACACTTTAAAGTACATGAATGATACATCAAAATGTAGCAATATAAGGGGAAAACCTGTCTGATAAGAGAACCCTAGCTGAGGTTAAATAAACCAGGTATGTCAGTCAACTTTTCATCAGTAGGACAAAGTACATAAGAAAATCAATTTAAAGAAGGAAAGATTCATTTTGGATCACAGTTTTGGAGGTTTCAGTCCATTCTCAACTGGCTCCATCATTTTTGAGTCTATAGTGAGACAATACAGCATGGCGGAAGGGCACGGTGGAGCAAAGCTGCTGACCTCAGCCAGGAAGCCGAAACAGATAAAAAGAGGCTGTGGACAAAAGGTAATCCCCAAGGGCATACCCCCAAGTATTCACTCCTTGAATTAGGTTCCATCTCCTGTTGTTTCCACCACCTCCAAATAGTTCATTCAGTTTTGAATCCATCAATGAATTAATCCACTGATGAAGTCAGAGCCCTCATGATTCACTCACTTCCCCAAAGTGTACCTCTGACCATTGCTGCATTGAGACCAAGCCTTCAACACATGAGCATTTAAAGGATATTCTGGATCTTAACTATAAACCCAGCTTTCCCTTTACCACAGAAAGAAGTTCTTCCTCATCAGGATGATTTGCAGCAAGTGTTTTTTATGGCATTGGCCTTAAAAAATAAATAAAAAACTGTCTTATCATAGTTATAAGGTTTTATCCCTGCATCCTCTGCAATTACTTTTTCATGTGATGGTATATGGCTCATTGCAAAGACTGCACAGGAATTGTACACACAGCTTTATATAAGTCATGGTATAAGGCAGGGAGAAAGTGTGCATTCAAAAATGATTGAATAAGCTCTCCCAAGTAATCCATTATTCCTCTATTAGTAATTACATTTTGAATTACTGCCTGTACTTTTATAACTGAAAAGTAGTTTGGGCATGTGAACTGGAATTTATTACACATAATTCCATGTATTAACGTGCAAGTTCACTCAAGATGCTCTCATTTGAATGTAAAGTAGGCATTCAGCAGGACTGTTGTTTGAATATCATAATATTCAATTAGATCTGTTGAAAATCATAATTAGAAATCTTTTTTTGACTTTGTCAAAATCAGTCAGATTTGAATATTTTTACTCTTACTTTAAGGAAATTTTAAGCAGTAAAAACTTTTATATACAGAGTGGCTCTGGTGCATGTGCTATGAAAAATTGACATATATATTTGGAAAGTGAATTTCTAAAAAGTGAAACTCATCAAGGGAGAGAGTAGAATGGTGGTTACCAGGGGTAGAGGATTGAGAGGTTTGGGTAGATGGCTGAAGGATACAATATTTCTGTTAGATAGGTGGAATAAATTCAAAGAGCCCTATTATACAACATTGGTGACTTTTGTTAACCACAATATTTTGCATATGTATGAAATTTGCTGAGAAAACAGATTTTAAGAGTTGTCACCACACAAAAAAATAAGTGTGTGAGGTAATGAATATTAATAACTTTGACTTCATCTTTCACAATGTATTCCTATTTCAAAATATCATGCTGTATATCATAAATATATTAAAATTTATCAAAGAAATAAAAAATAAATAAAAATAGCCGGGCACGGTGGCGCAAACCTGTGATCCCAGCACTTAGCGAGGCTGAAACAGGAGAATTGCGAGTTCAAAGCCAGCCTCAGCAACAGCGAGGTATGGCACTAAGCAACTCAGTGAGACCCTGTCTCTACATAAAAATACAAAATAGGGCTGGGGATGCCCCTGTGGCCTGTGGTCGAGTGCCCCTGAGTTCAATCTCCAGTACCAAAAAATTAAAAAAAAATTTAAAAAAATAATTACTTGCTTATAGGGTGCACATCATTCTTGCCAAAATTTCAGCACTAAAGTAATACATAAAGTAGACATGAAGACAGTGGATTTGGGAACAGGGCTTAGGGATGCATACCTGTAATCTCAGCTACTCAGGAGGCTGATGCAGGATCTCTCTGACTCTCCAAATGTTCTTCTTCAAAGTATTAGTAATTGTATCATTTACTCATTCCTGAATTTGTTTGTCTAACAAATTACTTGAAGTCCTACAAAGTAATAGGACTATCGTAAGTTCCTAGAGATAGAACAGTCAATAAAATAGACAATTCCCTGCACTCTTAGAGCTCACTTTCTGGATGATTGGAAGAATTAAATAAAATTATATATGTAAAATGCTCTGAATAGAGCCTAGTACAGACATTGGTAGGTCTTTGTTAAAATTTGAACTAGGGCTGGGCACAATTGTGCACACCTATAATCCCAGCAGCTCAGGAGGCTGAGGCAGGAAGATCTTGAGTTCAAAGCCAGCCTCAGCAAAAGTAAGGTGCTAAGCAATTCAATAAGACCCTGTCTCTAAATAAAATACAAAATAGGGCTGGGGATGTGGCTAGGTGGTCAAGTGCCCCTGAGTTCAATCCACAGTACCAAAAAAAAAAAAAAAGACAGAAAGAAAGAAAGAAAGAAAGAAAGAAAGAAAAAGAAAAATAATACATATAGCCATTCATTGGCTATATTCCAATAGTATGCTAGAGTTTACCGAAATAATTGAAGAGTTATCTTGAGAACTATGATGCTTAACTACCAAATGCAAAAAACAAAATTTTAATTCTGATAATGCTAACTATTAGATAAGATGCACTAAAATAATTTTTACACTCTGCTTCTGGGAATGAAAATTGCTATAATCACCGTGATGTTTATAATAGCGATATGTGGCCCCTGGGTTATTTTGCTACAAATCCCCCTCTAGTTATAATGGAGAAATTTGTGCATATACTCATAAAAATTTGAACGGTCATTTTCATTATGGAATTTTTTCATCAATACCAGAATGAATAAATGGCAACAAACACAGTCATTAGGATAAATCAATATGCTTCACATATTAAGAGCACAGATTTTAAAAAAGAAATGTCAAGTGGACAAGCAAGTTGTAGATGCTTTAGATAGTAGGACGCCATAAGTGCCATGCATGCCAAATATGTAACAATGTGCTTGTAAATATCACACGACCAGGAGAAGATGAATTAAGCCACTCGGCAAGGCTTTATTGGAATGCGCACCCTCGGACCAGATCCCCCGTCCATCAGAGCGGGTCGGGAGAAATGGCGTCAGAGATTCCGTGCATAGAGAATTTCAAGAAAACCCAGTCAGGAAGGGGAGGGGTTGGGTACAGGAAGAGGAGGCCAAAGTCCTTCCTGATGGGTCAGGAAAACTCGCTGATTGACAGGAGGCGTGTCCACTAGTGACGTCACATCTGGCTTGCCGTCTGCTGACCAGCTTCCTTATTTGGGCATCTTGGACCCTGACCAAACCTGACAGTGCTAGTTAGGGTTCTCTAGAGGAACAGAATCAACAGGGAATGTGATTATTAAAAGGATTTATTAGATTGGCTTACACTACCAGAAGTTGGATTGTCCACAATGGCCATGTACAGGCTGGAGTGTTGGAAGAACCAGTAGCTGTGCAGTCCAAGAATCTGAAGCCCCAGAACAATAGGGATCAATGCTACTACCCTAGTCTGAGACTGAAGGCTTCTGGAAACTCCCTGGAAAATCACTGGCACAGTCCACTTTAGAAAAGTGAAGAAGCAAGTGTCTTCAGGTAATCACAGCAGCAATCAAGAACACATTCAAGAAGAATTGAGCTTTCATCTACTGCTCCTACCTTGTTCTTCCAACTTTTATTCCATCCAAGCCACCATCCTATTGGGTGGTGCTGCCCACACTTAGGGAGAGTCTCCACTTCAGTTCATTATCTCATATGCCTATCATTCCTAGACACACCCTCATTTACACACCCAGAAGCCTCTTAATCTTCAGCATCTCTTACTCCAATCAAGTTGACAAGTCAAATTAACCATTACAAAAAGTAACTCAGGAGACTGAGGAGGTAGATGATAGTGAGAAAGCATATGTATGGGACCTTATCTGTAATGCATTAAAAATTACATCAGAATGGAAAAGAAATAACGTCCATTTTTATTGAGAATAATAGATTATCTTTTATGTTGTGTTGTATTTTAATCTCTTCTTAAGACTTTATATTAACCAAGTTATAGTGCTTAGAAGTAAATAAATGTCAAGGTACAAAGTTAAGTGGCATGGATGACTATGTACCTGGAGGAACAGAGAGATCACCCCACACCAACCCTTATAAAGGACCTGAAATTCACCCAAGAGTTGTGATCATCTGATATTCTTGAACTCAACTGCCTGTGTCAATAATACGTTCAAGAAAATGCTTTGTGGAGGTAAAAAATGTTTCTTTTATCACTCAAGTCATACACTCTTGGAATAATATTTTGTGAAGAATTAATGCCATTTTTCACCTTTGTTTTGTGGGTGAGGGTGAGGAAAGGATGGCTAGATTTTTAAAACTATTTTTATTCTGAAATATTTCAAGCACCAATAAAATATTAAGAGTTTGCAGAATAATAAACAATGCTGTCATACCATGAAACTTTACTAAATTTTAACTTTTCTCACACTTGCTATTAAATGTATAATTGATGTCCCTCGTGTAACCTTTCCAAGGATTTTACAATTTTCCCTTTACTAAGGATTTTGATGAACGCCCTTGCCTCCTAATAAGCAAATCTGCATGACAGACATTTTCCTTCTGTTGTATTAGGAGATATAGAGCATCAAAATAATCAGAATCTCCCTCAGGCAATAGGATTGTCTCACTTTGGGTATATGAAAACTCACAGCTAAAACTGAAAAGTTTCTCACAGAAACATGACAACAAGATTTAAATTATATCCTTTGGTACTAACTTCAGAGGACTCTCGATCATAAGTAATGCGGGAATGAATGTCCTTGAAGAAAGCATCCAATTAACACTTTAGTATTGACAAGTTGATCGTTTATTATGTTGATAAAAAAATACTTATTGAGCAGTTGCTTTCACTCTAGAAATGCAATGGTAAATGAGGCCGAGGGAACTTACAAGGAATCTATACTCTAATGAGGAAAACAAGTCCTCACATGGCAATTACAGTGTGGTAAAATAAGTTATGTTGGGAAAGGCACCATAAGCTATCTTTCTACCAGCAGAGTAACTGTAGTGTGGTCATTCTCTGAACTCTCATACTTCTGAATTGTTACTTGAATTTGTGACTACTATTTCACATTTTGACATTTAGTAGCTTATTATAGGAACTTATATCACAATTTAAATAAGGTACAAATCATAATTCATGTCCATGAAATGTTGTTTAATTCATCTTTATGATAATTAGAGATTTATACTAATAAGTTTCAGTCTGGTACTCCATAACAGTATTTTATAATGTAAAATTAGCAAGAATTTATAAATAAGGTAATACTTTTCATTCATTTAATAATTTTGCAAGTGCTTTTTTTCCTCTTGGATTTTCTCTTGGAGAATTAGTTGCTTTGAGACATTCAAGTCTTCATAACGCAGGTATAGTAACTGTCATATGGCAATTGTGTAATATGACTATCAAAATTCTACACCAAAAATTGATATACTTGACATCTCCAAAAATCTAGCAATTGATTGTTTTATATTGATTTTCAAATATTCAGTGACATTGTAACCCACTGGCACACAACACCCCATAAACTTTTTTTGGTTTAATCAACTTCAGAGAATTTTAAGCTCAAATGAAATTGAGTTTATTGGATGTAGTTCTAATACTGTATGTGAAAAATGGTCATGAGAGGAATTAGAAAATATGTGCTTTTTATGTATCGAATTATTAAATATAGCAACATTAAATTTCAATGCTATCACTTGATATCTGCTTACAAATTAGCATTTGCCCTCTTGATAGTGATTTATATGGTTTATTTTTTCAAAATAAATTGCATATAAATACACTGTATCTGTCTATATGAGAGATATTGTGAGGCAGAAGTAATCTGTGGCTTAATTCTTCTTACACTGGTTGTACATATAGTTGTTTAAAATTCTATAAGCAGTTTTTGATCATTGAATTTAAGCTAATATCAAATTCTTTTTCTTCTGAAATTACTTTCTACCTCTTTTTCTAATGTCAAAATAGAGAGATCATGATTCTGAGGTTTTTTCTATCTGGAACATTCCTCAATAAACCATTACTGAACTCTTAAAATCAGCTTTGGATCTATTACTCATTCAGCTGTTGAATTAAATAATTAACAAAAGTTGAAGTCCCATCCTCCATACATCTTTAGTTATTTTTTCAGATACATTTAGATAATTTTGTATGATTAAGATAAGACAAAGTAAGCCAGGTGCAGTGGCGCACACCTATAATCCCAGCACTTTGGGAGGCTGAGACAGGAGAATCACAAATTTAAAGCCAGCCTCAGCAACAGCGTGGCGCTAAGCAACTCAGTGAGACCCTATGTACATAAAATACAAAATAGGCCTGGGGATGTGGCTCAGTGGTCAAGTACCCCTGAGTTCACTGCCCAGTACCAAAAACAACAACAACAAAAACAAAGATAAGGCAAAGTAAAAATTCTTTTGACCTGGATTGAATATAATTTGGGTGGTAAAATTAGACCTTTCCTCTCCTACCAGAATTTAGTGAGATTCTGGAAGGAAAGTTCAATGAAACAAAGGGGGCAAAAAATTATTGCAAATACCATTTTCACACATCAAAGCAACTGACAACTCTGGATTTGTATAGATTACTAGGTTTAACTTCATTGTAGTGCTTTCACAGTGTTTGGAATACTGCAGATGTGTAATAAACTTCAATTTAATTAAGTATGTTTTACTTAAACTCTCACTTCTCTAGAAATGAATGAGAGCAGAATTTACCTGATTTACATTTCAGACCCCTCTGATACAGGCTTTAGAGTAAAGCCAGATAGTATATGTGACGTAACTGTAATAAACAGAGTACAAAAATTGAGCGTAGCTATGCAAAGTGATTTTCTTGTTGGTAAAGTGCTGACTCCAAATCAAGGCTTACCCTAGCCATATAATTGCACAGAATGATCATTCTGCACCTTTCACCAATAGAACAGATGAAGCTAATTTCCTACAGTGCTAAAATTTTACGTGCCAAAATCTTTATTCCCTAATGCAAAATCTGATGTTTTAAATGTGATTTTTTAATTCACTGAACTTAAAATTTTCTGCGTAATTAGGCACTTACAAGTGATACAAAATATGATATTTATATGACTTTCTAACATTTTGTAACATGGACCTAAATGATTGCCATGACAGTGGAAGAGAAAACTGTTTGTCTTTGGAAATATATCTTAACAAAATGAAGATCCTGTACTTTTGCCACACTTTTAATATCACCAGATTGACCACCATTGAATTGCCACAATTTTCAAGTAGTAAGTAAAAATTCAGTTTATCTTCCAGAGACATATATGTAACAACTCTTAAGGAAGCACATGTTCATTATTATTCTGTGAAAATTCAACACTTTTTGATTGTAGAAGTACAAAGAAGACAGTTTGGGTAGGTTCTTTACTATTCTCGTGTGTGTGTGTGTGTGTGTGTGTGTGTGTGTGTGTGTTTTAAATAAAAGCAATCAAAATTTACATTCTATCTTGTCAGAAATGTTATTTATCAAATGAGACTAAGAATAATACATTGGGAAGCTAAACTTCAGTGGTAGGTACTCACTGATAATAAAAATACCATATTTCTACTACTGTTTTTTTTTTTTTTTAACTCAGAAAGTGACACTTTATTACAGGAGAGAATTTAAAATACTGTTGTATCACATAAATTTTGGAACTGACCCTCAGAACAAAGAACTACAGGCATAGTTTTTTGATATATAGATTTCCTACGAGGATAATCCAATTGCTATTAGACTTTTATGACCTATGTCTTCTTCTGGTTTATGATTGGTAGAGTTCTAACACTCACCCTGTTCTGTTTCTGTTGAAAAAATGTCACAGGTGTAAATGATATGTTAGAAGATGGTGGAGAATTATTTTGTCTGGTTATTAGCCTTTTACATGTAAAAGTGAAGAATATATAATTTTTCTATTGATGTTAGTTATCAGTGATAAAATGGTCTTCAGTATCCTAAATTTGTAATATGCTCTGTCCATCAAAGTACAGTTAGGATATAATTAATTTAAAATTTAGCCCTAAACAGTGTTTCCTATTCTCATCATGTTCATCTCAATCTATTGAAATTCTTTCCTTCCAAAACCACTTGGTCTTTTAACTATGTCTTGATCATCTAGTTCATTTCTGTACTCCCTCATAATATTGAATTCTTACCATAACTTTTATCACATTTTATTTTAATTATTTTTGTATAAATTCCTTCCCTATTATTTTGAAAGTCCTGAGGACAGGAAATCTATTATTTGTTGAATTGCGCCCATGCTCAAATTCATATATTGAAGTCCTAACCCTAAATACTTTAGAAAGTGACTGTATGTGGAGGTTCGGTCTTTAAAGAGATAATTAAGTTAAAATGAGGTCATTAGTATGAGACCTACTCCTGTATGACCAGTGTTCTCATAAGAAGAAGAAATTAAGACATTAGCATGCATATAACAAAAGAAAGTATGAAGACACAGGGAGCAAGCCAGACAGAGGCCTCCAGAAAAACAAACCCTGTCAACACCTTAATCTCAGACTTTCAGCCTCCAGAAATGTGAGAAAATAACTTTCTCTTGTCTAAGCCAACCAGGCTATTGTACTCTATTATGGCAGCACTAACAAACTAGTAGATACACATAGATATTATCCATCTATGTTTCAGACCTTGTAGTATAGGACCTCGGGGCACAGGACCTTGCATCCAATATTATCTCAATGAAGTTCATTAAATTGAGTCCTTCATAGTTCATTCACTGTCAACGAAAATGGTGTTTTGTTTCAGTGAAGTATATAACACAAAGACAATTCTCTGTTTGGTCTCTATCAATGAAAAAATAAAAATCAGCTAAGCTTTAATAATTCTTCTGTCCTTTTGCAACATTGTTTCTTTATTGTTCTTCAAAATTGAACTTATTTTTGACAACTGGTGAACTCTGCAATTCTGTAATAAATTTCTAGGTTGCCCAATGACTGACTCAATTCTCGTATGGATCATATTATAATATTTATATATTTGTTTCCTAATTATTATAGTAATTAGATAATGATTATGGTCTTTAACGGGCAAATACTTTGTTGTCATATTTATGTAGATATATTATTTTAAAAATAACTTTATTAGGACGTTTTTGTTTTATTTTGAACACTACATTAACTAACTAATGTCCAAGTTAAGAAATATACTATGGTTTTTACTTAACCACTAGATTATTCCATGAAATTTTTAAAAAATCAAGGTTCATATTTTAGTATTAGCATGATTTTCAAAGTAGATATGGTGATACTAAAAACTGTTTCTTTTAAACTTTATTGAAATCTTTCATTATGTAATACATAATATATAACATATATTGCTTATCTGAATGTCTAAGTAACCAAAGTAAAATGTGAAAATTATATAGAAAATAATATAAAAAAATCAAATGATCTCTTTTTATCTATCATTCTATGCTATCATTCTATTAGCAAATTTTCTTATATTGCTATCATTATTACCTGATGGATATAGTTTCTATAAATGAACTAAACAAAATGACTCCTACTCTGCTTTTCTTTCCTCTGCAATAAAACTTAGCTGAATTTTCCAATTACATAGACAATTTTGTAGCTGGGTAATGATTTGTGAGATGTAAGGCATCAAATTTTGTCATTGATTACTACATTGATCTCTGTAGCTCCAAACCCTAATGAAATACATAACCAATAGATTATTTTCTTTTAGCATAGACCCTTTAAATTAATGCCCCTTTGATCACACCGAGTTCAAGCTTTTATCTTGACAGAGTTGTATCTATATTTGCTTATTTCAAATACATACTAATATCAACTTACTGCAAATTCCTTAATCTGATTCTTGTTAATAAAGTTTATTTCTTTTCTAAATAGAACATGATATTGGATTATGACTGCAAAGGTGTTGGGATGGATAAAGAAATCTGAGAGTTCATGAGCTAGGTGAGGAATAATTTTATCCTACTGATCCATTGCAGTTATGTGTATGACATGTTACCATAGTGTATTAAAATGTTACTATACCAGTAAGTAGACACATTTAACTGAACTCTGTCTGATAGGGTATAATATGGCAAATATTTGCTATAGATTGGTGGGCTGTAAATGAAGCATAGAACTGTGATCACCATTCACTCCCTGTCCTCTGCTTTTGCTATTTACAATAGAGTGAGAGACAGCTCCAATTCTGTATCTTGCAAAGGAAATTGTGGTTTATCATTTGCCTTTTTTCCACTCTTACCAACCATGTAGCCTTAGGAAAATTGCCTAACATCCTTTGATTCCCTACTCTGTAAAATGGTAATTATAATTCCTATCTGACAGGATGACTTTTGAAGCTTAATAGACAATGTTTGCAGCAGTGTATACCAGAAGAACTATGGTGTAGGACCCTCTCAACAATGTTAGTTGCCTCTAAATCAAAGTTAATTGGAAATGGGTGTTCTGAGCCTTTCTCCACTCTGTAAAAAGGAGTCATTACATTTTCTCTTCCGTAAACCTTCCCTTCTCTCAACAAATTTCTTTTCTTCTATCTTTTATTCTTGGTTCCAAGAGTCTTAAGTAGGTGTTCAGGGAGCTGTTACTCTAGGTGGCTTGTCTCTCTTCTTTGTCAATGTAGACATAACCTTGTTAATATTTTTAGTACAAATGGAAGAATGGTGAGCCATAAATTTTATAAGTGAGGTTCATCATATTGGAAATTTGAGTATGTTTTTCATTATCAGAATATGAAACAAATAATGTCAAATACCTAGGGATGCCACTTAACAGTGTCTACTACATGCTACTTTAATCATCCATTGGCTAATAAAAGGTAGTTTTATTCTGCATTTAAAAACTTGTGGTTTTGTTTAATATTTAGAGATGCCATTGAGCAGCAAAGTGTATATCCAGATCTCTGTAAAAAGACTCTATTGGATTAATAATAGTGTAATATTTATAGCCCAAACCAAAGAAAACATTTAATGTACCAAGTAGAGTTGAAAGTTCAAAAATGTATGATTTTTAAAGAACTCAAATGAAGAGGGAATGAAGAGAGAGATATAAACTACTACTTTCTTAACCTTTGGAGCATATTTGTTGGGAAGAGCAGATGTATGTACATTTAGGGGAATTTCAACAGCTCTATGGATTTCAAAGACCATTACAGGTATTGTCATTATATTGCCTTGTTGCAAACCATCCATCTCTTTGGTCTGTCTTTCATGTGGTTTTGCAAAAGGAATGCAACTGACAGTATAAAGTTATTTTATACAATACAGCATACTGAATTATTATTAATTGAAGAAGAAAACATGCTTTGGTTAGAACATTAGTTTCCTGCTTTATAATTATGTCATCATTGATCTTTTAATTGTTCCACATGAATTGTCTCCTTGCCTCATTCCTGTCTCTTTGTTCTTTGTAAATTTGATCTAGCAATTAGTAACATTCTCACTACATCTCCCTAGATATGATCTGTGCTTTTCAGTTCAATCAGTAGTTTTCAATTCCTTTTTCAATGCAAGTCATAAAACCCCCCTTTCATGTCAAAGAAGAACAAGGAAGGGATAAGCCCAACTGCTTAGGACAGATGGTGAGAAATTAGATGACTGAGAAAAAAAAAAATCACAGAACCATTCAATTCCTATTTTGCTTCTGCCTTTTCTATCAAGAATGATCTTTAAACTAGATGGGGTAAAACAACTATGGTTAAAGGGACCAAAGCCCAATTGGTGGTATAGTAAAAGTACCTGGCTGCTTTTAAATTACTCCAAGCCTCTAGGCTAGACAAATCACATCCCAGAATTCCGAAGGGACTGGCAGATGTTGATGTAAAACTACTTTCAGTTATTTTTACAGAATCAAAGGGAATAATAATAAATCATAGCTGGAAAACTATGGGGAAATATTTTCAGTTTAAAAAAAAATAAGGAAAATGTAAGTGGTTCTTATCTTTAATTCCTGAACCTCAGCAAACTTCCAGAATAGAAAATTAAACAATGTATGAACGCATAAAACAAAAATGGTGTGCTGAATTTCCTAGGAGTCAAGCTGCCTGCAGCAATGGTATTTTCTTTTCTGTTTAGCTTACTAAATTAAGAGATGAAAGGAATTTTATAGAAAAGGATGGTGTGTAGAGATTTATAAGATTCATAATTAGTACAGTCATGATTTCCTTTTGGGAAACATTAAGAAATATAGAAATTGGGAGTCTGTAGTTTCATAGCAGACTGATTAACAAATCAATTTCTGTTCAGGGAAACAAAGTTAACACAGGTGAAACAACTGGTGAGCCATTAAAAGATAAATATATTGTAGTGATTACAGTGTTAACAAAGAGACCATAAGAGCCATCTCTGAAAGGTTAAATGGTGAACATTTGGGGAAAAAAATAGAAAAGAAGGAAATGGACTTTCACAGCAAAGATAATGGCATCATGCCACTCATGAACTTATTATATACCTCCTCCCAATTTTGTGGGTTCATCTCTTAGTTTAGGAGGTTAATAAAATTAGAATCTCTTTCCTTTTAGATTCTTTTGGTTACAATATTTATATACAATTAATTTTCTGTAGTTCTAATACCATGCATTATTTAGCTCTTACCCATACTGTTTTCAGTCCTTTGCCTAAAGGTAGGAATTAGTGATTATCCAATAGTACCAGACCTGCTACTATGGGGGGTTAAAGATAGAAAAAGGAAGGATTATCTATAGTTATTTGTAGTTCACACAGGCTACCAATCTAAATAAAGGGAAACACTTTTTCTAACTACTTTAATTGCTTTTTATGGAATTAGCCTGCCATTTGAGGCCTTATTTAATGCCTTTTGGCTCTTTGGGGATACAAAAAGCAATCACCAATCCATTTAGAGATGCCCATATATCAAAAGAGCAAACAAAAAGCATTCATAAACGAAATAGATTTCATGTCAAAGATCAGAAGATGGTATGTATCTCCCATGAGTGTGTGTGTGTGTGTATGTGTGTGTGTGTATACACACATACATATATATATATATATATATATAACTTTATTTTAGAGCAGATTAATTTTAAAAGTTAAAGTTTCTTATACTCAATTCTATATGCTCCCTTGGATATAAATAAATTTATTAAGTAGAAGTTTTCTCCTTAAAAGGAAGCCTTCTCCCAACTTATCTTGAGAAATTTTATAAACTGGTACAAGTAGACTATATGGTTTTGAAGAACAAGGAAATAAAACTTTTACTTCTTAAATTTACCACAAGGACATATTACATATCTTAATATGGTCCTTACCAAATATTCATTGAAAGATGAAATGGGTGAAGCTAATATAGAGTTAAGAGTATAGTGTTCAATTTAGTATTCTCATTAAAATTGGTATTAAGTACCTATTCCTGGCAGTAATGGTATACTTTTATGGGGGACCAGGGGCTACAGAGGACATGGATTGAAAGAGCTATCTATATAGATAAAAAATAGGTAATAAATAGATAAAATTAGAACAGCTATAGTTGAGTCTCTAGGGGTCTCAGGTCCTGAGTTTTTCTTTGTTACATACATCCTTTCTTCATTACATATATCCCTACTTGAGAGCCTCAAGAGCTTTGAAGAATTTCAAAATATCAGTAACATAAGATTTGGGAGATTATACCAAGCAGCACAAGCTAGGCCATGGATTGGTAGCAAACAATGAAGCATATCCGCACCATTAAATGAAAGGTTTCACTGTCACTGTACTTTGTGTTTGTTGTTCATTCCAAGCCAGCAGAGGGTATCTCTGTGTGGTAGTTGCTCAGAAATCCACATTGATAGAGGTGAGACATGTTTCTTCATATGGAGGCTAGGAAAAGAAAACAAACATAGGAACTACATATGTGCTTCTGCTAGAAATGTTATTTCACTTACATTTAATGTCCCCTGGCGATTATGCTTGAATTCACATGAGCAGAGAAATTCAATTTGAGAGAACTGACCTTTGAGAACTTCCCTAATGACACCATAGATATATTCCAAAAACATCCTGTTTTCTCAATGATAAACCACTTATCTACAATTCATGAATTTATATGAATTCTTCATTATTAGATTTACATTTTTAGATCATAGAAAAATAAACCTATGTATTGATTATGCTATATTGAAGTAATTTTACTTTTATGTGCTAAAAAACTATCTTCTTTGGGTTCAGAAGATTTAAGCATTTCAAGTAAGAGGAAAAATTATTATATATTCTTTGTCATATATATTTTTAAAGATTGCTCACATATTTCTCATAAAATTTTATCTTAAAAACTTGAAATACATATTAAACAAGCACAATGTACTTTCTGTGCAAAAAATAAGGAAGTACAATATAACTCATATTGTAATAGGAGAAATAACATAAATCCACCAATATCACAAAAATATACAATCAATAATTTAATTGGTAAATATTTTAGAAGACATGTCTGTCTCCAAGGTCAGGAAAGAGATTCCACACAGCCAAACACAAAAATAGTCCAGTATTGGATTATGTATATTTACCCATATTAATATAGTAAACAATATGATTATCCATTTTTGTAATCCCATTTGACAGCAACCACCAAAATTAGTTTTCCTTATGCTTACAGTGAAATGCCTTCACTAAGGTTGTTTACTTATGTATTAGAAACCAGCATTATTATCCCATAGAGTTCTGTGGGTATTCAATTTTAAATAAAAGGAATTTTAGCCATGTTTTCCAAACTTTTGTGCCAGGTTGGACCTATATTTGACTTTCATAATCTCTTTCTCTAGGATCCTATAATATCTAGTCATTAAACAAGAATCTCACAGGTTCAGGGGCTCTGGCTCCTTCTTGAAATATCTAGTCACGTGTATTAATGAACCCCAGCACAACAAACTTGTCCTTAACTTCCATGAGACAAATAAGTGCACATAAAAAATCAGGATAGAGAAAAGTAAGGGGAAAGCCTCCTGTAGGAAGTCTCATTTTAGTGTTTGCTCTCTGGTTCTCTTTCTTTCTCTTTCTATGGGTATATGTGTATGTACATAATGTTGGGGAGCATAGAGAGAAAGAAATAAGTGATCATTTTGACGCTATACTTTTAGTACTCTTCCTTCCTTAATAGTTTCTTCTTCCATTACATCTATTTACATTAGTCATAACACAGAAGTACAAAGAATACCTGAGTTAATTTCCTTCAATTAGTTCTTAACATATTTTCTTCCAAAGAATATTTTGAAAAATAACCAAAATTTTTTCATGAGCTGTTTATGGGATCAATTGACATTGCCTTTGCATTGTCTCATTGATTATTTAGAAACAGGTTGATAGTTTCTGAGCAAAACTTTGATAACCTGACCTCTGAATTTCTTCAGACTCTTGGGTAGACTCCAGTCAATTCTGACAGGTGATACACCTTGGCTTGTTAATGCAATCTAGAGCTGCCTACATATGAAGCATTGTTTGATTCAATCTGTCTGTCCCAAAGATCAAATTAATTTACACTGCATAAACCATCTGTCTCCTCTCTACCTTTGAGCATGATCTTTACTTAGTCCTCGATGAGTTGTACTCCATTATGCTCTGTCTACCTTCTGTCCCTTGTCACACCTACCAAGAACTACTTCTGTAGATTATATACTCTGTGTGTTTTAAATCTCTTTTAGTCTTCTTAATTCTGTATTTTTCCCTACCCATTTCCAGGCTTTTCCTCCTTCCCCAATTTTGTATAATAAGTTATAAAAAAGAATCTCTAGCCCCTATGATGGCTCATTTGACCTCTTCCTGTGTGAGTACTCATCTGCAATTTATTAGATAGCTGTTTTTAAAACTATTTTATCATTCTGATATCTATGGTAATCTCAGACACTTCTGCTTAAGCACTGTGATATTTAAGCATGAGTGAGCTGTGCAATACTTTGGGGACCATCATTTTGTTAATCACGAATTCACACTGACATTCTAATCAGGAAACTCACTCCAGCAGAGCTACTAATAACCATTTCATTATTATTATCTTTAAGCAATAACAAATACTGTAACAATATAAAATAAATGGGTTCTCATTGGTGAAATAAGTAGCTTGTTAGTTATTATGTTTAATTTGGAAATGGTCCTTCACTGGAAAAAATATAGAATTCAAGTTCATGAATTAGCTGGAATATCATTAAGATAGACCTTTCTCATTCATAATGCTTACCAAGACTTGATCCTAATGATCTTGTGTCCAAGCATATAAGAAAATTTCTAGGTTCTTGTTGATAAATATAAAGGTATGGAAAAATTCTGGGATATTATTATAGTCACTTCAAGCGATTCATCATATAAAGTGTGGTCTAGTTACTTCAAAAGACATCAATAATTTAATCAAGTTATAGATTATACAAATTATAGCTTGTACAAATTATAGATTATACAAGTTATAGCTTGTACAAATGCTTTTGTTATCACTAGCTAATGCATTTTTGCATAATAGGTGTTTGGAGGAGTAGCAGAATTTGGAGGGAGACTTTTAGAAATGCTGTTTTGTGTCAGAGTTATAGAATGAAGTACACAGTCTGACTATTGGTGGCTGTGATAATCTACCCACAGATCTGAGTCTATCCTGGATAAGGACGGCTTCTGAAACCTTGCTAATTCCTGGTAAAATGTTTCTGGAGATCTTCATGAGGGATTTGAGACAGTCATCAAGCTTCTTAAGAATATTGAATAATAATTCCTTTCAGATATTTCTCAGTACATCCTAAATATTATTTTAGTTTCTTGTTTTATAAGCTAAACATGGAAGTGGAGGATAGTTTCAGTTGCTCAACCACAGGTGGGAGATTGAAAAAAACATGTTTAGGTATCATATTATCTAAAAATTATCAAATTTTCAAGTGTTTTTTAGATATCAAACCGTATTTTTATGTATGTGATTATGCCACAATAAAACACACCATTCTAATTAACACAGCAATAAAAATATTTAATTGAAAAATAATAAATTGTGAATTATTCTAGGTGTACAATGGGATAATTTTATGATCATAAACACTGAGAACTGATTACCATAGTCAAATTAATTAATATATCTGAGGTTTGGGTAGTCACTCATTGGTAGAGCACTTGCCATGTGTGAGGCCCTGGGTCCATTCTCCAGCACAGAAAAAAAAAATTATTACTATCCATAGTTATCATTTTATATGTGTTTGTGTGTGTGTTGAAGACATTTAAAATCTGCTCTCTTATCAAATTTTAAGTACATATTATATTATTAACTGTACTTCTCATGTTAGCATAATGACAAATGCTATACTTTATACCCCCAAACATATTCATCTTGTAACTCAAAGTTTGTACCATTGACCACCATCTTCCCATCTACACTAGTTCCATCTCCAGTCTTGGCAACCACCATTCTACTCTCTGTTTATGTAAGTTTAACTTTTTTAGATTCCACATATGAATGAAATTATACATTTGCCTTTTTGTGTCTGTCTTATTTTACTTGGCATAATATCCTCCAGGCTCATTCATGATGCTATAAATGGCAGGATTTTCTTGTTTTTATCCATTTATCTGTTGATAGATACTTAGTTTGTTCTTTATCTTGACTACTGCAATTTACATATATGTACAGATATCTTTTTGAGATATAGATTTCAATGTCTTTGGCTATATTACCCAGAAATGGGACTGCTGAATCATATGATAATTCTATTTTACTTTTTTTTTTTTTTTTTTTTTAGTGACAGGGTACTAGGAATTGAACTCAGGGGCACTTGGCCACATCCCCATCCCTATTTTGTTTTTATTGAGAGACAAGGTCTCACTGAGTAGCTTAGCACCTCACTTTTGCTAAGGCTGGCTTTGAACTCACGATCTTCCTGCCTCAGCTTCTCGAGCCACTGGGATTACAGGTGTGTGCTCCCATGCCTGGCTCTATTTTAGGTCTTGGAGAGGAACTTACATACTGTTTTCCATAATGGCTATACCAATTTATATTCCCACCAATAGTGTGTACGAGGATTCCCTTTTATTTACAACTTTGTCAGTACTTTTCAACTCTTTTCAATATTAGTCATCCTAACATTTGGGAGGTTATATTTACAGTTCTCTGATTAGTGATGTTGAGAATTTTTCATATGCCTGTTGACTATTTTTTATGTCTTCTTTTGGGATATGTCTATTCAGGCACTTAGCACATTTTTTAATGGGGTTATTTCTATTTTAATCAGCTTTTTTGCTGCTGTGACTAAAAGACACAACCAGAACAATTGTAGAGGTGGAAAAGTTTATTTGGGGGCTCATGGTTTCAGAAGTCTCCATCTATAGACAGCTGGCTTCATTCCTCAGGGCTCCAACTGAGGCAGAACAACATGGCAGAAGGCTGTGGCAGAAGAAGCAGGTCACATGATGATCAGAGAGCAGAAAGAAAGAGAGACTTCACTCACAAGATACAAAATATATACTAAAAGCCAGCCCCCAAGGACCTACCTCCTCCAGCCACATCCTACTTGCCCGTAGTTACTACTCAGTTAATCCTATCAGTGAGATTAACTCACTGATTGTGTTAAGAGTCTCATAACCCAATCATTTCTCCTCTAAACCTTCTTGCATTGTCTCACATATGAGCTTTTGGGGGACACCTTACATCCAAACAATCACTATTATTATTATTATTATTGATTTCTGTGCGTTCTTACATATTTTGGATATTAACTTGTGTTAGTTAGCCTTGCATCACTGTGACCAAAATACTCAACAAGAAAAACTTAGAAGAGAAAAAGATTATGTTGACTCATGATTTTAGAGGTCTCAGGCTGACTCCATTGCTCTGGGCCCAAGATGAGATTGAGCATCATGGCAGAAGGGCAGGTCAGAAGAAATCTACTTTCCTCCTGGCAGCCAGAAAGCAGAGAGTGTGTGTTTCTAAAATATAAAACTCAAAGGTATACCCCTAGTGACGTACTTCCTTCAACCATGTCCCACCTGCCTACAGTTGTCACCCAGTTAGTCCATTCAAATTATTAATATATCAGGTGGGTTAATCTCTTGATTAGGTTGCAGCATTCTGTACTCATTTTACCACTGACTATTTCTGCATTAACACAGGGTCTTTTACGGGAAACACCTCATATCAAACTCCTTATAAGATATATGATTTGCAAGTATTTCCTCTCATTGTATAGTTTGTCTTTTCACTCTTTTGATTGCTTCGTTGGCTATGAAGATTTTCAGTTTTTCTTAATTTCCTTTTTCTATTTTCATTTTGTTACACTTGCTTTGGTGATCATATCCCAAAAATCATTACCTAGTCCAATGTCATGGAGCTTTCTCCTGTGTTATTTTACTAGTTTTACAGTTTTAGGTCTTATATTTAAGTCATTAATTCCTTTTTGTTAATTAGACATTCAATTTGGTGACCAAAATACTCGACAAGAACAACTTAGAGGAAAATAGTTTATATTGGGCTCATGGTTCCAGAGGTTAAGTCTACAGTCAACTAATTCCATGGCTTTGGGCCTGAGTGAAGCAGGACATCATGGCAGGATCTTCAATCATATAGAATAAATTAATGTTTCTTATGATCTTCAATCATATAGAAGAAATTAATGTTTCCATACATGCATATATCATATTTGTCAATTTCCACCCTGCCTGGTATACTTCTTTGTCTTTATCTCTCACCCTACTCTCCCCAAGTATCCATCCTTTTTCATAATAGTCCATCTTCTATTTTCAGAACATTTGTTTGTTTCAATTTCCACATATGGAAGAAAACATGGAATAATTATCTTTATAGCTGGCTAATTTTACTTAACATAATAGCTTCTAATTCCACACATTTCCCTGCAATTGGCATGATTCCATTTTTCTTTATGGCCTATAAAACTCCACTGTGTATATAAAGATTCCATTTTTTTTCATCCATTTAGTTGTCTGATGGGTACCCAGGGCTAATCTACATCTTGGCCTTTGTGAAGGTCCTGATTTCATTCTTTTTTTTTTTTTTTTGGTACCGGGGATTGAACTCAGGGGCACTCGACCCCTGAGCCACATCCCCAGCCCTATTTTGTGTTTTATGTAGAGACAGGGTCTCACTGAGTTGCTTAGTGCCTCGCCATTGCTGAGGCTGGCTTTGAACTCGCGATTCTCCTGTCTCAGTCTCTCTAAGTGCTGGTATTACAAGCGTGAGCCACCGTGCCTGGCTCCTGACTTCATTTTTTTTGCATGTGGATATCCAGTTTTTTTGACACAACTTATTGAAAAGACTATTTTTCATTCATTATTTATTCTTTGTACTTTTGTTGAAATCAATGGATCATTTATAATGTTTATTTCTGAGCCCTGATTTGGTCCATAGGTTTATATGACGTTTTATGTGTATAACTTGTTCTTGATCTTAGAAGAAAAGCTTTCAGCTTTTTACTGATGAGAATAATGTTAGCTGTGTGCTTGTCATTTGTAATATTTATTGTGTTGAACTTATTCCTTTTATAACTATTATGTTTAGTGTTTTTATCACGAAAGGGTGTTGAATTTTGTCAAATACTTTTCTGCATCTATTGAAATGATCATACGTTACTATGATGTATCAAATATATTATTTTTGTATACCAAACCATCCTTGCATTATAAGGATAAATCCCACTTGATTGTGGTAATCCTTTGTGCTGTTATATTCCATTTCCTAGTACATTTTTGAGGATTTTTTCAGGTGTACTTACAAGGATGCTGCCCTATAATATTCTTTTCTAGTAATGTCCTTATCAGATTTTGGTATGTGGATAATATTAGACTTGCATAATGAGTTTAGAGGTTTTTCCTCCTCTTCAGTTTTTTTAGAAGAATTTGAGAAGGAATGGCATTAATGATTTTATGAATACTTGAATTCACTTGTACAGTCATCAGTCCTGGACTTTTGATATTTCTTACTGGGAAACTTATTATTATCACCAATTCAAAGAGGATTATAATTAAACATGCTGTAGTTATTAGCACTACAACTATATAGCTTTTTTTTTTTTAATTTCAGATGAGGGCTTTTTTGAGTCAATTTCACATCTCCTGATTGCATACCCTTATCTATTTCATACTTTGCACATTATTATGTTATATCCTAGAAACTGGGATTGCACTATGTCTAGGTATATTTTGAGACACTCTTTTATAGTTTCTCTCATTTATCTTTTTTATACCATATAAGATATAGATTTCATATATATATTTTTAAAGTGTGTCAATTTTTCAAAAACTCATGTATTCACTTACCCTTTTTAGCTCTTTTCACCTTCTTTAAACTGAAATTACTTCCTTGAAGAAAATTTGGAGCAGTTATACTTTGTTTGAATATTTTGAAGTATATATAGCAATGGAGTTTGCATTTAGGAGAGGAAAAATAAAATGAAAAGTTTTTAATGGTATTTAAGGCTTTTCCTTTCCAAGCATAAGTTCCATGAACTTTTTGACACAACTTATTTTTAAAGTTCCTTGAATTTAAGTTTCATTTGCAGCATTTTTTTAATTGGTCTCCAAGGGTGCCATGTGTAAGGGATTAGCTGATGGATTTGTAGCAATCACAGAAAAAACAGGGTAATCTTAATTCATTTGAGAGTTGGTTCTCATTTTCCTACCTTTTACATATTTTAATTGACTGATGTGGAGGAAAAAAAATTGCTATATTATAGAAGTGCAAATAATTTAGAATAGTTAGCCTAATTCTTAGAAGTTGAATTTTTATTAGCCCTATCAGGTTTCTGCCTAAAATTCATAAGGATGGATATAGGATATTGCTTATTAGTGTTAGAATAATTTAAGAGGATTTAGTCTCTTTTCAATCTCCTGCAGTATGCAAGGAATCCATGAACATCAGGGTTTCTCTGGGTTATAGATTAATGTCTCTGATATCCTATATTTTACATTTTTATTTAACTCTCAATGCTGAACAGAGTTGTAAGAGGTAAGGATGATAAATAAAATATTTATTTTTGAGTTTGCTGTTCATTGCTAAAAAAAAAATCAAACCCAAGTTAAATGGAAAATTGCTAAAGAAAGAATGCTTTCTTTTGACCACACTTGTATGAAATGAAGAGCTTGAACATGGAGCCAAAATCACATATATTGAAAATAATGTTAAAATAATAGCCAAGTTTGGGGGAATGCTTCACTTATGTTGGGTACTGATGATAATTTCTATATCTAAATCCCAATATTTTATTCTCCAAAGAGTACAAAGGAGCATTATTATTTTCTACAGTCTTGAGTCAAAAATACTGATTATTTAAAGTATCAATTAATTTGAGCAAGAATATACAATAATAAGTAGAGGAGAGACTTTGCATCCATGCTCTTCACTATCATGCTATGCATCAAGTTTCTTGAAAAAATTAAAGCTATCTTCCAAGTCTTCCCTCAGGGTTTCTCCAGGTTATAGATTAATGTCTCTAATATCCTATATTTTACATCTCAATTATTGCTGAGTGTTACTGATGGTATTGTCCCTTTTGCTCAGAGAGAAGATTTTTGTTTTGCTCTAACCTCTCCTGGGCTCCACACTACGGATGCCAACCATCATGACAGTACTGTTCCAGTGGGTTCAGTTTCCTTTGCTGGATCCACATCGTCTTTTGATAAAACAACCCCATTCTTCACTTAGCTGGATCCATGCCCTCCTTCTGAATTTCCACATGGCTCAGAAGGGACTGATATACAAACTGAGTGTGTTTAAATATCATCAACCATCTCAAATCAGTTGTGTTTTTATACCAACTCAAACTAAGCTCCTATGGTCTTTTCTTCAGTTGACTGAAAAGAAGATTAGGCCTGCACATGTTTGTTGAAGTTATTTATTGAGATTTCTGTATCCCTTTTCCTGAAGAAAAAGGCTTAAACAAGAGCATATATTTGTATTTCCTAAAAAATATCAATAGTATACAGGTAAATGGAATTGTTAATATACATATAATAAAAGAGAAGAATAATCATAAGAAAATTATTTGCATAATATCCAAGTTTAAAACATCAGCTCGGTTTCCACTTAAAAGTAGTGTGACTGTTAATAAACAGAAACTCTTCTGAGCTTTGGCTTCTTCATTGTGGAGAGATAGTGTCATGATTTAATAAGGCATTAGTGAAAACCTCAGCAAAATGCCCTATACTTAGAACACCTTAGATATTAGATGTATGTGAAGTAAAAATATAGATAAACTCAATTTCCATTTAAAAAAATGAAACAGTCAACTTTTAAGTCAAAAATTTGTTTCACTGTTCTTAGGTTTTTCCTGCAGGAAAATTAAGTGCTCATTTTAAATATATAAGGTTAAATGTGTTGTTTTCTCAATATAAAGGGACTATTTGTCTCAGAGGTAAACTCAAGTACCAGCTTTATACAATAAAAATTGTTAGCAGTTTTCTATTAACCCAAAACTTGCTTTCAAATATTAAGAATGCCCCCTTTATCCCTTTACTCCCCATATGTGCAAAAACAAACACATAGACCTTTATGCCTAATCTTGGATAAGAGATAACTTCTCTTTTACTTTTTATTTCCTCATGTCTTCTAACAAGGGAGTATCAATATGTGTGTTAGGATAATGCTATAAAATTAAAATAAATATTCACACATGGAAAATGATCATGGTATCTAACATATAATGATTTTCAATAAGTTTTAATTATTATATTTTTAATTTTGATGTCTGAATGCAAGCAAAAAGGGAGTAAGGTTTTCACTTTGTTACTCTAGACCTAATACTCAAAACTACCATATCATATGGCTTCTAATAAACATATGGCTCAATAAACATCTTTGAATGGATGAATTACACATTAATTTTTTATATTTTTCTAATTTTTTGGTAACCTAACATTAATCAAATTGAAAGGAACCTTTTATCTTTTAAAAACATTTTAAAGGTATTTTAATGGACATGCATTTTAAAACATTAACCCTGCATTTGTATGAAAAATTGACCTGTCTCACAAGCATAAGACTAATCCATACATATACATATCCACAGGCAAATACATTCATACAATCTTTCTGATTTGCATTGATCATTTTCTATCTTCTAATCATATTCTTTTATTGCATGCTTTGACAACAGTTTTTATCCATGAATTTGTTAGAAATCAGAATTTTTTACTGATAAATTAATGTCAGATTAAAGGGTTATGTTTCTGAAATACAGCTTAATTAAGTACACTTAGAAACTATCTTAAAATTTTTGTTAACATGGGTGAATTATATGTTGTTGGAGTGATTGTGAAATCTCTAAACAGAAAGGCCAAGTTTCTATTTTCCCAGAGCCTATTTGTTGAAAGATAAATGAGTATTCAAATAAATGAATGAATAACTGAAAGAACAAAGGAAAAGTACTAGCAGAATCACACAGACACAGAAATCTATGCTGGATTAGAGGAACTAGGGACATGAAAGTTAGTAAATAAGTGATTTTATTTCCTTTTAAAATTTTTCAAAAATGTATCAACTTTACATTTTAAGTAAGTAAATCATAGTTAGAAACACACTATCTTATCTTACTATAATCATAATTCTACTTTTAAAGTGACCAAAAGTATGAGACATACAGCTTGATCAGCTATTGAAATAGAGAAAAAATTGAATTTCTCTAGTTTATTTACTCAAACAAGGAATAAATAGCTTTGGAAATAAAATCTAGTTTCCATTTGGGATTGTTTTCAAAACCAGTTCCAGTTTTAGCCTGCCATTTCCAGATTGATATTAGATTGCAGTTCATTAACTTTACTTAGTAATTTACATAATCTTGGCTGAGTGAAAGTTCTGTAGAGTGCATATGTATGTGTATGCTCATGTATACATGCATTGGTATTTTAAAAAGTTCTTATCTTGTCCTGATGGTTTTCTTTTGATGATCTCTTGATTAGTGAGTGTAGAAAGGGTGTTATATTGACATAACTATTTTCTAGATAACATTAAATGCAAAGTAGGCAACAAATTTAGCTATAGTACTTTAAAAATAATTTTAAATAAAACAATATGAAAAATGATGTAGACACATCTAAATAACATCATTATAATAAACAGATCTTTTCTTGATTCTATATATTTTTAGTACAATATTTAAAATATGATATGGGCTTTACATGTGTTGGATTTTATTTCCAGGTATTTATCATAATAAAAGAATCTTGATTTGTTTCTGAAATAAACTATGATGATTTATGACTAAGAAATACTGGTAGAAACATTAAACAAATTCAAAATAAATAAATATACTATTTTAATTGAAATATTTAAATATGTTAAGTTTCTTAAAATTGATAGACTAATTTAAAACCTTTCTAAATAATACTCTGTTTTGTTTTGTGTATGGAAAGTAATGAACCTTTTGCAAATTTGTTTATGAAAATATAAAGAGTTAATATCCAAGAAACTCTTAAAGAAAAACAATTTGAAGAGATTTGCCACAAAAGTTAGCATTAGCTGAAATATTTCAGGAAGTGTGGTACTGGCATACGAATTGACAAGGGTGTAGAATTAGATATGGATACAGATAATGAAAGAAAAAAGAGAGCAGATTTATAGACCTAAGATATATAGATGTTTAGTTGATAACAGAAGTAGTTCTTGTAAGATATTAAGAAGGAAAATAGACTTTATAATAAATGATTCGGGAAATATTTAAAAATATAACTGAATGAAAATCTCAAAAACTGCATAAAAACCAATTCCACATAGTTTAGGAATTTAAAAAAATTAATAAAGTATTAGAAAGTACAAAAACAAATGCAGCATAATATAACTCATGTGGAAGTTAAAGTTAATCTCAGAAATGTAGAAAGTTGCATAGTCATTACTAGGGGCTGTTAAGGATAGCAGAGGCTGGTTATGGTGTACAAAATAGAGTTAGGTACAAATTGTAGTGCCAAAAGCAAAGTAGGGTGACAGTAATTAATAATTTATTATCTATTGTACATCCAAAATAAAAGGAGGGCTTTGAATGTTTCTAACATGAAGAAGTGATAAATATTTGAGATAATGGATATAATTACCCAGATTTAATAATTACACATTATATATGTATATCAAAGTGTCACACTGTACTACCAAAGTAGACACAATTATTATGTCTCAATTAAAATTTTTTAAAAATAGGTGAATATAGTTATGCAAAGAATTTACTCAATCTGACATAAAAATAAATACCTCTAAAAGGAAGATAATTGATACATTCAACTTTATTAAAATTGAGAAAATCAATTATTAAGAGATACAGGAAGAATAAAATGATAGATCACAAATTATAAGTTGCTAATGTATATTATCAAAAAATTTTTGGCTATCCAGAATATATAAAGAATGCCAACAGAGCCGGACACAGTGGCTCAAGCCTGTAATCCCAGCACTTAGGGAGGCTGAGACAGGAGAATCGCAAGTTCAAAGCCAGCCTCAGCAATGGCGAGATGCTAAGCAACTCAGTGAGACCCTGTCTCTACATAAAACACAAAATAGGGCTGGGGATGTGGCTCTGTGGTCAAGTGCCCCTGACTTCAATCCCTGGTAGCAAAAAAAAAAAAAAAAAAAAAAAAAAAGAATGCCAACAGACCAATAAAAAGTATACCAAAAGAAAAAAGACTAACAAAACTTTAAAAATGTGCTTAATCTAATTATCAAAGAATTACATAAGAAAACCACACTAATATAACAACACATTTTCACCTGACTGGCCAAAAAAATCCTAACACTGCCTTATATTCTTTATGATAATTATCACATGGTTTTAAAATAAAATAATAAGATACATCAAAGTAATTTGAAGATATACATGCTTTACAAATCAACTCCAAAACAGAGTAAATAGAAACATATGTAGAATACTCATATAAGACTATTCTCAATAGTGTTTTTTATAATGATTGAACAGGGAAGATAATCCATATGTCTATCAAGAATACAATGTGCAAATAATTGTTGATCATTTATGTAACAAAATACAATTAAACAATGATACATAGCTACCCCTTCAATAGGGGACTAATATCTAGAATATACGAAGTACTCAAATAGCTTAATACCAAAAGATAAAAATAAAAATAACACAATCAATAAAGAAACAGAAACTTCTCAAAAGTATAAACACAAATGGCCAATATTTGTGTTTACACAAACACAAATTAACCAATATTTTAACCAATATTAACAAATGCATGTTTTTTAAAAAAAACTGAATGCTAAAGCAAACATGGAGGTTGTATGCTGTTTATTTTCTCTGGCAAGTGCAAAGGAACCTTAGTTTCTTGAGAGATTTACTCCCTAAGCTATGCATTTCTTCTAGGATACTTCACTCTGGAATATTTCAAAGAAGTTTATAATTAACGGAAAAATTTGTAAAAAGCAGCCTATTGTAAAAAATTATTTCTTCAAATTTCCCCTCAGTCATTTCCTAGAATCTGAAAAGGTTCATTTCACCTTACTTTTTTAACATATTATCTTAAACTTATTAAAATTGATGGTGATATTCAGTGGTTGATAACCACTTCTATAGGCTTTCTTCATACAAAAGTAGCAGTCACAAAAATTAGTTTTCAATTATTTTATACTTTTCTTGTAAGATATTTAATTAAGTTTGAGTAATGATGACTTAGAGAACATTTATGTTTGTTTAATGTAAAAGAGTTCAAGTTCAGTGTTATTAGAAATGCTGAAATTAGATTTTGATTCTCTCTGTCTTATTTTAAAGTGAGACCTAATTTGTATTCAACTGACCAAGAACTGAAAAAACATCCTCATTTGGGCTACATGTAGGTACAATGAGAGTTTTGAACTAGCAACATTTTTAGAATTATTTAGGTGACCTTTACACAGGGTTTGAAATGAACTTCAACTGTAAAATCCTTTAGAAAAGTTTTTTTCAAACTTTATTGTGCATCAGAATTACCCAGGTAGGTAAGGAAAGAGAAAACTTATTAAAACACTGTTGGAACCTATGCCAGAGGTTTTGATTTAGCAAAATCTGAACTGAGGTTTTATAATTTGCATTTCTAACAAGTTCCCATATGATACTGATCCTTCTTGTCCAGAGCCCACACTATGAGAACTATTTTATACGTGTCCAAATATCTTGGTGCATTTGGGCATGATAGTGCACGCCTATAATCCCAATGACTCAGGAGACTGAGGCAGAAGGATCAGCAGGTTTGAAGCCTGCTTGGATCACTTAAGGTAACCTTGTCTCAAAATAAAAAATAAAAAGGAGTGGGGATATAGTTCAGTGGTAAAACACTTCTGAGTTCAATCCCAAGAACCAATAATGAAAGCAAGTACAATAAGTATAAAATAAATTTAAGAATTATGTTTTATATACCTGATTCATTAAAAAGAGAGATCCTAGAAAAATTATAGCTTCAAGGTAAAGTAAATCATCAATAGCAGCAGCAGTAATAACAAGACATCTAGTAAATGTTTGATAACATGAAAGTCCTGGTGTCATTTTCTATCATAGTTCTTCTTGTCTTAGAATTTAGGGTAGGGTTTTGTAAATACCAATACAGAATTTTAAAACTGTGTTTTGAATATGTTTTCGTGTTCAAATCAAAGTAACACAGGTAATGATAAGCCTAAATTATATTAATTAGCTAAAATGAGTTCAGATTTCCCTCAACTTGAGATTAAATTAATTTTTAAAAAATCAAGGCACTCTCTTAAATGTGAATTTTCCCAAAGGGACAATTTTATATACTTGAATCCATTAGTTTAGAAATGTGCAATCTTTAAAAAGGCTTTCAATATAATATGCATGTAGTTCTCATTTTTATTGCTGTTTTTGTGATTTATAAAAAAAGAGTAGATGTTCTCATATATGTGGAGTCTAGACTTTCTCCCTTAAAATTTTAGTTGAAATTTTAAAAAGGAAATGTGATCCAAATAGTATAGCACAAATTGTCACAATTGAAAAGAGTTGAAAATTAGTTTAAAAGAGCCCACATATCTGCCTGGAGAATGTTACAATATGGTGCTAAAGCAACTTCAAGAGCCTCTAGGAATGGTTATAAAATTCACTTGTTTTTTAGAAACTTGAAATATGTCTCAAACAACCACATAATCCACTCCTATTACCAATTTTCCACCTCAAACTTGGGAAAGGCATATAGCAAGAGAAGATCAAGTTTTCCATATTTATGGGAAATTTGGATTGACTCAGAAGTAATAAAAAATCAGTAGTATAACACTGTTGAGAGCTAATTTTACCTAAATTTTTCGTGTGCTTTTGACAAAAACCTGATATTATAAATTAAAATTTTTGAGACATAAGAATCTTTATTTCACGTGAAGACAAGAGACTCTTATAGATATTGCTAATTGTATATCAGTATCTATATTCTTTCAACATAGAAATGAGAGTTATAATCAAACACATGCCTGTGCAGCCATATTATATCCATAACCCTGTTTAAATTCAGCTGTGGTTGTGTGTCTAGATTCTAGAAAGTAGAATGCAAGTAGGAGGACTAGGTGTCACTTATTCCAAGGCCTTTTAAGACCAAAGATATGCCTTCTCCATATTGTCTTTCTTCTTCTTACCAGGTGAAAAACAGCACAATGGAAGATTATTAGATTACTCTTTGGGTTGGGAAAAACAAGGGTTTAGCAGTATATCTCACTAATCTTTATATTCCCAAGGCATAGAATGGTGCCTGGTGTGTAGCAGATGCTTAGGAAATGTCATTTGTCATTACACAGGGTTAACTTTATGATGTCATACAAATCCAAAAGAAGAAAGATTAAAAAGCAGTTTCTCCAATCCTACTTCTTGATTATGTCATAATGTTAACATATTCATAGCTAATTTCAGAATCAATTTTGTCATTCTATTCAATAAATTAGGTTATTAAAGTTGTAAATATGTACACATTGTTACAAGATGAAATAATATCACTTGGTTAAATGAAAGGAAAAGCACATGTTATAAACTAAATTGTTTGCTTCCACAATTTATGTGTTGAAGCTGTAACTTCCAGTGTGACTGTATTCTGAAAGTAATCCTTTAACAAAACAAATAAGGTTAAGTGAGGTCATAAGGGCAGCAGGGCATTAATCCCATCATCTTGGCCTCAAAGCAAGAGGCATCAGGGTTGCTCATGCATAAATGAAAGGCCATTTGAAGACACAGCTAGAAGGCAGCTGTCAACAAGCCATGGACAGAAGCCTCAGGAGAAACAGAACCTGCCAATACTTTGATATTAAACTTCCAGCCACCAGAACTTTAAGAAAATAAATTTCTGTTGTTTAAGTCACTTACCTGCTTATAGTTTACTATGGTAACCCTATCAGAATAATAGTGTCTTATGTAACTATGTATGTTATTGCATAGAAAAGAACATGCCCCTGTTATCTGACAGAGTAGATTTGTAGACAGCTTGCCTCTACCAGTTATTACCATGTGGTGTTGTGACTATGGAGACTTACATTAAGCTACATGAACCTCAGTTTCCTTATCTGTTCAATGGACATAATCATCTCTACCTGGAAGCCTTTTAGAGACTTGTTATCTGCCACAGAATCTGACATTTCATAAACATGTGTTGGTTCCTTTTTGCTACTTCTGACTCACAAAAAATAAGACTTCAAACATTATTTCCAGTACTCTTCAATAATATGACACATGTGTCAGATTGACTAATATATCTCCTTTAATAATAAGTTTTGCCATTTAGAATCCCTCTGTTTTGGAGAGAACTTATCAGTATGATCCATGAAATAACCTTACAACATTACACAACATTTTACTCTATGCATTTTTTAAAATTTTGCAAAGAATAGGGAATGAGGCTTAGGACAAAAACAATGGGTGTAAACATATCAAGTGAAGGTTGGGAAGGGGTGTGAGAAACAGTAGTGGTAGGAGATTAGGATCGTAATTGTTTTGGAGGGCAAGGTAAAGCTGAGAGTACATATTTGTGAATATTTGGGGCATAAAACTGGACAAAGAGTAGAAAAGTACTTAAAATAAGATGTGCAGATCAAGTTGAACATCATCCATTTTATTTATATGCTTTGTGGAGTTAAGTCTTTAAGTACACTAAGCACAAGAGAAAAGAGGAGAATATGTATTTTAAACATTTTCATAAGTTATATCATGGCCATGAACGAGGTCTTCAAAAAGTAAAAGTTTTACAGTGATGAATTGTTTCCAAGAGGAAGATAACTTTGATAGAAGAGAATATTGCTTGAAATTAAACTATTTCTGTAGCCCCCAAAAGCAAATACTATTGCAAAGTATCAGGCAGTTCTTACCTAAACACAGAGCAGAATATAAAACTGAATACATATGTGTGTTCTGCCAATGCTTACATTATTCTAGAGATAATGATTGCTATTTTTTTTTTTTTTGGCACCAAGGACTGAACTCAGGGGCACTCGACCACTGAGCCACATTCCCAGCCCTATTTTTGTGTTTTATGTAGAGACAGGGTCTCACTGAGTTGCTTAGCACCTCGCTGTTGCTGAGGCTGGCTTTGAACTCGCGATCCTCCTGTCTCAGCCTCCCTAAGTGCTGGGATTACAGGCGTGAGCCACTGCGCCGGCTGAGATAATGATTGCTATTTAAAGTGTGTCTTTGACTCTAAGATATAAAATCAAGTGAACTAATGTATGTGACAGCAATTTGTAAACTATAATACACCATGCAAATGTTAGTTGCTATTTTTGTATAGAATTAGAGGAAGCAAAGATGTTTTAACATCTCCTTAATGTATTTCACTGACTTCAGATTCCATAAAGATTGAATAGAACAGTATGCAATTTACTATTTGGCCTGTGAAATACACAAGGTCTCCTGCAAAGGACTCTTCTGAAATTCTAAGGTTTGTATATAAGCAGTGCCTCAAATCCCATGTATTTTTTTATTATTTCACATGCTTTTTAAAGTTAGTACATTTTCTTACAATAAGAAGGAGTTCAGGAAGTATTGCTGAAACTTTACCAGAGAAAAGAAGCTAGTTTGATTTCAAAAATATGGCTTTAGCAATGATTGCATTCCCTATCCACCTAATCTATCATTCATTACATTATTATCTTCTCTCCAGTTGCAATGACTTTGTGTCATAATCATGAATATTAATAAATATCCCTCAATGTATTATCTCTGGGATCTTTTTGTTCAAAATGGTTTTCAAGTTTTATAAAAACTAATAACCAGTAACTCCTAATACAAGCACTCAATAATTTCTATTCTTTCTTATTTGAATGTTCAGAGTATTGCTCCATGTTAATAGGAGCCAATCCCCATCGGAACTAGAAAATTAAGATATTGATTCTTTATTCTTATCAGGAAATTTTTTAAAAATCCTTTGACACACATGGCCTTTGCTTGCATCAAGAAACACATGTTCTAAATTGTATATATCATGGAGGCTAAGATATTTTTCTTCATAATTGAAGTAATTTATACAATAAAGAACTAATGTTTTTATTTGCATAAAACTTTTTGCAAGAAAATTTCTCAGTGTTTTAAAATTATTCTTAATAGATCGACCTGATAAATAGGTCAATATTTTTATATTTTAAATTATGTTTGTGGATTTTTAAAAATTTAACCATTTCTGGGCTGAGGTTGTGGCTCTGTGGTAGGGCACTTGCCTTGCACACATGAGGCACTGGGTTCGATCCTCAGCACCACATACAAAATACATAAATAAATAAAATAAAAGTTTTTTTTTAAATTAACCATTCCTAAACTTGCTCATCCCACAGACTTCCCTATCTTAGTAAAAGGCAGTTCTTCTCTAGTTGTTTCAGCATCAGGAGTGGAATTATCTTTGATGCTTCTCCTTTTTTCATTCTCTTCATTCAATTCATCAGCAAGAGCTAAAAATACTACTGTCAATATATCAAATCTATCTGGAATCCTTCCAGTTTCCAAAGCCTCTATTTATGCCACCAATATTTCATATCATTATTGCATTGTCCTATAATTAACTATGTACATATTGGAATGTTGTTTTAAAATTTTTCCCCTCGTGGGTAAAATTTCACTTGGCACAAAATTAATGTGTCAAATATTTTGTGTTTATTTTTTATTCAGAAAATAAAATGAAATAAAAAACTAAAATTTAGTTTAGCTTTAACACAGATGAAAAAGAATGCTTAAATAAATGAATTGGAATAATTATAAGAGAATATGAATCTTGTCATGTAATGAGGATATTTTTAACTTCAAAGCAATGTAAAAATGATAAAGGTAAAGATTGACAACTGGCTATCCATTTTGTACCCCAAACCACATGTAAAAATTAATTGCAGGTAAATTCTACATTTAGAAAAATAAGAAAATAGAATTTCAATACAATAACTTAAGAAACAACCTTCAAAACTGTACATTTCATACAAATTTCTTAAACAGGATATAATAAGAATAAAAGGAATAATAAATTCACTTTATTTACATTAAAAATTGATATACTAAAGAGTGAAATTTAAAATTTTTGTTTAATAAGAATTAAATGGAATTAATGAAAAATATTTGGTATATATATAAAAATAAAATTATATGTACACATATACATACATGTATGTAATATTGTATATATAATAGGCATAATATATACTATATATGATATGCATGCATATATGTACACACACATAGGACTTATATCTAAGTTACATGGAGAATTCCTACAAATTAAATTTTTAAAAGGGAAGGTAATATCATTAAATAGGTAAAAGACTTGAACAGGTTTTTTATAAAAGAAGGTATCCAAATGACCAATAATTACTTCTAAATATACATATCATTTGTTAACACAGTGTAATTCCTCTGTTAATCCACCAGAATATCAAAAAATAAAGAAAAAATAAGCCTTGAAAATTCCAAGTGTTGCTGAGCATAAGCATGCATTACTAGTAGACTTCTCAAGTGCTGGTACAACTTCTTTAGAGTAGTTTTGGCACCAGTGACTGAAGTCTGACATAACCATACATTGTGAGCCTTAGATTCCCCTGCTAGGTATATATGTGCATACTTTATAGGCACAGGATAGATTCCCCGAACACACACAGAAAAAAAAGGGGAGGGTTATAAGAAAGCTTATTTTATACATTTTTGTATCTATATTTACATGTTTGGGCGGAGGAGATTGTACTCCTAATCAGGTCCAAAAATGCCTTGAGAGCAAGAAGATGTGAGTGGCTTGGGGTTTTTGCAGTGGTTAGGAGTAGAACTGGGATGTAGGCTGAGGCTTGCACCATTTCAACTTACCACCAACACCAAAGGAGTAAGCACCTGAGCTTTCTGTCAGCCTGTCGATATGAGGGCAGAAGAGTAAGAAGAGGAAGCAGCTGTCCATGAATGTTGCCACAAATAGTAAACATAGAGAAAGGCAGGCTCTTTATTCTAGTATATAACCCCCAATTGCATACATATGTAAATATGCTTCATAAGATACATACAGTAATGTTCACGGGAACATTATTCATTATGATTCAAAATAGGTGATGCCAAAGTATATTTTAACTCTAGGACAGATAAATAATTCATGATGTATCAGTACTATGTAATTCTATATAGGAATAGGAATGCACAAAGTGCTGATATGTATGTTGCTATGGATGAAACTGTAATGCTATGCTAAACAAGACTCTTATAGAAAAGGGCATACTTAGATTACTTTTATATAAAATAAAGTTCAGATACAGTCAAAATTAGTTTGTATTAATTTAAATAATCTAGTGATTAACCTCTTGCAGTTAGGGTAATAGTAGGGAACAGGAAAGGGCTCTGGGGTAGGATAATATATTGTTTCTTGGCCTGGGTGGTGATTGAAAGGAAGTATTTACATTATAAAAACTAATGCAATGCATATTTGTGAATTGTTCACTTTTTATATATAATTCTTTAATGAAATGCTCACTTTTGGAGAGAACAGATAGATTTAGATATTTATATTTCTACATATCTCTATATATCAGGGTCTATGAGCATACAAATATACAATTGAGGAAAGAGATATAACGTGGTATTTATGTAAAGAGGTAGTATACTTTAAAGTATGCATTTTATAACAGAGTATTCTAAATATAAGATGAAGTCAAACCAAATATATCCAAGATATTACCAGCAATTTTTTATTACTTTAAAATTTAAGAAAGTTTTATAAGTAACTAGTATTTTGGTGATAGAAATTGTGTAATATGTTAGGAATATTTCTCATAGTAGAGTGAACAATCATTATGCTATAATCATATGTACATTATGCTATAATCATATGTGGCATTTGTCAGTCTGATTTTTCCAAGAAAAATGAAGAAACAGTTTATAAAATGGGGAACAAATATCAGATCTCTTTTCATCTAATTGTCATAACATAAATTTTTTATGTCCTATACTGAATGAATAAATACCTGTATAACATATTAAATGATATATTAATTAGTTTGTCTTTAAGCAGATGAGGTAAAAGTAAATAAGTAACTGCCACATTTTTTTGAATTAAAAGAATTACTAACATTCATAAAATTACTTATTATCAGATAGGGATTTGTATGCTGGGAGAATTAGGCTATTTCACCTAAATATTTCAAAATATTTTCAAGGTCTTTGGACTTTCCTAATGAGCATATCTTATATTGTAATAGATTCTGAGGCTGTATTTCAATTGTGCTATTATAAAGAAGACTTTAAAAATCTGTTTCTTTATGAAATTTTTATATAAAAATGACTTTTACAATATATCCACATACTAAGAAGTGCCATTTAACAACAAATATAAACTCTAAATTAAAATGAGAAAATCAGCCACAGTGCACAAATATAGTTTTAATCTTTGTTTTCTCATTTGTGAGTGTACTGGTACAGCAGACTGTTACCTCCCTGATTGTCCTTCCCCCTTCACCATATGGCTGGTCATCTGTTATATGATAAGATAATACAGAATGTTCCAGAGTCTACAGGAGAGACATCACTGCTGTGGAATTCACTGTCCAAATCCCCATAAACCTGGGCTAGATCACTCTTCCTGTGTAAATCACACTTTGCTATCCTGAAAAATGTGAATTCATCTGATTTTGTTTTGTTAACTTGAATAAAGCACCCTTTCCTCTGCCAAGGTTTTCTTTTCTTTTTTTTTTTTTTCTTGACCAAATATAAGCTTCCAAGATGTGGACATAGGCTGTCATCTTATTCTTTATTTGGCTTTTCTTATATGACTGAGTGATTAATTAAAAGCCAGTAAAAGATGCTTTTTAAAATACTAAACAATCTGCTCTTTTGCACATAATGGACTAAATAACAAATGCTTATTATACTTTTACATATGTTAGTGTTAAATTGAGCAAGAAAAACAAAAATCCAACTTATAAAAGGTTTGAAATATATTCAAAATGAATGTCTGAGCATTTTCAGCAACCAATATATATATATATGTATATATATATATGTTAATTTTGTTTGATAATTCTTTGTTTGAGTCAGGTATAAAACAACCTCAAGTATAATCACTATAAGGATAGTATAGAAAAGAATTTTGCTCATTTACAGAATTGAATAAATATTCAAATAATAAAAACAACCAAAATTAGAAATTTCATCAGACTGTGCCTTTAAGAATTCACAGAATGCATACAGTGGAACAGATGTTTATACTTGATGCCACTATATAAACATGTTATTAATTAAATTGTAATAAATCCTTTTAATATATTCACCCAAATTAGTTTTAAAGACAAAAGAGGAATATCCAGTGAAATGAAAAGCTCTGTTGAACTTGTTGATATGGAAATTGTTGATGTTAAACAAAACAAAACCAAAAAAGCCTCAAATCCACATGGGAAATTAATAGAAAATCATCTTAGAAAAGGATTTTACAATATTTTCATTATGTTAAAAAGAAGCCAAAAAAATCTTAATATACCGAAGAAGTATTAAATCTAAGAAACAGAAATCATAACATCCCTAAGATATTTTAGGGCATGACTATTTTTGCTACATTCTTTATGAGTCATTATTAACCATGAAAGATATTTAATAATAGTAGAAAGAAAGCACCAAGGCATTAGAAGCATGTTAGAATTTTTATTTGCGTTAATAATTGCAAAAAGTCTTCTCTTTCAATGATGGTTTTCAAGGAACTGAGAATTAGTCATGGACAATAACTAATAGGAAGTTTTTCATATTTCCAACTCTGTTCTCTCTCCAAAGGTTACTCTTTTTAACAGTTGAAAAAAATTTTACCCTTTCATTATATTTGGATCCTTAAGGGTTAAAATGGAAGAATGAGACATAATCCATGCTAAGAGGGTGAAATTTAAGATGATGCCAAGCATCTCTCACTCCTGTCTTCCAGGGTCAGGCTTCTTGAAATTGCCTTGCAGTTTTTAGTTCCTCGGATATTTTTCTCTAGCTCATGCAATCTATTTTGCCAGGAGAATTAATGGCATTCTAATTAACAAATGTTCAATGTATGTTTCCAACTGCCTTTTTCATTGACACTGTTGACTAATTACCTTTCTTGTTCTCTATTCCATCTCATTCAGCATGATTCCAATCTCTCCTGGCTTTCTTTCCTCTTCTGTCTACTTCTCAGTCTCCTTCCTTGACTTGTCTCTTTCTCTTTCTTAGCCTTTTTCAGTATCTTCTCCCTTTTGTTTTCTTAGACTACTCATTCTACTTACATAATATAATTAATGCCCCAGGTTTCCAGTAAAATACAAGTTCGTATCTGCTTTTGGAATGCCCCATTCAAATGTCCCACTCTTGGATGAAAACTGCCCATGTTTTGTTTTTCCCACATGTAAAACCAGGTGGCTGAGAGCTGCTAAAGAAAACAACACTACTGGGCAGATTGTAATTACTATAAATTAATGCTTGTTATTCTCATTAAAATCTTTAATATTATCTATAAATTGCATAGAGTTTGTCTGATATCTTGTAATTATAATTTCAAATATTTTCTGCTATTCAAACTATCTCTTCAATGCCACTTTAGTTTCAAACATATTGCCAGATTTTACTGTTCCTATTTCCCAGATATCTGTCGTGTTTACTTCTCTTAATTTTCACTGTCATCCTAATAACTTCCATTATTCTTTACCTAAGGTCATAGTACGGGGTAAGATATATCCATCCTACCTACATCCACTTTTGCCCACCTAGATTTCATTATCTGTCGTGCAGTGTTCTTTCCAAAATGCAGATTTGAATTTCCCATACACAGACCTCAGTCTTACCCTTCTTCTGTACTCTGTGTGTCTTCTGACTAGTATCATTTAATTAAAAAAAATGCCATGTTCTGCAATAAAACACTGAATTATCCTACTTTATTACCTTTGATCATTTTGTACCCTTGTCTTAATATCTCCTCTCTCAGCTTCTTCTCTCATGCTTGTCTTTTAGATCTAAAGCTTTCTAAACCTTTCACATTAATTTAAAATTCTTTGATATATGAATACATAGTTTTCAGTAATCTCCCTTCATATTTCATTAACAAACGTCTGTGTAATGATTTAATTTCTTTTGTTTCTCTGATGTGTATGAGCCCATCAGTTCAGGGACTGTTTCTTGTTTTGTTCATCATTGTTTCCCAGTGTTCAATGCAAATTAAATATTTAGTAAACATTTGTTAAATGAATGAAGGAATGCCACCACTCATTTGTACATTGGATCCAGGTTTTGATTGACTCTTTTTTAACTTTTATTTGTCTTTTATTATTTTGATGTAGATGTTCATTATAGTGTTATTAATAATGAGAAATGATTTACATATCTAAAATTAAGGGAAGATGAAGTATATTATAGTAAATTCATATCTTGACACCTGAAATGTTTATGTAAAACTATTAGAAGGAAACATTACAAAAATTTGAGTGTGATTAGAGGTGGCATTATATGTGATTCTTATTTTTTTCTAGCTTTATTGAGGTATAATTAGCATATAGAAATTTATGTTCTCAGTGTACAGTGTGATATTTTCATACATATAGTGAATATATGATATATGTATACATGATTACCACCATCAAACTAATTAACATACCCATCACCTTACATGAATAGTATTTAACTATAGTTACCATGCTGTACATTAGATCTCCAGAACTTGTTTATCTTGTCTAAATGAAACTTCTTATCCTTTGACCAATATCTTCCCATTTCTCCCACCCTGCCTCTCTCCTTTTTTTTTTTTGGTCCCAGAGATTGAACACAAGGGCACGTGACCACTGAGCCACATCCCAGCCTTATTTTACATTTTTATTTAAAGACAGGGTCTCACTAAGTTGCTTAGTGTCTCACTTTTGTTGAGGCTGGCTTTGAACTCGCATTCCTTCTGCCTCAGCCCCCTGAGTGGCTGGGATTACAGGTGTGCACCACCAAGCCTGGCCTGACTCTCCTTTTAAATTAGAAATAAATTTAAATATCAAAATTTTAATAAAATATATCTAAATTATGCAGTTGTGGAAATACTGCACCCATAAAACATCTTACCAGTGTGTACTGTTCTGCAGAATCCTGCAGTGATTTAGTCAGTAGGACCATTAGTTGGTGTGATCTCTCTATATAGTTGCCTTTTAAAATACATCCCAATTAATTTCCATTACTTTTGGCAGTTCTGACACCATAGCTCTTGAATATTTCAACATATTTACTGATCATTTTACTACTTAAAGAATTTAAATAAATTACTTAGAAATGCTTCTTCATGAAGCTATTAGCAAATAAGAATTTCTTTTTTTTTAAATTTTTTTTTAGTTGTTGATGGATCTTTATTTTATTCATTTATTGTTTATATGTGGTGCTGAGGCTCGAACCCAGTGCTTCACGCGTGCTAGGCAAGCGCACTACCACTGAGCTACAGCCCCAGCCCTAGCAAATAAGAATTTCTTGATTGTACTTTAAAATTAAAATTGCTCTTCTCTCACTTTCAGTATAGCAGCTGTGCCATTAGTAAGTATTTATTTATTAATATACACTAACTAATAAGTTTTACAATTCTAGGTTCAGTTATTTACTATTACACTATAGAAGATGCTATTGCTATTACAAGGTATTTGGATT
Source organism: Xerus rutilus (assembly GCA_028644305.1). Taxonomy (NCBI): domain Eukaryota; kingdom Metazoa; phylum Chordata; class Mammalia; order Rodentia; family Sciuridae; genus Xerus; species Xerus rutilus. Next base: position 50,413,207 of record CM053404.1, read on the forward strand.
GAGGGAGAAAGAAAATATGTGCACTACTAAAGACTAATATTGCTGTTGTTTTCAACCTCCATGGAGGTTGAAACGTTTGCATGCAAATCACAAACTAATATGATGCCTTCGGGTTCAAGTAACTCAATTTTGATTTGAATTATATTAAAAAATGACAAAAACCCAAAGTTAGGACAATCTAAGCTATGACTTCATTTCTCTGCTGTCATCTTCTCTATACCCTTTCTATGTTGGATAGGTAAGTTTTCTAACTATTAGCAAAATGGTTAAAATAATTCTGGTATCACACCTACACATCAAAAATTTCCAGAGTTAAAAAAAAGAATTGCCTCAAATTGCTTCTCCTTGTGAGAAGCAGTGTCTCCTTTGTAAGAACTGTGGAAATGTCCCTTCTTCAGCCAGTCACTGGAAAGCATGTCAAGGACAAATGGACTGCCATTTTTGTCTTGGACAAGTCACATCATACTCTCTGAGGCTATCAAAAAGAAAAGATATAGTTTGAAGCATAAGAAATATTTGAGGGTTTTATATATCTGCACAAAAATCAGTGTTGCTTAGAAAGGAGTGAGTAGAGGATGTTGAGTGTTCAGTCAGAAAGTATTTGCTACAACCAGAATTCATTCTCTTAAGTTATTTCTTTATTGAAGACTAACTAGGTGATATTTCAATTGCTCTGATGAGGCAGGACATGTATGCACATGAAGAGACCCAGTAAATATCAAAAGAGTAGAGAAAAAATTTACCTAGAAGAAGAAATCCCTTAATGATAGCATTTAAGAGAAGAAAGCTTTGATGGAGACTGCTATAGATACATAAATGAAGATACAATGTATAGCCACAATAATGTGGAATAAAATTTCATCAAGTCTGTCATTTATTCATTCAGTGTGTAAAAATATCTACTGAGTATCTTCTGTGTGCCAGCTCAGATTCTAGTCTTGAGGTTGGAGTGCGGTAGAGAAAATTTAAAGGGCCTGGTCAGGAAGGGGAGAGGCTAAGGCAGGAAGAGAGGGGCTATGAGGTGGGAAGAGGAGGTATCTAGAGTCCTGTGTCCTCTGGGACTGGTCAGGGGATCCTGCTGAGGTCAGAGTCCTTCAGGGATGAGTCAGGAAAAGTCCACTGATTGGTAGGAGATGTCATTACTGCTTATGTATCAGCGTCTGGTTGGCTGTTCCTTTGCACATGCGGGCTGCTTGCTGCTTTGTTCCCTGTGGCCCACCGAGGCATTTGCCATGTTTGTGCGTACTACGTTCCCCTCGCTAACCTAATAACTCACAATGTACTAGGAGAAATAATTACTCAACAGATAAACAAATTGATAACATAAGGTCAGTTAGCGATGATTGTCATAAAGAAAAAGCAGGAAAAGGGCCAAAAAATGATGGGAGATGACCCTTTATACCCATGCTTCCCAAAAAGATTTGAACATAAATTACCTGGGGATATTACTAAACAGAAGATTTTGGTTCATTTGGTCTAGAATAAGATGTGTGATTCTGCATTTCTAAAATGCTCCTAGATCAGGCTATGCAACCACTTCATGAACACTGCTTTAAGTTGTGAGGTTTTAGGGTGATAGTTGAACAGAAGCCCGAGTGAAAAGAAAGAATGTACTCTTGCAGGGGCAGAAAATTTCACAAGAGAAAATCGAATACAAAGGCTCAACAGGGAGACTGACTTCGGACATGGAGAAGGAAGGGTAAAATGTAGCAAATGAGCCCAGAGGGATCTCCAGCAGTCATCATGAATAGTGTATAGGTCATCCTAAGGATTTTCGATGATTTTTATTTTGGTGAAATGTCCTTACCTAATGAAAGGTGTATTAGTCAGAGTTCTCCAGGGACACAGAACTCTTATGGTTTGGATAGAGGTGTCCTCCCAAAGTTCCTGTGTTAATACAGGAATGTTCAGGTAAAAGATTAGATTAAGAGAGCTGTAACCTAATTAGTCCATTGTAGTCTGAATGGACTTATTGAATTGTAACTGTAGGCAGGTGGAGGTGTGGCTAGAGGAGGTGGGTCACTGGGGGTAAGTCTTTCTTGCAGCCCCTCCCGTTTTCTCCTCTCTGCTTCCTTGCTGCCATGAAGGGAGCAGCTTTCCTCCGCTGGGCATTTCTCCCATGATGTGCTGCATTACCTTAGGCCCAGAACCATGGAGTCAATTATGTGTGGGCTGACACCTCTGAAACTGTGAGCCCTCATTTTTCCCCTCTAAGTTATTGTTGTTGGGTATTTTGGTCACCATGATGCAAAGCTGACTGAAACAGAAATTGGTACCAAGAAGTGGGGTCATTGCTATGACTAACTTGACCACGTGACTCAGAAGACTTTGGAAATGGTTTGCAGGAGGAATTTTGAAAAGTTTAGAAATGCAAATTGGAAAAGTTTTAGAATGTTGTAAGCAGAGCTTAATGGGTGATTGTGATGAGAACGCAGAAGGCCACATGCTGGTAGAAATGTGGAAAGCACTCATAAGTTTTCAAAGGGAAATGAGTACTCTAGCAGGAATGAACTAGAGGTCACTCATTTTATATTCTGGAAAAGAACTTGTCCACATTTTCCCCATTTTTCTATGAGACTTTATGTGAGGCTAAATTTAAAACTGATGGACTAATTAATCTGGTGGAAGAAATTTCAAGGAAGCACAGTATTCAGTCAGTGGCATAGATATTGCTGGCAGCTGTTGCTAGGTTTACTGTGGGAATTAGGAACTGAAAATAGAGCTAAAGGACTTTTAAAAAAACTTGCTGTTTGACCAGAATAGTACTTGAAAAGCTGGAGCCACAGAAGGTGTGCTTGTGAAAGAGATTACTAAACAAAAGCCCCTAAAGAAATGCTGAGTACTTTGCACACAGATAATAGGAAAGATGTCTCAAGGGCATCTCAGGAATTTGCAAGACCACATCCACTATAGACTCCAGGGTATAGAAGAGAAAATTCCTTTGAGATCATGGGGGCTTCCTGCTTGCTTTATATTGGGTTGTTTTACTATGCTGAACCTTGCAGGCACTCAAAGGCTACTGCAGTCATGATACAAGGTGTTAGCACAAAAAGACCGGGAAGAATGCAAACTTCACAGATTATTTCAGCCTTTATTCAGGAACAGGACCCACTTTGCTGGTGGAAAATGAGCCACTGAATAAAGAAAGGGGCTGGGCTTATATAGGTTATCCTGGGAGGTGGTCAGGTGAGCATGTCAGTTTTCTTGGGCACTCAGGAATTTGGGGTTTGTTTCATCAATCAATGAAATGGTCAGTTTTAATGCTCAGGAATTTGAGCTCTTGGGTCAGGAGTCTTGTGTTCTGTAGCTCAGTGCCTGCCAGAGGTTATCACCCCAGTGTGGTGAGACACCTCCTTCCTGCCTGCAATTAGCATCAGGAAAACATTTGTCTTGGGAAGTGAAAGCTGTCAGTGCATGGTTTTCTTTTTCCTTTTTCTCAGGCTACAGTATTTTGAGGACTTCTCATTTCTCATATCTATTACTGCGGACCCAGATACTGCACTAGCCTGTGGCAGACCTTGGTGTCACCCATACGGTGCTGTTTTTGCAGGGATGCAAGATGCTGGAGTTGGGGGTCATATAGACTTCCATGAACATTTCAGAGGAAGGCCTGGGAGGCCAGGCAAAATATAGTAGAATCAAAGTTCCCGAGGCTGCCCCTGAGAGGGCCACGTGTAAAATTAAGGTGCAGACAAAACTGGAATGAAGGTTCTAGGAATTAAGAGATGCCAGTAATGTGGATTGTGCCAAGAAAAGCTGCTAGCTACAGAGAGAGCCAGGCTAAAAGGGAGCCCATATGTGTGTAACTAACAAGTCCAAAAGGGGACGGTTGCCCAAGTCCTCTAGAGAGCACATAACATGGCCATTTGTCCTCGATGGAGTTATGTAAAAAATTATGGAAACTATTTGCCTGGCTGGGTTTTGGTATTGCTTTGGCCCTATTCTTTCTTTCTATACCCTTATTCCTCCCTTTTGGAATAGGAATGTTTACCCTATGCTACTGTATATTGGATATATACAACTTTTGGTTTTCATAGAGGCCCACAACAAGAGTTTGCCTTGAGTCTCAGAGAAGACACAAGTTGGACTTTTGAGCATGCTGATAGTATTAAAAATAGGGGCTAAATGTATTTTGCATTGTGAAATTGACATGAGCTTTTGGGGATCAGGGGCTGAATATTATGTTTTGGATATGAGGTATTCCTTAAAAGCTCCTGTTAATGCAAGAACATTCAAGGGTGAAATGATTATATTATGAAAGCTGTTATCTAATCAGTCCATTCTAACTGAAATGAACTGAGTGTGTTGTGACTTCAGGCAGCTGGGGCCTGACTATAGAGCAAGTGTGCCCTGGAAGGGTGCATCATCCCTACAGCCCTTTTCTGCCCCAATCCTCTCTCTGCTTCATGACTCAAGGATGAAGTGAGCAGTTTTGGGGGCTCTTCTCCATAATATGCTGCCTCAACTTGGGGCCCAGGGCCATGGAGTTACCACCTGTGGACTAATACCTTTGAAACATTGAGCCCCAAATAAACTTTTCCTTGTCTAGTTTGTTCTCATTGTGTATTTTGATCACAGCTATGAAAAATTAACTAAAACAAGAGCTGACAGAGTGTGAGCATGTGTGCACATGTGTGTGTGTGGAAGGGGGTGGGAGAAGGAAGCAAGGAGAGGCAGAGGAAATTATTTTAAGTAATTGTAATTGGAAATTATTGGCTTAAGCAATTGTAAAGGCTGGCAATTCCAAAATATGCAGAGCAGCCCAGACAGTAGGCTATAGACCCAATACAGAGTTGATATTGTGGCTCCAACATGAAGGCAGTCTGCTGGCAGAATTCTCTCTTTCTTGGGGATATCATTCTTAAAAATCTTCAGCTGATTTGATGAGACTCACCTACATTATGGAGGATAATATACTTAAGTGTATGATTTAATAATTAATTTTATTTTTAAAAATAATTCATTTCAGCATTCAGACATGTTCAACCAAATATCTAGGTACTATGACATAGCCAACTTTATACACAAAATTCACCTGCACAAAGAGCATGTAGATATATTATTATTTATTATCTTAATTCAATACATTTTGGCCACTTCTATAATATGGGTTAAACTGGAAATTTCGTATATTCTTTTCAGCTCTACAGGCCCCTGATTATATGATACACTTATCAGATAATACCTCGGACTGTATTCAGATGGGACAAAAATCTGTTAGTAATCACTTTCATACCTGGTGGTGTTCTGTGTGTCCATTTGAGGTTTTCTGAGCTAGTTAAGAGACCATAGATCACTAGGGTAATGAAATAGACCAGGCCAGAATGTACAGGTTATGTTTTGCCACCTGATTCTCAACCAGGGGAGCAAAGCCATTAGATTTCACCATGTGAAAACAAATTTGCCAAGCATTACAGATGCAAGAAAGCAAACAATTCGCTTTCATGTACAGTAAGATTGAAGAAGCCGTTCCAATGAAGATCTTAACCAGATTTTCACTGCAAGGTACCATAACCTTAACAGGACTTTAAGTGAAGCAACAGTAACTTTTTGTGAAGCAAGTGTGAGCAAAAGCATTGTGGAAAAAGAATCCAATAGTATTAAACTGTAAAGGATGATGGGAACATAGATTAGTATAGACATTATGGAGAACAGTGTGGTAGTTCCTCAAAAACTAAAAATAGATCTACCACATTATACAGCTATCCCACTTCTACATATACATCCAAGAAAATGAAATCAGCGTATCAAAGATATTCTTACCCTCCTATGTGTATTGTAGCACTATTCACTATTCACAAGTATGAAATCTGCTGAAGTTATTCATTGACAGATAAATAGATAAAGAAAATAAAGCATATGTACACTATGGAGAATTATTGAGGCATAGAAAGGAATGAAATTTTATCATTTGCAGCCAAACGGACAGTACTGGAGGACTTTATGTTAAGCGAAATAAGCCAGGCAAGGAAGACAATTACCACATATTCTCTTTATATGTGGAAGCTAAAAAAGTTGGTCTGAAAGTATAAGAGAGTAGAATAATGATTGCTAGAAATTATAATGGGACGGGGGTGGAAAATAGAAGTAGAAAGAATACTTGCTGTCATAATAAAGTTAGCTACAAGAAATGATTCTAGTGCTCTACAGTACAGTACAGCAACTATAGTTCATAATAACCTATTATATATTTGGAAAAGAACCAGAAAAGAAGTGCTTTCAGGCTGTCAACATAAATGAGAGACAAGGAAATGGAAATGTGAGTTACTTCTGCTTTGATCATTATAAAGTATGAACATGTTTGAAATATGACAATGCACCCCATAAATACATACAATTATAAGTTAATTAAAAAGAAAAATATTTAATTTTTAGATAAATATACTCTGTAGGAGGAACATTAGTTACCAAATAATAAATGCATTCAGATTCTGTAGAGGGAAATTCCAGACCTCTCATCCTGAATTTTTTAGAAATAATTTATTTGAATATTTTTGTATTATAAAATAATACATGTTTACTGAAAAACCAATAAAGAATAAAATTCCCTAGAGAGTTATTTAATGGAATATTGCCTAATTAACATACTTTTCCTATCTTATGACTTATAGTAGTATCTAAAACAAAGCTATTAAAAATGCCATTTAATAAATAAGTACTAAGTATTTTTTTCAAATACTGAGTATAAAGATTGAGAAGCCTTGTGCCTCAGCTATTAATTATCAATTCTTCTTAATCTCTGTCCTTGAAACGTTTTTTCCTTATGCTGACTTATGAAGAATTGGAAGTGGGTGCTCCTCTGTTCAGACTACATAGTTTCTTTTTCTTTTTTCTTTTTTAATTAGAATATCATACCCAGTTCTGACATTAAGCTCTTCCAGAACCTACATTGGATCTATATTCTTCTCAGGCTCAGCAAAGGAGGCAACAGCTCATTTTCCTGAATTCCTTCTCATCAATATAGAGATTTATTTATTTTTTACAAATTATGGCACATACATGATTTTTACAACTTTCATCAGTTATTCTATTCATGGAAATGCTTTTTCATTTATTGCTAATTTGGGAAATAAATTTTTCTGCATACTCTAATACCCATATCTCAGCCTAGAGTGTTAAATCTGGGAAGTTTTTCAATTTGAAAGAAGCGTTTCATCTATATCATTTGGAAGTAACATCAACACAGAAAAGAAGACATATGAACAAACACAGAAGCTAGAAGAATTACAATAGGAAATAACAAGTTAATAAAAGGAATTGCCTTGTATTCACAATTCCTCCCAGATTATAAATGCATCATTTTATTTCAAGCTGAAATTTCAGAAAATTGTCCTTAAAATATTTTGAAAAATAAAAAGGTTTATAGATGATAAATGTTGTTTTTAAGTAAAAGAGATTATTTTAGTTTCTAATGACCCTACCTCTGTACTCTGTTTGCACTCTTCTGTTTCAAGTGTCCTAGGACCTTGGCAAAACTACTCAATCACTCAGGCTGTTTGATCATAAATAAATGATATTATTAGTATCTGTATTTAGGATCATTATGAGAATAAAAGTAAATAATTTATGTAAGATTATAAGACACTTAACATAAGCAATGATACCTTATAATCCCTGAATAAAAGTTGTCATATTATTTTTAGCATCATTGTTAAGTAAATGCAACTTAGCATTGAATTATGAACCTATCACAAAATAGGAAAGAAACAGAAAGGAAAATCGTATTAAATAAACTATGAAAAAGATGAAAGAAAAACAAGCATATAGGCAAACTTGAATGTGATTATGATTACAGTAATATTAATCATAATATTAATGATAAATCATATTATATGTAGGAGAAAAATGGCAGGTAATTTTATGTGTTAAGAATAGAAAAGATGACAATGACTCATTTGTAAACTTAAAAGATTCCAAATTAATCTGTTATCAAGAAAGAGAAAATTAAATCTTCTAGAAAATTGAGAATTGTCTCATATGATATTGATCTGTATTTTTCTCCCCAATTTTATTCAGGGATTTTTCTGTCAGTAAGTGTACTATGAAATTAATTTACTCTAATCTTCTCTTTTAAAAGTACATTTTGAGGGGTAAAGAGACTGTCCATATGAGGGAATTTAAATGAAATAAAGTCTTATTTACACATGAAAGACCAAGACATCAGACTGTCCTGCCAAGGTCCTCTTATTGTACCACTTGGAAGGCAGGTCACAGTCTGTATTGCCAGTTTAGTCCTCTGCTCATCCCTTGTTAATTTCATAGAAAATTTATGACCTACTCACTTAGCAGCATACTTTCCATCACTTTTTAAATTCTTTTGATCATGGAATATATAATAATCAGAAATAAATTATTTTAAAGAAATATACTCCATGTAAGTTTCTACTATACATATGCAATTTGAATACCTGTGATTTTTGAACACCTTCTGAGATCACCCTTTCCTTTAAGCCTCACCTAGCGGAGTCTGATTATCCGTGACTCAGGGTAGTGTACAATCTTCAGTCATTATCAGATAACTTCTCAAATATTTCTCTAGATCTCTAGGAAAGGCATAGGTCCCACAAGTATTCTAATATACAATCACATGCCCCTTAGCCTGGCTCCAGGATCCTTTGATGACTGATTTTTACCAGATTGTAACTGTTCTCCAAGCTGCTACTTCTCCCTTTTTGTTGCTTTAGCCATAATACAGCTCACACCAGGTGTGCGTGCTCTCTCTCTCCCACTCACTGTCTCTCTCTCTCTCTCTCTCTTTCCTGAAAGGCTGAGGATAACCTAAAGAATTTAAAATCCACAAAGAATAATGCTTTAAGCCAACAACCGTAACAGTGATTTAGAAACCAAGACTTTATTGTAAGAGGGAAATAATAGGATTTGTGAGTTCAAAGAACCAGAGTTTACACTATAAATAATAGAGCAGGAAAGAATGCAGAATTCCATTTCAGAGCAGTGTTCCTACAACTCAGAAAATAAAATTCCACCTAGTTAGTTAATTAGAGATGATAGTAGTGATTTTACTTGGATTTATATGCTGCCTAATCCCTAAAGAAAGTCCTAGTTCCCAGTTTCTCTAAGGCCTTCAGCTGGAGCCACTGGGAAAGTCAACAAAAGCAATGGGAAAAAAATGGAGCAATAACAAGAAAGCAGGTAAAACAAGGCAAAAACCCCTCTAGATCAAACACTGGACCCTGGTTTTAGATTACTGATGGCCTAGAAATATAAACCAATGTTGCACAAGTGTAGTTCAGCCATCAACAACTTACATTTATTATTATTTTTATTAATTAATTTTTAAAGTGTATCGATATAAATCAATACATTGGGTTTTTCATGGAAAATGTCTTTCCATCAGATAAATAGTGCACTAACTGCTCTATGTAATTTATATTCTGGGACTGGCACCCTGAACAGCATTTGTCTAGACAGGTGGGCTTAAGGGCAGCATTAAATTAAACTATTAGAGAAAATTGAGAAAATAATATGAGTCAAGACTTGTACCAAATATTAAGCTAATCATAAAAGCCATCATAATTAAAGCAGTACAGTACTGGCACAAGAATAAGCAAATAGATCTATGAATAATAACAGAGAAACCATAATAAGAGGCATATGGAATAGGAATGTAAATAGAATTGTGGATTATTTGGGAAAAATAAGTAATGCCTTTTTTTGACAATTAACTGCCCATTATTTACGTCATAACAAAAAATGCATTCCATGTGAAATAAAGAATAAAGATTTTGTTTCAATGGGTAGATAAGGAATTAAAGATAAATGTTTAAAAAAAAGAGAGAAAATGAGATGTAGAGAAATGGAATCCTAGTGGTAATGTAATATGGTAAAGCCACTGGGGAAAATGGTATATATTACCACATGATTCAAAAATTCTCCTTCTAGGGCTATGATTATAACTCAGTGGTAGAGTACTTGCCTAGTATGTGTGAGGCACCAGTTGGATCCTCAGCACCATATAAAAAATAAATACATAAAATAAAGGTATTATGTCCATCTACAACTTAAAAAAATTCCACTTCTAGATATTTATTTTTTCATTCAGTGAGAGATCTCTGATCCAGGAGTGTATGATATGCATCTGCCTTGCTTATCTCTACTAAGGCCATTTGGGCAAGGCATGACGACAGTTGATTTAAGTCTTATAGAATGCCCTGGGTACACCTGGAACTTGAGAGACTGGTGTCTCTTTTGAAATAGCTACCAGACCATTTTCTATGGATCTATCTTCCTAAGAGGCCACCATAAGACAGCTACTCATCATCTCCTGAGTTTTGATAAGGAATGGATTGTTAGGTTTAAGTTTGATTCTGTTTATTGCATATGGATGTCTGATATTTGTTGTATATTTTTCTCCACTGAATTTTTTGCAATCTGTCAAAAAATCACCTCTCTGTATTTAGGTGTGCTGGGACATGTCTATAATCTCAGCAACTCTGGAGGCCAAGGCAGAAGGATAGGAAGTTCAAGGCCAGCCTCAGTAACTTAGTATGACCCTGTATCAAAAAACAATTAAAATTAAAATGGGCTGAGGATGTAGCTCAGTGGCAGACTTCTGGGCTCAATCCCCAGTACTGCAAAAATGGAAGAAAAAAAATCACTTGCCTATATATTTTTAGACTCTTCTGTTTCACTGATCTGTGTTTCTATCTTCATTTATGCCATATTATTTTGATTACAGTGCTTCATAATAAATGTTTCAGCATATAAATTCTATATATCTTTTGATAGGCTTATACCAAAATATTTCTGTAAGTAGTTTGTGTTTTCACATATCAGTGTATTGCCATACATAATATTATGCAACAATAAAATTGGCTTTTGTATGTTGATCTGATATCATGTGACCTTCTTACATTAAATTTTGATTTAGGAGTTCTTTTGTGGATTCTTTGGAATTTTCTCTATAGACAATCATGTTAATTATGAATAAGGACATATTTCTTATATTTCAGTTTTTATTTCCTTTATTAATTTTTCTAAATCTATCATGATGGTTGGGACTTACAGCACAAATTTAGATTGAAGTTAGAAAAATGATATTTACTTTATTCCCTACCTTGGGAAAAATCATTTATTATTTTACCATTAAGTATCAGGCTACTTGTAGGTTTTCATATATGCCCTTCATCAGATTGAGGAAGTTCCTTACTATTCTTACTTTGATGAGCATTTTTATTATGACTAGATAATGCATTTTTCCATATTCTTTTTCAGCATAAATTAAAATAGTCATTTTATTTTTCTTTATACTACTAGTACAGATGATTATGTAGATACTCGAATATTGCTCCAGCCATACATTCAGGAATAAATTGGTTGTGGTATATTTTATACACACACGTACACACACACACACACGCATACACATTTTGTATGATAATATTTATTAAGGAATTTTGCATCTGTCTTTATTTTTATTTTTCTCCTCCCCCTCTTCCTTCTTATTTTTATGCTATTCCTTTTGGATTTGATATTGGGATAATAATAATGACCTCATAAAATGAATTAGTAAGGATTATCTCATCTCCTAGTCTATTTTCTGGGGGAAATTTTGAGGAATTTGTGTTCTATCTAAATGTTTGGCAGAAACCACCACCAACATCATCACCATTGAAGATTTAGGGGAGAAGATTTTAAATTACAAATTCTTTCTTTTTTTTATAATTTTTTAAAAAATTTTTATCTTTTATATCTTTATTTATTTTATGTGGTGCTGAGGATCAAACCCAGTGCCTCATGTATGCAAGGCAAGCACTCAACTGCTGATCCATAACCCCAGCCCCACAAATTCTTTCTTTTTTAATTTATTTTTTCTTTTTAGTTATACATGACAATAAACTGTATTTTGACATATCATACATACATGGAGTATAACTTCCTATTTTTGTGGTTGTACATAATGTGGAATTACACTGGTTGCGTACTCAACTATGAACATAAGAAAGTTATGTCTGATTCATTCTACTTTCTTTTCTATTTCCATCCTCTCTCTTTTCCCTAGTTCTCCTTTGTCTAATCCAATGAACTTCTATTCTCTCCTTCCCTCTGCTTGTGAGTTAGCATCTGCATATCAGAAAGAATATTTGGCCTTTGTTTTTGGGTGATTGGCTTATTTCACTTAGCATGATAGTCTCCACTTCCATCCATTTACTGGCAAATGCCATGATTTCATTCTTCTTTAAAGCTGACTAATATTCTATTGTGTATATGTGTGTGTGCATATATATACGTATATATATACATATATATATATATATATATATATATATATATATCACAGTTTCTTTATCCATTCATTTTTGAAGAGCGCCTAGGTTGGTTCCATAGCTTAGCTATTGTGAATTGAGCTGCTATAAACATTGATGTGGCTGCCTCACTGTTGTATACTGATTTTCAGTCCTTTGGGTATATGCCAAGAGTGGGATAACTGGGTCAAATGGTGGTTCCATTCCAAGTTTTCTGAGGAATCTCCATACCGTTTTCCAGAGTAGTTGCACCAGCAATGTATGAGTGTGCCTTTTTCCCCACATCCTCATCAACATTTATTATTACTTGTATCTTTGACAATTGCCATTTTGACTGAATAAGATGAAATCTCAGTGTAGTCTTAATTTGCATTTCTCTAATTGCTAAAGATATCAACCTTTTTTTCATGTATTTGTTGACCATTTGTATTTCTTCTTCTTTGAAGTGTCTGTTCAGTTCCTTTGCTCATTTGTTTTTCAGTGTTAAATTTCTAATTTTTTTTTAGTTTTTAATATCCTGGAGACTAATTCTCTATCTGAGGTGCAGGTGGCAAAGATTTTTTCCCATTCTGTAGGCTCTCTCTTCATGTTCTTGATTGTTTTCTTTGCTGTGAAGAAGCTTTTTAGTTTGACACCATTCCATTTATTGATTCTTGATTTTACTTCTTGCACTTTAGAAATCTTGTTGAGGAATTCAGTTCATAAGCCAGCATGATGGAGATTTGGGCCTACTTTTTCTTCTAGTAGGTGCAGAGTTTCTGGTTTAATGTATAGGACTTTGATCCACTTTGAATTGAGTTTTGTGCAGGATGAGAGATGGGGGCTAAATTCATTTTGCTACATATGAATTTTCAGTTTTCCCAGCACCATTTGTTCAAGAGGCTGTCTTTCCTCCAATGTATGTTTATGACACCTTTGTCTGGTATGAGATAACCGTATTTATGCAAGTTTGTCTCTGTGTCTTCTATTCTGTACCATGGTCTTCATGTCTGTTTGGAAGCCAATACCATACCATTTTTGTTACTATAGCTTTGTAGTATAATTTAAAGTCTGGTATTGTGATACCTCTTGCTTTACTTTTCTCGCTAATGATTGCTTTGGCCATTCTGGGCCTCTTATGTTTTCAAGTTTCTTAAAAGATATAAAACTATTCAGAGCATCTGTTTCTTCTGGGTTGAATTTCAGTAATTTGTGTCTTTAAAGGTATTTGGTTCATTTCACTGAATATGTAAAACTTATCACCATAGAATTTTTCTGATTTTTTTGTTTTCTAACTAACCTTATAATTCCTATCATTCTATGGTGATAAATCCCATTTCATCCTTAATATTACAGTTTAAGATTCTTTTTTTCTTTGATAATCTTGCTACAGTTTTATCAATTTTATTCTTAGTTAAAAGAAATATATTTTTATTTTATTGCTACAATAATAAATTATCACAGTCTCTGTGTTTTAAAATAATATGCGTTGATTATCTTGCAGTTTTATTCTAGAAGGCCAATGCCAGTCTCACTGGAGTAAACTCAAGATGTGAGTAGGTCTGTATTTCACTTTTCAGCCTGTAGGAAAGTCTTTGTCTCTACTTTCAAGTGATTATCTGTATTCCTTGGCTCCTGGCTTCCTTTCCCCACTGTCAGAGCCAACAATAATGAATCAAGCTCTCATATTTCATAGCTCTGACCTCCTCTTTGGCCTCCATCTTCCAGTTTTGAAGGCCTCTGTGATCATTATGTATCCCTATGGATAATTCCAGATAATCCCCCCATCCTAAGTACTAAACTTAACCACATCTGTTATGAAAGTTAATGTATTTGTAGGTTCTAAGGATTATAGCATGGACATTTTTAGAGGTCATGATTCTGCCCACTGCAACTACATTTTGAATATTATGTTTAGAGGCTTTATTTACCTAAATTTTTACCTAAGGAGAATTTTTACATTTTTGTATTAGCAGGAAAACAAAATAACCTGTTCAGGCCACAGGTTTTATTTCTTACCCTTTTGTCTATTGTTCTAATGTCAACTCAATTTGTAAAGTTTTGCTTATGTGTCTAGTGTTTATGCCCTCTTGTAGCTAGCCTTCAACTGAAAGGCTAAAATAAGTATAAAATCAGTTGAGTTATGCTGATTAGAATCAAATCTACAGGAACATGGTTTGGAATTGAGACTTGTAGTGTACAATAAGCTTGATGGGGTTATTGTTCCTAGCATTTCTCTTATTCCTTTCCTATTCTGATGGTCACCAGGGTAGTTCTCCAGTCAGAAAACTGAAGCTTTGGTCTGGGTCTACTAAAGGCTTATAGAGCTGGGGTCAAGTGGCAGGAAGACACAGTGAAATAAAAGCAATTTAGGTTCACCTTACCCTTCGAGGATCAGAGACCCACTAATCATTAATGTATTTCAGGCTGCATTGACAAAGACTCAAGCAAAAAAATACATGAAAGGATATTGATGGAACATGAGTAAGATATGAAGAATGCCAATGATATGTAAAAATTTAATTTCTTAGTGCTACTGTTGAAAATAAACAGAGAAAAAAGTCAAATATCCTATAAAAGCAAAAACAATGAGACATTAATTTTTATCATAAATTTGACCAAAAAAGTAAAGATTTATTATTCAACATGAAGTAGAAGATATTCTTATTCACTGTTGATAAAATTGTTACCGTATTGTGTGAATTGTTGAGAACTTTCTGAGAGCAATCTGGCAGGCTATCAATTTCCATTCTTAATAATCTATCTTACAAAAATATTTTCCCACATGGGCAAGGGCATATATACAAAGATAATTATAGTACTTGTAATGCAAAAAAAGAGAAGTAAAACATCCGTAGAAAAAGACATAAATAATTTGATTCAGCTATATTATGGGTTCTAATGGCCACTGAAAAAGAGTAAAGCACAGTTATTGGTATTGATATTGAACTATCTCTCAGATGTAATTGGCAAATGAAAAGAAAGTACATCATAGAATGAAGGGATTGTTTTATTTTTTATAGCACATGCCAAAGAAAAAATTGAAAGGAGATGTGATATTGTTAAGCATATTGTTTTATTTTTAATAGGACATGCCAAAGAAAAAATTGAAAGGAGATGTGATACTGTTAAGTATAGCTATCCATAAGATGGAATGCATTGTTTGGTAATCTGTGACATTTGACTCACATGTTGGTATTTTTTGACCTTTTCTAATTACAAGTAAAATGTACTGTGCTCACTTCAGCAGCACATATGCTAAAATTGGAGTGATCCAGAGATTAGCACGGCTCCTGTGCAAGTATGACAAGCAAATTTGTGAAGTGGTCTACATTTTTACGCAAACAAAAACTTCCTTCTTTAGAAAAAAAGTATAAATGACAAACCTCTTAATTTTAGTGTTTAGATCTTTAATTTTTAAATAACAATAACATAAAAAAGTTTATTGAAAGTTGAATACACATGATTTTCTAGGCATGGATAGATCATATGCTAATACAGTGTACTCTTTTGAAATAGTAATTTATTTACAGAAAGACTGGCAACATGGTAGTCTAAAATGAAAGAAGTTGATTTTCAGGTCTCCCCGACCCCACTCTATACTCAGGATGTTAGATTATTCTTTTGCCAAAGGAGGGAGTAATGTTTTGATTTTCAGAGACTTCTGTGAAGGTATTTCTTATCCAGAACGCTTATTATAAGGTTGGGTTAGGAAAATTGATGTTGGTGATGTAGAGGCAAACTTATCAATGGGACGGAAGACAGAGCACAGAGATACATTCACAGAAATGCCATGAGCTGACCTTTGACAAAGGAGCAAAGGCAGAACAAATGGAAGAAAGGAAAAGACTTTTCAACAAATGGTGCTGAAACAATTGCCCATCCAAATTAAAAATAATGACTCTAAATGCAAGTCTTACACCATTACCATATACTCCTTACAAAATTAACCCAAAAGGGTTCACAGACTTAAATGCAAACCACAAAATTATGAAATTCTTAGGATATAACATAAGAGAAAATCTAGATGTCTTGAGTTTGGCAATAACTTTTTATGTATGACATCAAATTCATGAATCATGAAAGGAAGCATTGATCAGCTGCACTGTCTATGGTAAATTTCATTAATATATTCAAATATTAAAATCTTCTGCTCTGTGAGACATTGCCCAGAGGAACAAAGGACAATACACACACTAGAAGACTGTGTTGTGTATTCAATATTGCTATAAATCTAAAACTGTCTAAGGAGTAAGGTCCTTTTAAAGAAGGTATAAAACTAATGTAAGACCAAGAATATAACACAATAAACAAACAAGTAATATACTCATGTAATATGATATTAGTTTGAATATTATTACCATATAAGCATAAAATATTTTAAAAACCTTTTAAATTTTCTTTTATTCTATTTAGTTATACATGATAGTCAAGTATATTTTAACATATTTATATAAACATAGAGTGCATCTTATTCTAATTAGGAATCCAGTCTTGTGATTGTATATGATGTGGAGATCCACTGGTAGTGTATTCATATATGGACATAAGAAAGTTAAGTTAGATTCATCCCATGGTCTTTTAGATTCTTGCCTGCCCTCCCTTCCTTCATTCCCTTTAGTCTAATTTATTGAGCTTCTATTCTCTTCCCACCCTTATTGTGTGTTTGCATCCACATATCAGAGAAAACATTTGACCTTTAGTTTTGGGGGGATTGGCTTATTTTGCTTAGTATAATAGTCTCCAGATCTACCCATTTACTGGCGAAAGTCATAAAGTCATTTTTATGACTGACTAATATTCCATTGTGTATACATAACACATTGTCTTCATCCATCTGTTGAAGGGCACGTAGATTGGTTTCATAGTTTGACTATTGTAAATTGAGCTGCTATAAACATTGATGTGGCTGTTGTACTGTAGTATGCTGATTTTAAATCCTTTGGATATAAGGCAAGTAGTGGGATAACAGGGTCATATAATGGTTCCATTCCAAGTTTCCTGGTTGTACCAAATTGCAGTCCCATCAACAGTGTTTCAGTATACCCTTTTCCCCACATTTTCACCAATATTTAGTGTTACATAGACTTTTATAATTAAAAATTATTCAAATTTGTACACACAATCAGAAATTTTGAACTATTCTGAGGAGCATGCTTGCAGATAAGGTGCTTGATGAAACCATTAAAGGTTTGAGCCTGTCACAATGTTTTAGAAACAAGAGGAGTTACCATTTGTGTGGTAAAAGGATTGACACTATTTGCATTAGCCAACAAATATTTGTTTTAAATTTTGAGTAGATTTTTATAAGAACAGAAATACAAGAAATCCGTCTTTTCTTAAAGTCTTATGTATTTAAAACTATATCTGTATTATTTTCATTAATTGTCCCTATGTTTTACACTCAATAAATGACTAGTTTCTGCAAGACAGTGTATCAAATATGAGAATGTGCATATGTGTGTGCATGTATATGGTGGTGTTTAGTCCTTTCCAAAGCTCTGTGTGTTGTCTATTATTTTTAACTTCTATTTATATTGGAGGAAACCAAGATGCAGAGAGAACAAGTGACCAGTCCAAAGTTATATTGTTGATAAATGTAAAAATTAGAAAACTATCTCTTTTCTTGTTTTACATTACCTTCAAAAAAGCTAGACTTGTTAGTTGTGGTAGCACAAGTCTGTAATCCTAGTGGCTCCAGAGGCGGGAGCAGGAGAATCACAAGTTCAAAGCCAGTCTCAGCAACTTAGCAAGGCCTTGAGCAACTTAGTGAGACCTGTCTCAAAGTAAAAAGGGCTGGGATGTGGCTCAATGGTTAAGTGCCCCTAGGTTCAAACTAGACTTGTGGGTTGGAAGGAGAGTTGATGTAATTGTGCTAATCAGAACTCTTTACAAATCTACTTCAGAAAATTGTACTTAAAAAAGAGGGAATGATTAATTTTCAGCTAAGTAACTAGATGGTAAGGAAATGAGATGACATTTTAAATATTATTACGATAGGATCTGAAGCCTGGGACATTTTTTCTTCAATTGCTTAAAGGTGATATGGCAGAATAAGTGTTTTCTTTTAAGTGTAAATATTCTAAGGAATGGTTTCTTAACTGTTATAAAATGCAATTGCTTGCTCTATTCTCTGATGTTCCCTAATATCATCTTCATCTACTCATTCAATGTGAAAGGAATACCTACCACTTTATTTCTGAAAAAGTCGAAATAGAAAACTTATTGTTTTGCCATATAGTGGTCTCTTAACATTAATAGAATACAAATGAGTTCTAAAACCTGATTATATCATACAAGAGACACAGAACAACAAGCTGTTGTCATATAGATTATATTCACTTTCAACTTACAGTTTGTGTATGCAAGTTGTATTTCTATTAGCACTACAAGCTTACTGTTTGTGCATGTTAGAAAAATACCAGAAACCTTCTAGCATGTGCATTAAATATAACTACAAAATATAAAATAACAAAATAAACTCGAATTTGATAAATTTCTAAAACCAGCTCATGCTTTTAAGGATGTTTGGCAGTTATCTGGGTTATATGGGACTCTTTAATGCTTTCTTTCTTCTCTAAACTATGGAATGGAACTTAGGAGTGATAGAAAGTTTTAAATTTTGATGGTCTGCACATTTTGATGGCTAGTAAAAAAAACATATTGCAACAATTAACTATAAAAAAGTGAACTTAGAAGAAGATTTATGAGGGAAATCTGATAAAGCCAATTTATAAATCCATCCTACATTCATACATGGAGCTCTTGAAGTAGAGTTTTCAGTATTTTAGTGTCGTTTGTTAACTCAGGTATGTCCATTTTCATGGAGATGGGGATCAAAATAAATGTATGTATTATTGGTACAAAAATAGCAGATTAATACTCTTTAGTATATGTTATTATTTTAAAAGCTATGTTGCTAGACTCCAAGTCATTAAACGATTTTCCTGAGATGACGGTATGCTCTAGAATCTAGCTTTTCTGGATGAATGCCCTTTGGTAATGCACTAGTTACTGCCTTTTGCTAAAGTTTATAATTTATATGAGCCAAAAAATCTCAGGCTTTCCTGGAATTGAAAAAGCTTTCCAATGACATTCATTTGAAATATTTATTTAACATTATTTATTAAAGCTAAAACCATAAATATAAAAATCACTCTAATTTCAATTGTCTAAGTGTCAAAAATCAGACTAAAAAACAAAATGCCAATTTGTTTCATATAACTTTTACCATATCATAGTGTCTGTAGCTAAAGGCCAAGCACAATGTCTGTGGCATTTGGTATGCTGGTTCATTCACCTGTCTTCACTCTTGCCTCTTCACTGGCTAGCATTTACACCCAGTACAAGTTTCTAGTCAGCACTATGAAAGAAAAAATTAATTACAATGCAGTTTTCGTGGAATTTTCTCATAAATTGTGGATATAGCTACTCCATTTTGATGTACTTCCAGCTTCTTTAATCTCTTCTAATCTGTTTCTAACATCTCTCATCTTATCAGTCATCTTAATCCATGTTTTTTAGAATTTAAATATTTATTTTTATGTAATAATTTTCTTAGTAGCATCTAATTTAGGTACTGAGGTTTTTCCTGTACCACACTGGGCGGTATTGTTTCTCCATTACATTCTAAGGACAACGTTTCTAATTCTCAAAGGTAAAAAAATTAAAAAGTGAACTAGTAAATATTCCATAAAAAGAGACAAATACAAATTTATTCTCACCTAAACTCATCTTCCTCTTGTGGGTTCTGCCAAATCTGTGAAACATAAAAGCTTATTAAATGATAGATAAAATTACATTAGTAAAGCTTAATTTCAGTAGTATTTCATTCACAGTCTACTAAGAAAACACAGGAATGAAGTCATTTATTTCTGTTTATCAATTCAACTTTTTCTTTGGTAAAAAAATGAGAAAACTTGCTTTTTGCATATAAGTGGATCAGTTTTATGTCATAATTTGTTACATAGAGTTCAGCCTTTGGATTGGTGAAGTAAAATGTCAAATTATTTGCATTGCTGCAAAATGTTTTTATGGTTATTTTAATTGAGAAAAATTCTATGTAGGGTTTATTTAGAAAAATTTAGAACAAGAGCTTTGGGAGAACTTTAGTAAAAATAAAAGAAAACCTCATCCAGATAATATAGTTTTTGAAACACTGTACTCCTACCATTTTAGTCATAATAGGCTCAGTATAAATAGTAGTGAAAACAATGAAGAAAATATCATTTTTTCTGAGTGTCTCAATTTAGATGGTAGCAAATGACTCTAAATCTCTGTTATAATTTTGCTTTACAAAAGAACTCCAGATACCAAAATCTAGCTTGATTTATAATTTGGCAAATGCATAGCCATAAGCCTGCTCTTGATATAAATTAGATTGCCCTGCACCTGAATTTTATTTCAAACTACATGTATATTGAAACTTTGTTTTCAATATAGCAAAGTGATATTGGAAACAGTGTTTTATATCCTAGAAAAAAATCAAAATTTTCTTAAGTGTACAATGGATGTGTCTGCAAGAGGTTAAGCAGAGAAAAATTAAATTCAAGACCAGAGTTTTAAAAAGTCATTTACAAATATTTGCATTACATAATTTATACAAATAACTGGAGTGAAGGAGTTCTTCATTATTTAAGTGCAAAATTGCAAAACAATACTTGTAAAACTAGTTTTAAAATGCTGCGTATTTATAAGGCTAGTTAAAAGTGATTTGAGAATGTAATTTCATTAATTATTACCTAGGTAAATTTTCATGTTTTTGTTTTCTGTTTTTTTTGTGGTGCTGGGGACCAAACTGAAGGCCTTCTATAGGCTATGCTAGTACTCTACCACTGAGCTGTATCCTCAGCCCAGTAAATTTACATAAATAGCCTTTCTCCCTTTATTCAGAATAATTTGTTTTTCATTTAGACTTTAACCCACGGATCATTTCCTCAAGGAACAAAAACTTCCCAGTGCAGAAGAGATCAATCTTTTGTTAACAGTTTTCTCTTTTCTAATATTTATTGCATTGTAACATCACTCTTTCCTGTAATCAACTAAGTTCCACAAGAAAAGGAAACATTTATTAATGTACCTGGCTTGGTGTTATGGAAGTACAGAATAGGCAGTCACTCACAGTTATTAACAAATGAAAATAATTTCATATCAAGATAAATCTTGATATGAAAAATGCATTTTAGAAATGTATACAGATGCACCTACTTAGAGTAGAAAATATGTTTAAAGGGATCACATATTAACAAACATTTATGTTGCACTTACCACATGCCAGACCCTTTTCTAAGCCCCCTATAAATCCAACTTATAAGATTTGTAAACTCCTTATAGAAATAAGGAGACTCTGTGATGAGTTGGAAATCCAGCTGTACCCAGGAAACTACCCACTTATGGCCACAGACCTATTAAGATGAGGATGGCCCGGAATTTAGGTCTAGAAAATCTGGCTGTGGATTAGATGCCCTTAACCAGTACACTATTCTTGTCTCAAAGGTTTTGGAATGGACAGTTTTGAAGGCCACCTACAGACTGATGTTTAGAATCATCTAGCCAGAAGCCATAGGAAAAAATTGACAGATTTTATTTTATCAGCATTTCAAACTTGAAATGAGCAACATGATATAAATAAGTTACAGACACACAAAAAATGTTTTCCATGTATACTATAGGCACAGTGGTTTAAAATTTTGAGATTTTGTGTATAAAATATTACAAATCATTAAAAAATATTCAGTAAAAAGGAAGATAGGACAAGACATATATTAGATTAAGAAAATCCAATGCATGTAAATAAATATGTATATTCTCCACTTTACTAATAATGAAAGAAAATGGATTAAATCACAAAGAGAACATCTTTTCATGACAGTCATGTTGAGCACAGTTTAGCTCACATTAATCTTTACCTTCAGATATCTAAAATAGAAATATAATTGCAAAAGATATATGAATAATAATGTTTATTGGAAAATAGCTTTAATAGCCCAAACTAGCAATAATCTAAATGCTATTGATATAAGAAATTGATAACCAAGTATAGTTCTGAATGATTGCCGTTAGGTCTAAAGTTATATAAATGGTGATAGGCAATTATACTTTCATTTGATTTTATAGGAATGAAATAAGGAGACTCTGTGACTTGGTGGTAAGAATGTTAATTATTTTATCAGTGCTAATACAGATTTTCTTTGAGGTATTGACAACCTTGTATTTCTATAAAACTATGATAGTATTTTATAGATAGGCTTCATATGTTTTTTAAAAAATTTTATTGGTTCTTTTTAGTTATACATGACAGTAGAAAGTAGAATCCATTTTGATATAATTATACAAGCATGGGATATATACTATTCTAATTCAAACCCCAGTCTCTCTCCTTCTCTTTCCCTACACCCCACTCCCTTGTCTCTTATTGATCTTTCTGCCATTTACCCATAGTTTATTTTAAATTAATTTCTTGTGGATGTACACGGGGGTGAGATTCACTGTGGTCTATTCATATATATACACAAAGGAAAGTTATGTCGGATTTATTCTACTGTCTTTCTTTTTCCTATCCCTCTCCCTTCCCTTTATTCCCCTTTGTCTAATCCACTGAACCTCTATTCTTTCCCTTCCCCTGCCCCTTATTGTGGGTTAGCATCCACATAGCAGAAAAAAACATTTGGCCTTTCTTTTGGGGGGGAATTGGCTTATTTCACTTAGCATGATAGCCTCCAGATCCATCCATTTAACAAAAAATGTCATAAAGTTATTCTTTCTTTCTTTCTTTCTTTATTTTTGGTATCAAGGATTGAACTCAGGGGTACTTGACCACTAAGCCACATCCTCAGTCCTAATTTATATTTTATTTAGAGATAGGGTCTCACTGAGTTGTTTAGCACCTCGCCGTTGCTGAGGCTGGCTTTGAACTTGTGATTCTCTTGTCTCAGTCTCCCAAAGTGCTGGGATTACAGGCTGCACCACCACACCGGGCTGTAAAGTTATTCTTTATGGCTGCTGAAAAATATTCCATTGTGTATATATACACATCTTTATCTGTTCATTTGCTGAAGGGCGCCTAGGTTGGCTCCATAGCTTAGCTATTGTGAATTGTGCTGCTATAAACATTGATGTGCCTGCATAAATGTGGATTTTATATCCTTTGGATATATACCAAGGAGTGGGATGACTGGGTCAAATAGTGGTCCCATTCCTAATTTTGTGAGGAATCTCTATACTGCTTTCCAGAGTGGTTGCACCAATTTGCAGTCCCACCAGCAATGTATGAGTATACCCTTTTTCCAAAATCCTTGCCAATATTTATTGTTATTTGTATACTTAATAATTGCCATTCTGACTAGAGTGAAATGAAATCTCAGTATAGTTTTAATTTGCATTCTCTAATTGCTAGAGATTTTGAACTTTTTTTTCATATATTTGTTAACCATATTTCTTCATTTGATAAATATCTATTTTGTTCCTTTGCCCATTTATTGATTTGATAATTTGGTTTTGAGTGTTAAGTTTTCTGAGTTCTTTGAATATACTAGAAATCAATGCCCTGTCTAAGGTGCAGGGAGCAAAGATATTCTCCCATTCTATAAGCTCTCTCTTCATCCTCTTGATTGTTTTCTTTGCTGTGAAGAAGCTTTTTGGTTTGGTGCTGTCCCACTTATTGATTTTTGATTTAGTGTTCTTTCATGATACAATGTAACATTTTAGCCTGGTGAACTTTGTTGTTGAGGTGAAAATTAATCACCCATTTAAGAATTTTTAATTTTTCCTCTAGTGGCCTAATTTAAGACTCTCACACACTAAGTATTTTGGTTTATTATCTAAATAGTCTTATATTAGAGCTGATTATGCTAGATCTAACATTCAATATGTATGCTGTACAAAAAATTACATCATTTTTATTTGGTCATTTTAATTTGGCTAATTATTTAATAATAAATCCCTGAGATTATAAATAATAAAATTTGAAAATCAAAATCTTCAGAAATATGCAAAGTCTAACCACTGTATTAGGCCTTAGAAAGTAATTATAGTCTACAAAATTAGTGATTAAAATAAATTTCAAATCCTTGGGACTGGGGTACTGTTCAGTGGTAGAGCATTTGCCTTGGGTTCAATACCCAAAAATGGACAAAAAATAAACTATTTTTATGATTATGATAACCTATTAGTTATTTTATTCCAGTTCTTCATGTAATTATTTTAAAGATGGAAGCATTGTGTAAAGAGATTAGGGAATATCCATCTATAATCTCACCATTCAAATACAAAATTGGTATGTTTTTAATTATTTTTCCTATGAATATATTTCATTAAATTGTAATTATAACACATCTATTAATAATATTATTAATAACTTGTACCACTTTTTTGACATAATACTTGTAAATTGGAAGTACCATTTCACGTTAGTTTAGTTTTACAAAAATAATTTTGAAGGCATTGTAGAACACTATTAAATCAATGAATTATATTTTTCTTAGCATTTTCTTATTTTTCAAAATTTGAGGTCTTTCTAATCAGTATATATAATGCTTTAATATGGTATTTTACAATATTCAAGGTTATTTAATAGGTTCTAAGAAATGAATGTACTACCTCAAAATGTGTGAACTTTCCTTGGCTTTGACACATTTCCAGTCGTCATATTGTACTTGTTTTTCCACACTCTTGTCCAAATTGGATATTATCAGTTTGAACATTCTTTTTAAAATTTAGTGAATTAAAAAATAACCTTTAATTGTTGCTCTAATTAGAATTTTTAAATGGCCAATCAGATTGATCATTATCTCACATACTTAACATTTCTTTTCTTTTCTTTCATGACTTCTCTCCTTTTAATACTTTGTTTACAAATTCCTTTTAAAAATAATGTTTGGATTTTATATTTGCTACAAACATTCCCTTTGGTGAGCTGTTATCTTTTGATGATACTTTTTTTAACATAAAATAATTTTAAGTGCTTTTAGTATGTGAATTCTTTCTTTAAATTTAAACTTAGATGTTTGATATAATAACTAGAAAATTGAAATGCTTTCTAACTTTCTTAACATTTTTTAAATATTTAACTCGGTTTTCTTGGTGTTTTTGTTAGTGTCATAACAGTATGGGGGTAAACAAACCTTTTTGCTTTAATTACCAATTTTCCTACAACTATTTTTTGAAAAAGTTTATCTTTTTCAAAATATTTTTTGAAAAAGTTATATTTCATGTAACTCTTTTTGAGTTCATAAATAATTTAAATAATTATCTTATTCTATCCTGATCAAGAGCTTTTACCTAAGTATTTGCCTTATTTTTATTTTGCCACAGCATTAATTCTGAAAACATACTAGTTCCCTCATTCCTCAAAATGGTATACATTTTCCTTTAGATCTTCCATAACTATCATTACTTGCTTTTTATTCCAGTTAAGAAAGTGAAACATAATATGAGTAATGGCTTGGTAATTAGAAATACAAGATATCCAAATTCAGTTCTATTACTGATCTATCATTAGCCCACTGAGTTGAGCTTGTTGGTTTGAGAATGGCCTGTTGGCACAAGGATAAGAATCATCTTTAATGCTTATGTTCATTTTACATCATTAGGTCCAAAGGACGCTGCTAAAAAATACAATCCCCCGAAACAGAATATGTTCACAAGAATGATATATTTTAGATCTTGTTTCTCCATGAATTTAAATCATTTAGTTGTCTTTTAAATACTTTAGTATAGTTTGGCTATTTTTTTTTCAGATTTACTTTTAGAAATAACCAATATTATGTGAGAGCCTAGAAAGATTCCCTTTTGCTAAAAATATATGTATAATTTTATAATTTACAAAATACCCTCTTAAAATTATGTTATTTTGTGTAATTTTAAAACAGCAAGTTAGAGTCAGAGTATTATTCCCATGTTTCCTGTGGAAAATCAGGACTCAGAGAGGTTAAGGAGCTTCTAATAAGTAGTAATTGACAAGAGTTTTAACTAATTCTAACTGCCTCACGGATTATATTATTCGATTCTTTGTCATCCAAATCAATTTGAATTCACATCTTGATCTACACTGAGAGAAGTCACATATTTCATGTAACTCTTTTTGAGTTCATAAATAATTTAAATAATTATCTCATGCTATCCTGACCAATTGTTTTCAATTAATCATATTTGAGTTAGTCTTCATGGAACAAATGCATTAAAAGTGACCAGTAGAGCCGGGCGCTGTGGCCTAAGCCTGTAATCCCAGCACTTAGGGAGGCTGAGACAGGAGAATCGCTAGTTCAAAGCCAGCCTCAGCAACCGTGAGGCACTAAGCAACTTAGGGAGATCCTGTCTCTACATAAAACACAAAATAGGGCTGGGGATGTGGCTCAGTGGTCAAGTGCCCCTGAGTTCAATTTCCAGTACCAAAAAAAAAAAAAAAAAAAAGTGACCAGTAGTTCTGAAAGCTTTGGTAAGAGATCACCATAGTTGGAATCCTCATTTACAAAATGGGATACATAATAGGATCTACATCAAAGGGCCTTGGTGGGTTAAATGAAAGAACTAAATGCTTAATAAAGTTTTAGACATTCAGTTAAGTTCTCAAATGTTAGCTAGTAGTAGTAGCAATATTAGCAGATTGGTAGTAGTATATTCTTCTTAAATTAAATATCCAAACATTAAATGAATTCTGTTATTGTCAAAATAAAAATGATTTAGTTTATTTATGAACATGCCTCTGAAATTACCAAACAAAACTTAATATTGGACAAGAAATTCATGGAACCCAGAAAAGTAAGTGTTAATCCTCAAAAAACCCACATTTGAATGTGGTACATTACTTACATTAAAAGTGAACATAACAATTTTATTATTTCACATAGATACTCCATATATAATATGGAGCTATGCTTTAAATGAAATTGTTAGGAAACATCATTTTATGAAATACATTAGCAATTGTACTTTACTAAGACATACAGTTGAGAATTTATGGCAGCACTTAGAAAAAATGTACAGATGAGGTTGATTTTTGTGATATTTGAAATAGGTCTCATGTTAGTTAATTCCAAAGATGTGATCTTAGGGATAATGAAATTTTTATCTCAAGGGGAGAAAAGTCCTCTTTTTAAAAATAACAATTTATATTTAAATAAAATACAATTATTCATGTCATTTGCTATTTACCTGAGGATACATTAGAAGAGGAATTCAATCAGCCAAAGAGGATTTAGAGGATTTTCTTCATATGGGACTCCTTTGGGAAGCTGAAGACTTGTCTTTCTTATCCTTGCAATATCACTATGGATTAATTTATGTTACAATTTATAGCATCAGGGATTTATTTAGCTAGAATTATTTAAGGTTAACCAACACAAATTTCTTGTCATTAAGTTCTAGTGTGTGGCCAGACATATTTTAAATTACTCAAAACTAGCATAGATAATAACAGAAAATTCAGAGTATTCAGAATTATATGAAATACATTGTCACAGTGCAGATATTAAAACATTTACTGAAATGGTTTATTATTACTATGCTTCTGTTTATAATAGTAAAAATACAGCAATCCCCTTAAAACTTCCATATTGTCACTGAAAAGGTGGGTTTATTTTCTCTATTCATATGAACACATCATTCATATTGCTACAATTCATTTATCCAATTACCAAACCTTTATTGAGTACCTAATATATAAGTTCAAATTACTCAGACACTGATAATATAAAGATTAATAAAACAGTTCCATCCCTAAGGGAGCTCCTGGGAAGGCAAAATGACAATACAATTAAAGGAATATAAGCCAAGATGATATTGTGAGTTCTTTTTTTTTATTTTCTCCACATCCTCTCCAGCATTTATTCTTGTTTGTATTATTGATGACTGCCATGCTTATTTTAAATTTATTTATTTTTATTTTTTAAAACAGCAGAATGCATTTCAAGTCATTGTACACATATGGGCATTTTGAGTTCTTAATGAAAATACAACAATAAAAGATTAAAACAAAATGACGACTAGCAAGTAAAACCTGAAGATAAATATCTTTGCGCATCAGAAACTAAAAATTAGTTTTAGGGAATTAAAATCAAGGCAGTCTGATCTCTGGGGTAGAGGTTTTGCTCCTTTTTACCTCTATGATTCAGTTTTTCCTTTTTAAAAAATGTATTGATTCTTTTTAGTTATACATGACAGTAGAATCCATTTTGATATAATTATACAAGCATGTAATATATCTTATTCTTGTTAGGAACCCATTCTTGTGGATGTATGTGGTAGGATTCACTGTGATGTTTTCATATATGTACATAGGAAAATTACATTAGATTCATTCCACTGTCTTTTTTTTTCTTCCATTTTTATGGATGGAAATTGGGGCAAAATAAACTGAATGCACCCAAGGATCTGATTAAGAAAACAAATGTTTTTGGTTGCAGAAACATTTTTGGGACCCTCTTCCGATGATAAAATATTTCTGGAAAGTGGGGAAATCAACTCAAGACAAGTGGGGTCCATAGTGTTAGTGTTGGAAAGAATTTTAGAATGCACTAGTTTATTCAAGAAAGCACATATACTTTCAAGGGAGAATGAAGGCCGTCTTGTGAGTAAGAAATGTTTTGGGGGTTCTCAGCTTTTTTTTAAGGGACATTTGGTGAGGGCTGGACATGGGAAGGTATATGAGCATGATATAATTCTTAGGGCGATGCTCTCACCATTATTTGATCCAAAGGTAATGTTGCAAAGACCCCTAAATTATAGATTTCTTAAAATGTTGTGTCTCTCATCTGTTTTCTCGGTGGACTATGCACAAGATAGTTTTCATAAGTGGGTGAATTTACAATAATTCTAAGTTTTACTGATTTCCCAGAAATTTGGGAGTGACAGATCTGTGAGAGAGACTGGCTTTATAATGACAACTGGGAAGGGTATATGGAACCTTAAACTTGTATTTCTTTGTCCTTTCTTTTTGCCCTCTTTTGACCTACTTTCTTCTATCGTACTTCATTAGCATCAATTAAAAGGACTAATGGCTTAAAAGTTTTGTATGAAATTATCAGTCTAGCATTGAATATGCAGCTAAATTATCCTTCTAGAGTGAAGGCAAAATAGGAACATTTGCAAGTATTACAAAACTGAGTTTTGAACCCACAGATGCTTATTAATATATTCTTCAGCAAGAAGAGTCAATGGAGAGAGATATGGTAGTCAACAAATTTTTAAGGTGTATTAGAAAATATATTTAACTGCTGACTTTAAGTAAACCTATAGTTTTCATTATTTTAAAACAGCTTAAAGTGAAAAATACTTAAATAATATATAAGTACATATGACCCACTAATTCTATTCCTAAGTATATGTCCAACAGAAATATGTGTATATGTTCACCAAAGGGCATGTGCTAGCCAAAAATTAGAAATGACCATAAGAGTTCTAAATTACCAATAGTGATTTCACTATCTTGTTCATGTGGGCTTGAAATTTTTCTTGTACAATTTGAAAATCAACATATACAATGTCTGGAAATGGAATCCTTTGCAACTTTTAGAACTTGGAGAAAATTTTATATATCCATCTTAAAAATATATAAGGGAGTACCCTTTTTTTCAGATTTCTTTTGGGGGTTATGCAAGCGAAATGTAAATAAACAGCACTGAAATAAGATGTTGAGGGTGACTTTTTTGTGTGTGTGTGTGCGCCTTTGAATAGGAATTTGCTATCCAGAATCCCTGAATAAAGAACAGTTAAATGCTCCATATTTTTAAAAAGGGCTTCCAAAGCCTGACCTAACAGTCTAGGCACCTATTTCAGGGGTGAAAGGAAACAATGGAACTATCTCTGTTAGCCTCACCTATTTCTACAGACTGTATTCAAAATCTATTAAAGCAGAAGCCTAGTGAGAGGGAAGACAAGTCAGTTCTTTTCTAAGTAGGAGTCCTAATGGCAAGTTACAGTGCCCTGTTTCCTTCTCCTACTATAAGTGATTAGTGCGTCACTTGTCAGGATGCTTGTTAAGACCTGCAAGCTTATTAACACAATATGATGAAACTATGTACTAGCAATAAAACTGTAGGAAAATGTGTTTGAAAATAAAGAAATTTATTCTGAAATTTCTGACAGGTTTAAGAGGGACTATAAATGAAAGAAAGACGTATAGAGCTGAGAGACAATGAAAAGCCATTGCATAACTGTGGAATGTATATGTCTGCAATAACTGAAAAATAACACTTTAATTAATTTATTTAAAACCAAGGAAAAGGGAAAGCATTGTTTAAGCATTTATCTCTGGAAACTGTAAAGAACAACATAAGTAAGCTGAGATTATGATGAAAAACTTTAAGGAACGCAACCTCAGTAGATCTGAAAATTTAGATGAAATGGACAATTTTCTTGAAATAAAATGTAATTCTTAAAAATAGACTCAAATGAAATGAAAAACCTGAGTAAGTTGGCAAATGTTCAAGAAATTGAACTCATAGTAATCAAACATTTACTCTTCCACCTTTTCTCCTGGCAAAGGACACAAAACCTATGTGATTTTTCCAGTCAAATCTAACAAATATTAAAGATTATCCCCAGTTTTCTATGAAGTATTTCAAGACTACATAAAAATATAAAGCTCCATGATTAAATTGGTTAGCATAATTTTTTTTTATTTATTTTTTTTATTTAAATGCATTTCAAGTCATAGTACATAAACAGAGCTCAGTTTTTCCATTTCTCTGGTTGCAAATCATAAAGAGTCACACTATTTGTGTCTTCATACATGCACCAGGGGTAGTA